>CAJHZI010000256.1:307500-333671 GCA_905160935.1 Enchytraeus crypticus | reverse complement strand
TCAACATAGTTGATTATTCACTATAATGCGTGTTTACTTTTTTTTTTTTTTTTTGTTGCTCAATTAACAGTATATTCAATATTTTATAAATTTATAATTATTATTAATAACTATCACTTCAATAGCAATCATATATATCTATGCATCAATTCTCTATCGAACTTTATGTAATTTAACTGTAATGTAATTGTAAGGATACTAATCTTCTCTGCTATATTGTAAGGGGTTTGTCTCAATAGCTAATAACTGTTCTAATTTTACATTAGCACAACTGGAGGAAAACATTGTTTAATAACAATTAATGAATTAATATTTTTATGTATAATGTAATATTTAGAATTTGTTATATAAATGTTATACATAATACACATTATAAAATATTTCTTATATTACATTATCATTATCTCTCTCTCTCTCTCTCTCTCTTAGTGCACTGCCTACTGGCAGGTCCATGGTATATAACGCCTCCACTCTGTCTCTGTCTTCCGCTGTCATCTTCATTTCCACATATGAGTGGGTCTTTCAATCATCCAACATACCTAATCTTGGCCTGATCCTACCGCTTTTCCCTTCCATTCTACCTTCTATGACATTAATTATTATGTACATTATTGTCATTATATATCAATATTAATATATATATTATTGTATCTCAGCATCCTTTTCTGGTCGACCTCATCTACGCGTTTCAGACGGGAGAGAAGTTGTATTTGATACTGGAGTACTTGTGTGGCGGGGAGCTCTTCATGCAGCTTGAGAGAGAAGGCATCTTCATGGAGGACACTGCCGCGTATATATTACATTATGCTGTTTCTAACTTAAATAAATTGTAACCAGTGATTAGGTTGTCATGGAGAACTTTTGTAAATTCCGATTTAGTTTATTGATATTTATTTTTAAAACTTAGTATATTTTAGATTTTAAATAGCTGTTTATTGATATTTATTTTTAGAATATAGTATATTTTAGATTTTAAAAATCTGTGTTTAATCAGTATTTCTTAAACTGCAATGCAACCAATAAAGTAAAAAAAGATATCTCTTTACCTAGAGATGTGTATCAAAACTGATATAGCTTAATTTTTAAAAAATAATATTTTGCATAGGTGTATAATAAATTTAAATGATTATATTTTTATTATGTAGATTATATTTTTAATTTCAATTATTATCATATTTGATAAGAGACTTTTTTAAATGATTGGATTCTAGTGGGAAATTCTTAATATTACTTTTTATGTAATTTATTTTTACATCGGTTAATTAAAGATTTACTTATTAAACTGTGAATCCTATGTGAATTTTAAATTTCAAAATTAAAGTACGAATTTGATATGTTTTTCTAATTCTATTTCTACAAATTAGAAGGACAAAGTTTACGCTTGCGTAATTTGGAGGATGTGTTATTTCATTTAATTGCAGCTGTAACAAGCTAATTAATATTTTGCATTGCTGGTTGGTTTATCTGACTGCATTAACGTTCCTATTGTTTGTATTATCTGTGCTGATATAAACAAATAAACGAGATGAAACAAACAAACAACAACAAAATTTAACTTAGTTAGAAAGGGGTTGAGTGCAGATAATGAAAAAAATAAATTTGTTAAATTTATCTGAAATTTAAACGAATGGAAAAGTCTCAAACAGGGGATTGACTGATGATAATATGTAGGGCAGAGAGGATTTGAGACAGTCTATATAAACTGGGATTCAAAGGAAGATGATGATGATCATGATGAAAATTTATCTGAAATGTTATATTGACAATGTTATATCTCATGGAAGCAATGTAATATGTTATTTTGTAGTTTCTACCTGTCAGAGTTGGTACTGGCTGTGGAACATCTACACACTCAGGGTATCATATACAGAGACCTCAAGCCTGAGAACATTCTTCTTGACTCACAAGGTTTTCTATTGCTTATCTTACTTAGAACATATTCATAAGATATGATAGAAGAGAGTGACCTTAGATTTCTTAATTCTTTGTTAACACGTGCTATGTGCATAACGTGCAGAATTTGACCTTAGGATACATAATTCTTTGTTAGCATGTGCTTTGGCAAAACGAGGCAGATTTGACGTCTTATATAGCATCTTTAAGACTGTAATCTGAGTGCTCTGGTCTAAAAATGCCATTTTATTTTAATTTGTTTATAATAATTTAATTCTAAAAAGATTATGTCTTCTGCAGAATTGAACTCGCTGAAGTTTATGGAGAGATGATTGCAGTGGTGAAGTTCTTTGTTTTCTTGGATTCACAATAGCTGAGAATCCGTTTTATATATTGCTGTGATGAATCAATTGACTAATAATAATTAGATTGACTGATTTCTATTTGTTCGTTAATGGATAATTGACTAATTAATTTCCTCGGTAATTGATTGTCTGCACAGGTCATGTAAAGCTGACAGACTTTGGCTTAAGCAAGGAGGCAATATATGACGGCAGTATGACGCACACTTTCTGTGGAACCATAGAATACATGTAAGCATTATGTTGAATACATGTAAGCATTATGTTGTATACATGTAAGCGTTATGTTGTCATTCTTTATTTGTTATACCGGTATTCTGAAGTCTGGTAAATAACTACAATGGTTATGCTATTTTAAGTATCTAATTTTACTGGAATATTATGTTATGATATTTTCTTTAGATTATAAGACTATCATGTTATTTTGTGTTGTCTGGTGTTGTGTTTTTAGGGTGATTTTTGTAGTAAAGCTGTTGATTGAGTGTATTTTGGTGCACTGATATGTTCATGATAGGTTTATTGATTGACTGATTGATTGCTTGGTTTATTTATCGATTGATTTATAGGTTTGTTAATTGATTGATTTATATAATAATAATGATCAATCATAATGATAGCTGTTACGATGATGCCTTAGAATGGTGTTGTGTCGAGGCTTTTTATATGTAGTTGTTTGATTTAATGACTGACTGACGGATTGATTGATTGATTGACTGACTGACTGACTGACTGATTGATTGATTTAATGACTGACTGATTGATTAATTGAATTGATTAATTGATTGACTGTTTGATTGATTGATTGATTGATTGAAGGGCTCCAGAGATTCTGATGAGATCGGGTCATGGTAAGGCTGTTGACTGGTGGAGCCTGGGTGCTCTCATGTACGACATGCTCACTGGAGCTGTAAGCTGATTGATTGATTGATTGATTGATTGATTGAAGGGCTCCAGAGATTCTGATGAGATTGGGTCATGGTAAGGCAGTTGACTGGTGGAGCCTGGGTGCTCTCATGTACGACATGGTCACTGGAGCTGTAAGCTGATTGATTGACTGATTGATTGATTGATTGAAGGGCTCCAGAGATTCTGATGAGATCGGGTCATGGTAAGGCTGTTGACTGGTGGAGCCTGGGTGCTCTCATGTACGACATGCTCACTGGAGCTGTAAGCATTCAATACACTCTATATTTATTGCAATTTTTATTGGTAAAATGTTTAATGTTTAATAGAGTATATAGTGCTAAGGCATCTCTATACTTTACAACAGTTACTGCAAAACAAGCTATATGCAATAAAATGCACTCAGTAAAAATCACTACAATGTCAAATAACTATCATATGTCTCTTCTTATTCAGTTTTTTGCCAACTAAAGTGTGGCAGGTTCAATGGGTACATATTAATACTTCAAAGTCTGTTAGTTTGTTCTCGTCCATAAGAGCACCTTTCCATAAGATCAATACAAGTTAATCCCCTTGCAAGTCTATGACGACACACAACTGATGTAGCCTATAGCTTTGGGAATAATACTGGCTTTCTGATGGTTTTTTTCGCCTGGTTTCACCCGTTTTCGCCACTGGCCCGACTAGTGAGGTGGATTAACTTAGCATTCTAATCCTGGGGGAAATGTTGCTTGGGTGAGGTGGTTCGCCCCCCTGTCGGTCCCTCTGCAGTCTCAGCTCTGCTTTTACCGTGGCTATTTCCTAGACCGTACAATGCCGGCAGAGGGTTGCGTGCCCTACAGTCGAGTCGGATCCAACCACATCCGGAGCACAACACGGGCAAAACGATTAATACGGTAACATAGCTTAAAATGCTTAACTCTGACGCTGAATTATCAGTAGCAGAAATTAGAGGACTGAGACTCTAGCAAAAGATGTGTCTAATACTAGTTGTAGTAGGTAGTATTTTAATTTTTATTTGTAGTGCTTCTTGTTGTTCCTTCTTAGCATCAGCCTGGTGTAGAGAAATAAATATTATTTTGATTATTTTATCGTTCAATTGTATTGTTTGTATAAATAATGGGTGCTAGACTAAATTACTGTGGCAATTACAAGTTCAGTTAGAAGTAAATATGATGATTGGTATTGAAAAATAAGTTTTGAATTGTATTGCAGCCGTTCGAAGCTTCAGTCCGTTTGAAAAGCGTTACTTTTATTAGTACTGGATGGTAATTTACATGTGTAGTGTGTATTTAAATTAAATTAAATACTTTTTATCTGCTGCGCAGGAGTTACTTTATTTAAAATAATGAAACATGTTATTATTCAGTTGTATGTTGAATCCTATTTTTGTACTTATCAGTATGTTTTTTTATTTTATTTTGCAGCCTCCTTTCACTGCTGAGAACCGCAAGAAAACGATTGATAAGGTAGCTGATCATTTATTTTGTGCCTTTCTGATTGTTAGTCTTTTGAGGGTAATGCAATGTCTGTATTCAATCAAAAGATGGACGATGAGTGAAATGGGCTAAACATGTGCTGTGGATGGACAAATACTGAAAGAGATTTAACTAAAACGCAGAAAAAGAACAGTATGAAAATCTAAAAGAAGATGGAAAGACTTCCTCGAAGAAGCCATGAAGGCTGTTGGAATTAGGAGTTATAGAAGAACAGTAGGAAGAAAACGAAACAAAATCAAGGAAGTGGTGAAGAACAGACCCTTGTGGGGGAACATCATAGAGAAATCTCTATCTGAAACCAGCCTAAGGTTGATTACATGACGTGACATGACATTCGATCTAAAATATTTAAATTCAAATAATATTATAATTTAGTTAACTTAATGCTAATGAAATTGCATGTAGATATGTCTGCTATGATATAGTTATATTTATACGTGTATGTTTTATTGATACGGTATATGTGTTGATAGATCCTCAAGGCCAAGCTAAACTTGCCACCGTACTTAACAAATGAGGCACGAGGTCTGCTCAAGAAGGTGTGTATATCTAACATAATGTATATCCCTTCATTTTGAGTTGTTGTTCTATAATGTATATCCCTTCATTTTAAGTTGTTGTTGTATAATGTATATCCCTTCATTTTGAGTTGTTGTTGTATAATGTATATCCTTTCATTTTGAGTTGTTGTTGTATAATGTATATCCCGTCATTTTGAGTTGTTGTTGTATAATGTATATCCCTTCATTTTAAGTTGTTGTTGTATAATGTATATCCCTTCATTTTGAGTTGTTGTTGTATAATGTATATCCCTTCATTTTGAGTTGTTGTTGTATAATGTATATCCCTTCATTTTAAGTTGTTGTTGTATAATGTATATCCCTTCATTTTGAGTTGTTGTTGTATAATGTATATCCTTTCATTTTAAGTTGTTGTTGTATAATGTATATCCCTTCATTTTAAGTTGTTGTTGTATAATGTATATCCCTTCATTTTAAGTTGTTGTTATGCTGTCTCATGAAGTCTGGAATTATAGTTTTTATTAGTCGGTACTTCTCTAATCTAAATAGTCATCATCATCAACATCTTCTTCCTTTAATCACAGTTTAGTTAGAGTCTAACTAATAGTAACATTGCAATTTAAAATAGAATTTATTATTTTGTGTCTGAAATTTTTATAATATACTTTCTAAAACATTATTTGTAAAGTGATTAAACTATACCACTTTTGACACATGTTAACTTTATTTAGTTTGTATTCTCCTTTTGCCATGAAAGTTTTTTGTAAACACTAATTGGCATAGATTTTGTATAATATTTAATGAAGTTACTTGAAGATATATATGTAGATTATTAATTTCTTTAAGATAATATAGTTCATGCGTAATGATTTTAATTTAAAAAGGCTGAAGTCTAGCTTAGCATCAGTTCCTGCTTGTTGGCATGTCAGTGACGGACAGCACTGGATTTGAACCCTGCATATTCTGATCCGCTGTCAAACAACTTACCAACAAGCTCAGACCAAAATTAATTAACTAATTTGAATCAATAATTCAGTTCAATTGAAAATATATTTCTGTTATACATAGAGAACTCACTAAACGTTTTCTGGATTATTAGGTAGTATTTATATTATTCTTTATGTATATGTGCAGTAACATTTATGTTATTCTGTATGTATTGCGATATATTTAAATGTATTATTTTTATTATTCTCTTTGTATTGTGATATATTCTTTTGTATTATATTCAGCTGCTGAAAAAGAACATTAATGAGAGACTGGGCTCTGGTCCGGATGATGCTGCTGCTATAAAGGTAGGCACAAATTTTGTGGACTGCATATGTGATTAAACAAATAACGGACTTGCCCAATTAACAGGAGGTCAGCAGTTCTGATCCTGCCCTGACTCTGTAGTATAGTTTGTGATACAGTAAATAGACTTCAAATATAGCTTTGGCGTTTTCTTTTTGACATTGTGATATAGCAATCAAACATTTCAGTTTGATCGCTGCAGATAGCTAGTTATAACGTATTAAATGACAAATAAATGTAGGACAAATGCAAATATTCTGTATATAGAATTAGTGCAAATTAGAGATATACTATAGAAATTATAGGTATTAGTGTCTTTAAAACTGGGTAGATCTAGTAATATTTAATCACTAGCGATTCATCATGATGTGGAGGTTTTATTTGCACACGTCTAAGCATTGTTAGGTTTTTGGCTTGTGTATTGTCATTGAGAAATGCAAGTTGCATTTTACAGGCTTCATTGCTTGCTGTAGTATCACTTAAACATCAGATCGCCTTATATACAATATTTCTGATTGGGCAAAATTTATTCATATGGCATTTTAATTGGATACTCTCATAGTGTGTTACTTAAAAATTAAATGCTGTTCCATTCTTGTTTTCTACTTACCATGTTATTAAAATGAAAGGCTAATGTTTTTCCAGTCACACATTTTCTTCCGGCACACGAACTGGGATGATGTGATCAGTAAGAAGTTGGAGCCGCCATATAAGCCTACACTGGTAAGCTAGCATCTGTCATATAAGCCTACACTGGTAAGCTAGCATCTGTCATATAAGCCTACATTGGGTAAGCTAACTTGAGCCATATAAGCCTACACTTGTAAGCTAACATCTGTCATATAAGCCTGCACTGGTAAGCTAGCATTTTTTATTTGAAGTTAGTAGTAAATATTTTATCCATTCTTGAGTATGAATTAGATGTGCAATTTGTTAAGAAAAGTGAGCTTATGTATGGATTTGTTATTGCAGACAGTTTAAGCTGTCTTCAATATTAACTGTCGTTAACTGTTTCAATATTAATCTTCGTCTGTACTTATTAAATAGTTATTAATGATACTGATCTTAAATGTATAATTATGCCTACCTATTATCATTAATTTTCTTTATTTTGAATTTCTTTATTTCAATTCTTTAATTTCTACTTTATATTTTCGTTTTAAGTTCACCATGGTTCACATTTAATTTGTGCTCACTTATTGCATTTACTTGTTTGTTTGCATTGCTTGTGAACTGTACAGGGTTGAATGACCCTTTTTGGTGATCTAAATAAATAAATAAATAAATAAAAGCTCTATAAGTATAAGGCGTAAAAGGCGGCACTGGTAAGCTAACTTATGTCATATAAGCCTACACTGGTAAGCTAGCATTTTTCTTTTGAATGTAGCAGTAAATATGTTAAATCCATTTTGGAGTATGAATTAGATATAAAATTTGTTAAGAAAAGCTTATATATGAATTTGTTATTGCAGACAATTTTATGTCAGCTTGCATTAAACTTCCTGGGATGAGAGTGTCTCTGAAAAACAGTGACATATCACAATAAATGTGGCTCGCATGGATTGTATGGAGTTTCAAATATCTAGGCCACACCGTAACAAGTGATGTGAATTGCAAGACAGAAATTTGTAGTAGGATTGCACATTCAAAACTGGCCTAATGATAATAGGAAATAACTCTTAACAAAGTGTCTAAAGAAGACTATGAAGATAAAGGTAGTGAAATCTTTGGTATGGACCACGTTATTGTATGGATATGAGACATGGACATTAAGAAAGGAAGATGTCAGGAGAATTGAAGCGTTGGAAATGTGGATATGGAGAACAATGGAAAAGAAAAAAAAAAAAAAAAGTTACAAATGAAGAGATCTGGAAGGGAGTGGGTACTGATAGATAGTTGTAAAATGCTACAAGAAACTGAAGAAGAATTGAATAGGACACAGTTTAAGGGGAGATATTTTACTAAATGAGGTCGCTGAAGGTAGAATTGAAGGAAAGAGAAACAGAGGCAGACCGAGATTAAGAATGTTAGATGATTTAAAGATCCACTTGTATGTGGACGTAAAGAGGATAACGGAAGACAGAGAATAGCGGAGGCGTTTTATACCATGGACCTGCCAGTAGCAGCACACTAAGAGGGAGAGAGAGACATTAAAATTAATTTTGTTTATGATATTATGATAAAGTTTCTCGGTCAGCTCGCTTATGGTATAATCAAATTTGAAATTTATGCTATTAAATCATAGTTGTTAACTAACTAAAAAACATATACAACATTTGATTATAAATCAAATGCTTCTTATCATCCTTATAATTATAAGAATGATTCAATAACAAATATGTAGCTATCGTTAATTATACTTCTAAATAACTACTTTTATGGGACAGAGAAAAGTGCAAAATTTGTTGTATTTAAATGATAGTTATTGATTGATTGTTGGATTGACCGATTGATTGATGATGCAGCAAGATGAAGCTGACGTGAGCCAATTTGACTCAAAGTTTACAAAACAGACTCCCGTCGATTCGCCAACATCCAGCGACTGTGCTCTTAGTGAGAGCGCTAATAAAGTCTTTATGGTATGTGCTCTTGTAGTATGTCTTATGCAGGCACTCAGTGATTATATTGATGTTTCGTCAGCTTTGCGTCGAGCATTGATATAAACTATTTTTCATCTTTGAGATGGTAGATTTAGTACTGTATTTGCCTGATAATCAAGAAGCATCAAGTTCAATTCTCAGTCTGACTATATTTTACAGTATCTTAGTTAAACTGACAAACGTTAAGCTTTATCTTCATGGCTTTATTTTCTATGTAATGCTTTTCCCAAAGCGATGTCAGGATGGTGAGCCTAGAATCTGAACCGCACAGAACTTCATCGTGTGGGAAAAAGCATTACATAGAAAATAAAAGCCATGAAGATAACGCTAACGTTTGTCAGTTTAACTAAGATACTGTAAAATTAGTCATGAATCGAGAATTGAACTTGATGCTTATGAGTATCAGGCATTTACATTAAACTAAATTACCATCTCAAAGATGAAAAATATCTTATATCATGCTCGACGCAAAGCTGACGAAAAACACAATATAATCACGGAGTGCCTGCATAAGACAGACTCAAGAGCACATACCATAAAGACTTTTATTAGCGCTCTCAAGAAGAGCACAGTAGCGGGTTGGCGAATCGACGGGAGTCTGTTGTGTAAACTTGAGTCAAATGGCTCAAGTCAGGCTCATTTGAGCATCATCAATCAATCGGTCAATCCAACAATCAATCAATAAGCTATCATTAAATACAACAAATTTGCAACTTTCTCTGTCCATAAAATAGTTATTGAGAAGTATAGTAACGATAGTACATATTTGTTATCGAATCATTCTTATAATTATAAGGATGATAAGAAGCATTTGATGTTTTAATCAAAATGTGATATGTTTTTTAGTTAGTGAACAACCTTAGATTTAATAGCATAATTTCAAATGTGATTATACCATAACGAGTCTGAGAGAAAAACTTTATCATACTATATAAACAAATTAATTTTAATGTTCTCTCTCCTCTTGTGTGCTGCTACTGGCGGTCCATGGTATAAAACGCCTCCGCTATTCGGTCTTAGTTATCCGCTTCTACGTCCACATACAAGTGGATCTTGAAATCATCTAACATTCTTAATCTCGGTCTGCCTCTGTTTCTCTTTCCTTCAATTCTACCTTCAGCGACCTCATTTAGTAAAATATCTCCCCTTAAACTGTGTCCTATTCAATTCTTCTTCAGTTTCTTGTAGCATTTTACAACTATCTATCAGTACCCACTCCCTTCCAGATCTCTTCATTTGTAACTTTTTTTTTTTTTTTTCTTTTCCATTGTTCTCCATATCCACATTTCCAACGCTTCAATTCTCCTGACATCTTCCTTTCTTAATGTCCATGTCTCATATCCATACAATAACGTGGTCCATACCAAAGATTTCACTACCTTTATCTTCATAGTCTTCTTTAGACACTTTGTTAAGAGTTATTTCCTATTATCATTAGGCCAGTTTTGAATGTGCAATCCTACTACAAATTTCTGTCTTGCAATTCACATCACTTGTTACGGTGTGGCCTAGATATTTGAAACTCCATACAATCCATGCGAGCCACATTTATTGTGATATGTCACTGTTTTTCAGAGACACTCTCATCCCAGGAAGTTTAATGCAAGCTGACATAAAATTGTCTGCAATAACAAATTCATATATAAGCTTTTCTTAACAAATTTTATATCTAATTCATACTCCAAAATGGATTTAACATATTTACTGCTACATTCAAAAGAAAAATGCTAGCTTACCAGTGTAGGCTTATATGACATAAGTTAGCTTACCAGTGCCGCCTTTTACGCCTTATACTTATAGAGCTTTTATTTATTTATTTATTTATTTAGATCACCAAAAAGGGTCATTCAACCCTGTACAGTTCACAAGCAATGCAAACAAACAAGTAAATGCAATAAGTGAGCACAAATTAAATGTGAACCATGGTGAACTTAAAACGAAAATATAAAGTAGAAATTAAAGAATTGAAATAAAGAAATTCAAAATAAAGAAAATTAATGATAATAGGTAGGCATAATTATACATTTAAGATCAGTATCATTAATAACTATTTAATAAGTACAGACGAAGATTAATATTGAAACAGTTAACGACAGTTAATATTGAAGACAGCTTAAACTGTCTGCAATAACAAATCCATACATAAGCTCACTTTTCTTAACAAATTGCACATCTAATTCATACTCAAGAATGGATAAAATATTTACTACTAACTTCAAATAAAAAATGCTAGCTTACCAGTGCAGGCTTATATGACAGATGTTAGCTTACAAGTGTAGGCTTATATGGCTCAAGTTAGCTTACCCAATGTAGGCTTATATGACAGATGCTAGCTTACCAGTGTAGGCTTATATGACAGATGCTAGCTTACCAGTGTAGGCTTATATGGCGGCTCCAACTTCTTACTGATCACATCATCCCAGTTCGTGTGCCGGAAGAAAATGTGTGACTGGAAAAACATTAGCCTTTCATTTTAATAACATGGTAAGTAGAAAACAAGAATGGAACAGCATTTAATTTTTAAGTAACACACTATGAGAGTATCCAATTAAAATGCCATATGAATAAATTTTGCCCAATCAGAAATATTGTATATAAGGCGATCTGATGTTTAAGTGATACTACAGCAAGCAATGAAGCCTGTAAAATGCAACTTGCATTTCTCAATGACAATACACAAGCCAAAAACCTAACAATGCTTAGACGTGTGCAAATAAAACCTCCACATCATGATGAATCGCTAGTGATTAAATATTACTAGATCTACCCAGTTTTAAAGACACTAATACCTATAATTTCTATAGTATATCTCTAATTTGCACTAATTCTATATACAGAATATTTGCATTTGTCCTACATTTATTTGTCATTTAATACGTTATAACTAGCTATCTGCAGCGATCAAACTGAAATGTTTGATTGCTATATCACAATGTCAAAAAGAAAACGCCAAAGCTATATTTGAAGTCTATTTACTGTATCACAAACTATACTACAGAGTCAGGGCAGGATCAGAACTGCTGACCTCCTGTTAATTGGGCAAGTCCGTTATTTGTTTAATCACATATGCAGTCCACAAAATTTGTGCCTACCTTTATAGCAGCAGCATCATCCGGACCAGAGCCCAGTCTCTCATTAATGTTCTTTTTCAGCAGCTGAATATAATACAAAAGAATATATCACAATACAAAGAGAATAATAAAAATAATACATTTAAATATATCGCAATACATACAGAATAACATAAATGTTACTGCACATATACATAAAGAATAATATAAATACTACCTAATAATCCAGAAAACGTTTAGTGAGTTCTCTATGTATAACAGAAATATATTTTCAATTGAACTGAATTATTGATTCAAATTAGTTAATTAATTTTGGTCTGAGCTTGTTGGTAAGTTGTTTGACAGCGGATCAGAATATGCAGGGTTCAAATCCAGTGCTGTCCGTCACTGACATGCCAACAAGCAGGAACTGATGCTAAGCTAGACTTCAGCCTTTTTAAATTAAAATCATTACGCATGAACTATATTATCTTAAAGAAATTAATAATCTACATATATATCTTCAAGTAACTTCATTAAATATTATACAAAATCTATGCCAATTAGTGTTTACAAAAAACTTTCATGGCAAAAGGAGAATACAAACTAAATAAAGTTAACATGTGTCAAAAGTGGTATAGTTTAATCACTTTACAAATAATGTTTTAGAAAGTATATTATAAAAATTTCAGACACAAAATAATAAATTCTATTTTAAATTGCAATGTTACTATTAGTTAGACTCTAACTAAACTGTGATTAAAGGAAGAAGATGTTGATGATGATGACTATTTAGATTAGAGAAGTACCGACTAATAAAAACTATAATTCCAGACTTCATGAGACAGCATAACAACAACTTAAAATGAAGGGATATACATTATACAACAACAACTTAAAATGAAGGGATATACATTATACAACAACAACTTAAAATGAAAGGATATACATTATACAACAACAACTCAAAATGAAGGGATATACATTATACAACAACAACTTAAAATGAAGGGATATACATTATACAACAACAACTCAAAATGAAGGGATATACATTATACAACAACAACTCAAAATGAAGGGATATACATTATACAACAACAACTTAAAATGAAGGGATATACATTATACAACAACAACTCAAAATGACGGGATATACATTATACAACAACAACTCAAAATGAAAGGATATACATTATACAACAACAACTCAAAATGAAGGGATATACATTATACAACAACAACTTAAAATGAAGGGATATACATTATAGAACAACAACTCAAAATGAAGGGATATACATTATGTTAGATATACACACCTTCTTGAGCAGACCTCGTGCCTCATTTGTTAAGTACGGTGGCAAGTTTAGCTTGGCCTTGAGGATCTATCAACACATATACCGTATCAATAAAACATACACGTATAAATATAACTATATCATAGCAGACATATCTACATGCAATTTCATTAGCATTAAGTTAACTAAATTATAATATTATTTGAATTTAAATATTTTAGATCGAATGTCATGTCACGTCATGTAATCAACCTTAGGCTGGTTTCAGATAGAGATTTCTCTATGATGTTCCCCCACAAGGGTCTGTTCTTCACCACTTCCTTGATTTTGTTTCGTTTTCTTCCTACTGTTCTTCTATAACTCCTAATTCCAACAGCCTTCATGGCTTCTTCGAGGAAGTCTTTCCATCTTCTTTTAGATTTTCATACTGTTCTTTTTCTGCGTTTTAGTTAAATCTCTTTCAGTATTTGTCCATCCACAGCACATGTTTAGCCCATTTCACTCATCGTCCATCTTTTGATTGAATACAGACATTGCATTACCCTCAAAAGACTAACAATCAGAAAGGCACAAAATAAATGATCAGCTACCTTATCAATCGTTTTCTTGCGGTTCTCAGCAGTGAAAGGAGGCTGCAAAATAAAATAAAAAAACATACTGATAAGTTCAAAAATAGGATTCAACATACAACTGAATAATAACATGTTTCATTATTTTAAATAAAGTAACTCCTGCGCAGCAGATAAAAAGTATTTAATTTAATTTAAATACACACTACACATGTAAATTACCATCCAGTACTAATAAAAGTAACGCTTTTCAAACGGACTGAAGCTTCGAACGGCTGCAATACAATTCAAAACTTATTTTTCAATACCAATCATCATATTTACTTCTAACTGAACTTGTAATTGCCACAGTAATTTAGTCTAGCACCCATTATTTATACAAACAATACAATTGAACGATAAAATAATCAAAATAATATTTATTTCTCTACACCAGGCTGATGCTAAGAAGGAACAACAAGAAGCACTACAAATAAAAATTAAAATACTACCTACTACAACTAGTATTAGACACATCTTTTTGCTAGATCATCATTCCATCTAAATTCTGCTACTGATAAATCGCTCAGATTACGATATTTAAGCTATGTTACATATGATAGTTGCCCCGTGTTGTGCTCGGATGTGGTTGGACCACTGCAGAATAGGGCAACCGCAAACAATCTGCCGCGTGTACAGTACGTAAGAGGCCACTAAAGGCAGGAGCTGAGGACGGCAAGAGGGGACCCACCTCACCAAGAAATATTTTCCCCCAGGATTAAATGATAATTAATCCACCTAACTGAGGAAGGCAACGGGAACCACCTCAGAAGCCATATTATTCCCAAGCTATAGGCTACATAAGGTATGGATAAGGCATAGACTTTGCGAAGGGATTAACTTTTTGATCTATGGAGTGCTCTTATGGAGCGAGAAAGCAGACTTTGAGTATGAATATGTACCTTGAACCTGCCACACGGTAGTGCACTGAAGAGAAGAAGAGACATATGATAGTTATTTGACATTGTAGTGATTTTTACTGAGTGCATTTTATTGCATATAGCTTGTTTTGCAGTAACTGTTGTAAAGTATAGAGATGCCTTAGCACTATATACTCTATTAAACATTAAACATTTTACCAATAAAAATTGCAATAAATATAGAGTGTATTGAATGCTTACAGCTCCAGTGAGCATGTCGTACATGAGAGCACCCAGGCTCCACCAGTCAACAGCCTTACCATGACCCGATCTCATCAGAATCTCTGGAGCCCTTCAATCAATCAATCAATCAGTCAATCAATCAGCTTACAGCTCCAGTGACCATGTCGTACATGAGAGCACCCAGGCTCCACCAGTCAACTGCCTTACCATGACCCAATCTCATCAGAATCTCTGGAGCCCTTCAATCAATCAATCAATCAATCAATCAATCAGCTTACAGCTCCAGTGAGCATGTCGTACATGAGAGCACCCAGGCTCCACCAGTCAACAGCCTTACCATGACCCGATCTCATCAGAATCTCTGGAGCCCTTCAATCAATCAATCAATCAGTCAATCAATCAGCTTACAGCTCCAGTGACCATGTCGTACATGAGAGCACCCAGGCTCCACCAGTCAACTGCCTTACCATGACCCAATCTCATCAGAATCTCTGGAGCCCTTCAATCAATCAATCAATCAATCAATCAATCAGCTTACAGCTCCAGTGAGCATGTCGTACATGAGAGCACCCAGGCTCCACCAGTCAACAGCCTTACCATGACCCGATCTCATCAGAATCTCTGGAGCCCTTCAATCAATCAATCAATCAATCAAACAGTCAATCAATTAATCAATTCAATTAATCAATCAGTCAGTCATTAAATCAATCAATCAGTCAGTCAGTCAGTCAGTCAATCAATCAATCAATCCGTCAGTCAGTCATTAAATCAAACAACTACATATAAAAAGCCTCGACACAACACCATTCTAAGGCATCATCGTAACAGCTATCATTATGATTGATCATTATTATTATATAAATCAATCAATTAACAAACCTATAAATCAATCGATAAATAAACCAAGCAATCAATCAGTCAATCAATAAACCTATCATGAACATATCAGTGCACCAAAATACACTCAATCAACAGCTTTACTACAAAAATCACCCTAAAAACACAACACCAGACAACACAAAATAACATGATAGTCTTATAATCTAAAGAAAATATCATAACATAATATTCCAGTAAAATTAGATACTTAAAATAGCATAACCATTGTAGTTATTTACCAGACTTCAGAATACCGGTATAACAAATAAAGAATGACAACATAACGCTTACATGTATACAACATAATGCTTACATGTATTCAACATAATGCTTACATGTATTCTATGGTTCCACAGAAAGTGTGCGTCATACTGCCGTCATATATTGCCTCCTTGCTTAAGCCAAAGTCTGTCAGCTTTACATGACCTGTGCAGACAATCAATTACCGAGGAAATTAATTAGTCAATTATCCATTAACGAACAAATAGAAATCAGTCAATCTAATTATTATTAGTCAATTGATTCATCACAGCAATATATAAAACGGATTCTCAGCTATTGTGAATCCAAGAAAACAAAGAACTTCACCACTGCAATCATCTCTCCATAAACTTCAGCGAGTTCAATTCTGCAGAAGACATAATCTTTTTAGAATTAAATTATTATAAACAAATTAAAATAAAATGGCATTTTTAGACCAGAGCACTCAGATTACAGTCTTAAAGATGCTATATAAGACGTCAAATCTGCCTCGTTTTGCCAAAGCACATGCTAACAAAGAATTATGTATCCTAAGGTCAAATTCTGCACGTTATGCACATAGCACGTGTTAACAAAGAATTAAGAAATCTAAGGTCACTCTCTTCTATCATATCTTATGAATATGTTCTAAGTAAGATAAGCAATAGAAAACCTTGTGAGTCAAGAAGAATGTTCTCAGGCTTGAGGTCTCTGTATATGATACCCTGAGTGTGTAGATGTTCCACAGCCAGTACCAACTCTGACAGGTAGAAACTACAAAATAACATATTACATTGCTTCCATGAGATATAACATTGTCAATATAACATTTCAGATAAATTTTCATCATGATCATCATCATCTTCCTTTGAATCCCAGTTTATATAGACTGTCTCAAATCCTCTCTGCCCTACATATTATCATCAGTCAATCCCCTGTTTGAGACTTTTCCATTCGTTTAAATTTCAGATAAATTTAACAAATTTATTTTTTTCATTATCTGCACTCAACCCCTTTCTAACTAAGTTAAATTTTGTTGTTGTTTGTTTGTTTCATCTCGTTTATTTGTTTATATCAGCACAGATAATACAAACAATAGGAACGTTAATGCAGTCAGATAAACCAACCAGCAATGCAAAATATTAATTAGCTTGTTACAGCTGCAATTAAATGAAATAACACATCCTCCAAATTACGCAAGCGTAAACTTTGTCCTTCTAATTTGTAGAAATAGAATTAGAAAAACATATCAAATTCGTACTTTAATTTTGAAATTTAAAATTCACATAGGATTCACAGTTTAATAAGTAAATCTTTAATTAACCGATGTAAAAATAAATTACATAAAAAGTAATATTAAGAATTTCCCACTAGAATCCAATCATTTAAAAAAGTCTCTTATCAAATATGATAATAATTGAAATTAAAAATATAATCTACATAATAAAAATATAATCATTTAAATTTATTATACACCTATGCAAAATATTATTTTTTAAAAATTAAGCTATATCAGTTTTGATACACATCTCTAGGTAAAGAGATATCTTTTTTTACTTTATTGGTTGCATTGCAGTTTAAGAAATACTGATTAAACACAGATTTTTAAAATCTAAAATATACTATATTCTAAAAATAAATATCAATAAACAGCTATTTAAAATCTAAAATATACTAAGTTTTAAAAATAAATATCAATAAACTAAATCGGAATTTACAAAAGTTCTCCATGACAACCTAATCACTGGTTACAATTTATTTAAGTTAGAAACAGCATAATGTAATATATACGCGGCAGTGTCCTCCATGAAGATGCCTTCTCTCTCAAGCTGCATGAAGAGCTCCCCGCCACACAAGTACTCCAGTATCAAATACAACTTCTCTCCCGTCTGAAACGCGTAGATGAGGTCGACCAGAAAAGGATGCTGAGATACAATAATATATATATTAATATTGATATATAATGACAATAATGTACATAATAATTAATGTCATAGAAGGTAGAATGGAAGGGAAAAGCGGTAGGATCAGGCCAAGATTAGGTATGTTGGATGATTGAAAGACCCACTCATATGTGGAAATGAAGATGACAGCGGAAGACAGAGACAGAGTGGAGGCGTTATATACCATGGACCTGCCAGTAGGCAGTGCACTAAGAGAGAGAGAGAGAGAGAGAGAGATAATGATAATGTAATATAAGAAATATTTTATAATGTGTATTATGTATAACATTTATATAACAAATTCTAAATATTACATTATACATAAAAATATTAATTCATTAATTGTTATTAAACAATGTTTTCCTCCAGTTGTGCTAATGTAAAATTAGAACAGTTATTAGCTATTGAGACAAACCCCTTACAATATAGCAGAGAAGATTAGTATCCTTACAATTACATTACAGTTAAATTACATAAAGTTCGATAGAGAATTGATGCATAGATATATATGATTGCTATTGAAGTGATAGTTATTAATAATAATTATAAATTTATAAAATATTGAATATACTGTTAATTGAGCAACATAAAAATTTGAAAAAAGTAAACACGCATTATAGTGAATAATCAACTATGTTGATATCTATCACTTTTAAAACCACATGTTTAATCCGTTAGGAAATTTAGACCATTTTCCGTATAACCAGTCCAGTGAATGTCCGAGATTTTACTCTCAGATCAGCGCGGCCGGGATTCAAACCCACGAGGATTCAAATCACCGCAGGATTTGTCATTTAAAACTTCATGACGTTACCCCTACGCTATTTAGACATTCTAATAGTAAAAATAATAAATTAGGGACGTCCTCTTATATTTAGTTAGTAATTGATTTAGAAAAATTGTTATTAATAGTTAGTTTACACGAATAATATAATTAATAACTAGTAACTGCTTAACGTGGATTTTGTAGTTGAAGGATTATGTCAGGGACGTCCTCATCTAGCTTATATCAATTTAATTTAAATAAATCATAAAAGAATTTAAAATATGCATCACTACCTTGACACATTCCAGTATGTTCCGCTCTGATTTGGTGTGAGCGGTATCCTTCGGATTTCGTACAATGGACGCCTGGAAGTAATTTGTTTTAAATGGCAACAAAAATACATGTTAAGTTGTTAATACAATCTATCGATCTAAATGATGATTAATTTATACATCCAATAATTGCAAACAATTGGAAAAGGAGATTGAATGAACTCTACAGGCAAACCAGAGGAAAACTATCAGCAATAAGGATTTAAGTAGACTAACTGCATTTGATATGCATAAAAGTTAATAAGCCCCAACAGTCCCAGAAGGACAGCCATCCTCAGTTCTCATTTACCATATTGTCTAGATAGATTGGGGTGGAGAAGCTTGAAGTCTGTGGAGAGACTGTCAATTCAAATTATTCTTAGAATTCTATGGACAGCCAATTGTAGAACCAAAACTAATTGTCTGTTTACATGTATTGCTAAATCAATCCGGTATCATTAGACATTCTAAATCATGCTTTTGATATTTTGAAGCAGGGCTTCTTAAGGTTAATTAACGAACAAAAGAATTTCCATAAAATTCATATTAGAACTGTGCAAGAAAAACGAAAGGCATGTCTGAGTGAAATTCAGAACCGTTAAGTCGGTTTTTGGAATCCTACAATTTTTTAAAGTCGAAATATCTAAATCGTATTTTTAATATCATACAATATTTGCACCTAAAAGAATAACATTTGCAATATATACTAAATATGATATTGACTTTACAACTACAACAGGTTACTCACTTTTTTGAGAACTTTCATAGCAAACAGTTTGCCTACATCCTTTCCAATGGTCTTTCTGACCAGAAACACCTGCACAATTTCAATACAATCTCATTATATTATTACAATCACATTATTACCTGTTCCTAAGTAAAATCTAACATTTAAATTTAACAAAATATTCCTCTAACTCTATTCGTCACTTTTTGAACTATATAGCATTCTCTCCAGTTTTCAGTTAATATATGCCTCTTTGAACATCTTAAAACCACTACATCATATTATCTGCAATAAATCTTTATGACTTTTGCAAGGTCAAAATCGTTTTAGTCATGTTAGAGACCTGTATATATCTAACAATACTTTACCTATTCGGTTGCTATACAAACTTTGTTCTGCCAAACTAATCCACAAATGTCTCTACAACAGAGCCTCAGCATCAAATGTTTTAGTTAAAATGTTCAACCTCAATTATTCCAATTACCCTACTAGATTAAGTAAATCTAGTTATTTATATAAAAAATCAGATATCTCATTTTTCAAAACTTAAATTAATACTGCTTGCACTAATTGGAATGAAATTCCACCTCCAATTCGAAATATATGTATTCTGTCATCATTCATTATCAAATATAAAAACCATTTAATAAATAGTTGGTAAGGATATTCCTTACACACTACTTTTGCTGTTCGTCCAATCTATTTAATTCCAATTTATCTAAATGGTAAAAGTTTACGCCGATTTACTTTATTATTTTATAGTATGTTTCTGTTTGTCTAATAACTCTGGATAAATAAGCGTTAACTAGACAGAACGCTTCTCGTTCTCTTTGACGGCCTATTGCTTCTGCCTCTACTTAATTTGTTTAATTGATGCGATTTTTTGTTTTGCTTTCTATTCAAATTTTGACTATTTTTGTGTTAGTTTTCATTTTGTGTGATATGTGCTGTGTTTCGATCTAATAAACATATTTCTCTCTCTCTCTATCTCTCTCCCTCTCTCTCTCTCTCTTCAAGCCTCCTCCTCCACTGATCCCAATCCATCGCAGACTCATACACATAACCATCCACAAGACTTAATTTAACACAGAATACACAGAAAAGTCTTTATATTGTATTGTTGAATTAAGTTATGTTTATTTCCTATACCTATTTTTAATATATGTACAAATAATAATCTAATGGAGCACGAGTGCAATAGTAATTGTTGGATTAAATTAATAAAGTTCAATAATAATAATAAAGGTTTAAGATCTGTTTCCTTATACAAGGATGAGGTCAGGGACATCATAGTATGGAAGTCAAGGAGAACAAAGCGAAGCCTCTAAGGTTCTTTTGCTAAAAGCTGTTTAGCTAAATCATGAGTTCCACTCCAGTCCAGTTAAAAAGTTTAATTTATATAAATTTTAATTTAAATATATATTATTATATTTACGTAATATTATTAAAAAATCTACTTATTGCCAGAGCTTCCATTTGATAGCAGAAAATAAATCACAAATATGTGAATTATAAAGAATTATAAACACTAAGTAGAGTAGTAAATTTCATGAAGGATTGAAAATTAAAAATATGTATGACAAACAACTTTTAATTAACCAAATTTATTCCTAACTACAACAGTACTTATAAATGCCTATGTTGAACAAAACAGATTTTCTTCATCTTGTTAAATTTATTATTCTCATGTAGGATCCGGGACACTGAGGAATAGACCAACCGTTAACAGCTAACGTTGTAAAGGCAATTAAGTAAGAACTGAGGAAGGCAATAGGAAACCACTACAGATGCCATATTTGTTCCAAGGTTAGATAGGTTACATGAGGTATAACCCTTTGTGAAAGGATCAACTTGTTGATCTATGGAGTGCTCTTTATACAGTGTGAAAGCAGACTCAGAGTAGAAATATGCCACTTGGCAGAACAACAGAAATCGAGAGATTTCCTATAGTGTTTATTAACTTTTTTGAAGTACTTGAAGTTTCAATATCCAACAACAACTAATAATATCTACAACTGCTCTATCGTATCGGGTATCCAACCTTTCCATAACCACCCTTTCCAAGTAGCTTGAGAAGCTCAAAGTCCTGAGGGCCGGACTTAGGTCCATCTGGATTCACGGTTTCCTCACAAACATCAATCTTTTCCACCTCGCTGTCCCTAGACCAATAGAAATCAGCTATAAAGTTACTATCAATTAAAAACTGTGAGAAATTTATCTAGCTAGAAAGCTAGATATATATCTTCTACAATTCACTCTCAAATATACATCTAAAAGTAATTTAACAGCAATATGACAGCATTCTATCTAGATAATTATATTCAGTTGCTTAAAATAAATTTATATAGTTTACTACGGCAGCACAGCGTTCATTCCTTTTTGCAACATATTAAGGACTTTCCGCTTCTCTGGATTAAAATAAAAATACACATGCACCCACTAGCATAGAATTATCATAAAATCCTCTTTCCACATTGTCCCAAAAAATAAAAGAAAGCATAATTAGGATGTAATTATCATAGCACTTGGCTTATTAATATCAATCCGTCTTTTTCCAATATACCGCCTATTGGCAGATCCATGATATATAACCCCTCCACAAATTTCTATCCTCTGCCTTTCTCTTCATGTCAATCATATCAAGAGGATATCAACCAATCCTGTACCCAAGTCTTGGTTTCCTCTAACCTTCTTTCCCTCCATTCTTCCTTCGATTGCCTCTACTAATAAACATCATCCCCTCTCAGAACATGACCAGTTTTTTATATTTCTTTAATATTTATCACTTGTCTATATATTTAAATTCTATTTAGTATTTCTCTGTTGGTAATTTTGTTACCCCATTTGATCTTTTTCATTCTCTTTTATAGCCACATTTCGAAAGCTTCCAGTTTCCGAATATCCTTCTTTCTTAATGTCCATATTTTACAGCCGTACAGGTGCATGGTCTGCACTAACGTTTTTACTATCATTATCTTCGTGGATTTCTTCAATCTTTTGTTAGTAGTCATCAATCAAACATATCCAAACATTAATAACAATATAATTAACATATGAATTTATTTGATATTGAGATTGCAAGTCGTTTAATCTTAAGTAGTAGTAATATGCTCAGAAACCAGCAATTGGAATAACATGGAAAATTAATTAGTAATTAAAAATAATATGGAAAGAATAATTGAAAAAACATGGAAATTTAAAAAAGAAATGACAATTTTACATAGCACAAAAAGACTCTATAGCTACTATAAGTAATGTTGCAATTAAGTAAATAGGAAAGATTTCTATCTCGTAAAAGAAGAAGGCAAGAGGAAGACTGTGACTTGGAATGCTAGAAGATTTGATAACTTATTTGTATATTGACATGAAGAGAAAAGCAGAGAATAGTAGTATGTGGAGGAGTTATATGTCATGGACCTTGGAAAGTATTGAGGAGAGAGAGAAACCTTGTAAAAAAACAATGCACTAACAAATACATTGATCAGTATTTAGAATGAGCCAGCAGTTTGATATATTGTCCAACTGTGGATCAGTAGATAAAGAGTTCAAATCCAGGGCTCTCCCGTCACCAAAATTCTTTCTAGATAGGAAACTAAAGCTAAACTAGACTATAGCATTATCACTTACATTTCCATGTTTGGACCACTTTCTTCAAATGCCTACAAACATAAGCATATCACAGACACTTTAGCACAGTGACTTCAACTCTGCCTGCATTAAACTAATGGAAAGAAATCATAGAGCGATTCTAGCTGTTCTCCTTCAAATCAGGATTACATTTATAGGTAAATATTTAATGTTCGAAACAGATATACCACTAGATGGGCTAAAAATCTGACTTAGCTTAAATCAAATATATTTTACTTGAATTTCATGGCTACAGCATTTGGCACAGTAAAACCTACAAGGTTTAGTATGAGTATAATTTTCTTTCCCAATCAGTCTTGTGGTCCTTAAGAAATGATCGGAGGCACAAGGTCTTGGTCGGACCAAGATCAAGACCATGTGAAACTTTTATTTAACAGAGCTACCAAACGTTATTCTGTCAAAAAAACCAAACCTTTGTATCTTTGTTATGTCTTTTTTCTTGCAGTAATAGACATTAAATGTAATTGATTTCTGGTTTTGCTTCTGTCAAAAAAGTTATAAGAACAACTTATTGTCATTGTCTAACATGACTTTTTCTTTGCTGTAAGTCTTTTGGCTTCAATATTTTAGTGTTAAACAATGACATCGAAGGAACTACATATTGTGCAACATAGTCATGAAAAATTTGTGACTATTCCTACCAAGAATGAATGATCTGCAGTTTTTAATATTTGAGGTTTGAAAAATAAGAGAAGATGTGTGTTGACTATGATTTGAATTTGAGTCTGATTTGAAGGCACTGAAACCAATGGTCTTGAACCCAATGGTCTTGGTCTTGAACTCAGTGATCTCGGTCTTGAACACAGTAGTCTTGATAACAACACTGTTCAAAATATAGAATTGAACAATTCAGGTCTAGTGTTTAGGTCAAAGTTCAATGACCTCTGCCATGGACCATTTCTGACCAACGAGGGACAAACAGTGAGAAAAAATATAATATCCAAGGATCACCAAAAAATACAGCTAAATCTGAAATCTTGGGCGGGTCACTAGTTTCATTTGAGATGTATTCACTAGTTAATGTTTAAATAAAAAGAATTTATTTCAATTTATGATGAAACTAAACGTTACACTATTTTCTATTTTATTAAACAATCCCTAGGCAACAGTGAAAATTCGAAATCCCTTTTGTCAATGTTAATCATAATGGGTTCAAAATATAAATTTTAATAGAATTTTCTATAAATTAAACTAACATTTAACGGATTTTCAATTTTCATCACCAATCTATCACTCAAATATACACACACAATTTCAATAATCTAATTATGGTTGATTCATAACTACTGAGTTACATATAGTAGTGATGTTGAGTTGAAACAATGAAACCATAAAAGCCGGCCTTTGGATTTTTAACCTGTGCAATCTGTTCGCTATTCTGGCAAGGAGTATCGTCGTCGCTACCCGGATCACAGTCGTCCCCGGCTCCCCCTCCAGCTGTGGGCTCGTACAGCTCCATATCGAATACCCCCGCTACGGCCATATTAATTTAGATTAGGTGTTATAATAGTATCCTTAAAAAGTTTAGATTTATTCCACCAAAATAACAGATGATCACAACAAAATAATGATCAAGCATCAAGTTCTCACACAATGTCAACAAGTGTAGAGCTTGTTCCGCATTCATTCCATAGCAACGATCATATTCTTATTAACTTTACTTAATTTAATTATAAAAAGTAAAGTAAACACGCATTATAGTCAAATGATCAACTATGTATGTCGATATCTATCACTTATTAATACCACATGTTTAAACTGTTAGGCAATATATTCCATTTTACGTATAACCAGTCCAGCGAATGTCCAAGATTTTACTCTCAGAACAGCGCGGCTGGTTTTCAAACCCACGAGAGTTCAATTCACCTCAGGATCTGTCATTTAAAACTTCATGACGTTACCCCTAAGCTATTAAGACATATACTGGACCAAGAAATCGTAAAGACTTGTAAACTAATAATAGTAACATACACTCTGGTGAAACGATCACGTAAGTTGATACCTATCACTTTTAGTATCTCATATTAAACTCTATAATCAATAGATCAGTTCGGTAATTGAAAACATATTTTGTTGTATGGTAACACTGGTTTGTTTATGTTGACATCTGATACATAAATTTACATGTAAATGTAATGGGTCTATATTATAACTTCGTTATAATGCATGCATACCGTTAAAATGGGTGAAAGAGTTAAACTATAAGTGTTAAGTTATTCTTTAATTAATATATGTAGGTTGTAAAGTAAATAACATTTTTAAAGAAAACTTGTATTAGAAGTTTTATGAGGAAATAGTACATTTCAATAGTATTCCATGCAGTGTTTACTTTTTCTAGTCCACTGTTTATATTTGTTGTCCACGATGTTCTATTTATAGCTATTACCGAAAAGATCTGTCATTTAAAACTTCATGACGTTGTCTATACCTCTAACCACTACTTCGCTGACTTTCAAATTACGTGTAACTAAAAGCTTCTAATACCATTTACAATGTTCTCTAGTACTAAAATCATCAAATTTATAAT
>CAJHZI010000256.1:275000-302500 GCA_905160935.1 Enchytraeus crypticus | reverse complement strand
GCAGTGGTGCAAACAGCCTTGGCTAGGAGGGGCTTAAGCCCCCCCACCACCAAAATTAGGTCACTTTTGCAATTCGTAGAGATCCGCAGAGTTTCTTCAGAGGTGAAAAAATTAACCTACTTTTTCCAAAACAAATGTAAGACTTTAGGTTTTCCCCTGACTTTAGTACGGGTATGAGCAGGGGGGGGGGGTAAGGTACGGGGATACACTGACTCTATGAGCCGAACTTACTTTGAGGAGCCCCCCCACAAAAATTTGTCTGGTTGTGTCACATGTCCCGAAGAAGGCGTAAGCAAAAAATGTTCACTCAAAAAAAAATTTCGGGCCCCCCCTTAAAAAATTCCTGGATCCGCCCCTGATTCTCATAGTAATTAGATAATTATTAATAATTAGATAATAATTATGTCAGGGAAAGTACCAATGAAGATACTATCAGCCTAGACATATCAGGAAAATGAAAACATGTGAGAATATTTACAAAGTCCTGGACCAGGTTCAAATCTCAGATAAGTCAAACAAATGACGGGAGAGCTAACGAAACGTTCAGTGTCTCATCTATTTAAATACCTACGCTAAGAACTATTCAGACAAACTGCAGAAGTTATTAATTAATTAAAGGAATATAAATTCCTTAATTAATGTTATATTACAAATAAAACAAAATATAATGTGCGAGAAACTATAACAAGTCAAACGACGTGAATGAATAATTAAATTACGGTCCAATTAATAATAATTATAATAATAATAATTTAAATAAATAAATAAACAATAACGAAGTTGTTCATAAATTACTATACCGCCTTTTAAATAGCACGGGGTGTAATATAGCCAAAGAAAAATACGAAAGGGACGTTAAACAATACTTCCACACCAGGACATACGTTGTCTGTGCTTAATATATGTGATATGCTATGCACCAGTGTATCATGAAATAGAAAACTTCACCACAGTGGAATTCCTCTAGTAACCGGTCTCTAATATATTCTTCCACACAATGAGTCGTCACCCATAAACTTAACTAAAGGATTTGCCACCTGTTTCTAAATCCCAAGGATTTAGTTAATGAATCACACTAGCTCTGTTTAACCTTACCCAGGCTACAGTCTCTGAGTCTTGAAATGGTTTAGCCGTTTTTTATACCTTGTAAACAAGAACGCTTAGAAACTATGTTAGCCACACCTGGTAATTTCACTAAGGCCTCACGTACTCTCTTTCTTTTTTTAAATTCCTGGTACTGAGCCGCACATAAATTTATAATAGAGTCTACCCCAGTCAAGGGTGTTAGCTCTCACCCTCTCTCAATAGGGTTCAAAAATATCACTTGAGCTTCTCCACAACACAAACAGACTTCACCACTGGCAAATAAATTGTCACCAACACTAATGAGACTAAAAGGAAGAAATTACCACTGGGTGCTTTTCTCTGATACACAATTAGGCATATATATCACACATACTTACCTATTTGAAAATATGGCTCAACACAGACAAAAGATTCCTAGCGCCTTCCTACGCTCGGTCATTATTAAATAAAATTCAGTTACATCTTTAAATAAAGTTAACGCTTAATGAATGTCAAAATAATAGAAATATAAAAGTTTTAAAACTTAAAGCATTTCTAAGTTACATGTTAACTTTCTAAACCCGAGCAAGGAAGTGATTTAAAATCCAAACGAGGCATATCACCGCTATAGCAAATACAAGTAGTGACACGGAAGAATACCACTAAAGGTATCCAGTAATACAGGTAAACAAACACGCGCAATAATACAGTCTAAATTACACTGCTAGCAAAATATAATCACAGTGCTACCAAGAGACATATAAATGCCCTGTAGCTGTGAATATAACTAAACATCCATAACAATATCAAGCAGCTATCAATCCGCGCCTGACATACTCGATACTAAATAATTATTAAATAATTAGATAATTACTATCAAATAATAATTATTATTATTAGATGATAATAACTATTATTTTTAGATTATTAAATACTTGCCCAATTGCCATTATCAGGGAAGCAATGCAATTTACTTTCTGACTTCATGCAAATTGTAGTCTTTGTTTTAAGAAAGATACTGTTAGCAAACCTTTACATATTTTTAATATTTTCTTACACAGAAAGTTAATATTCATTTAAGCCAGTTTTATAAATATTCCAGGATACTCTAAATATTGTGTAATTAATTGAATCACTTTAAAACACGTACAATACTTGAATCAACTGCTTATAATATATATATATATATATATATATATATATATATATATATATATATATATATATATATATATATATATATATATTACAATGGTTATTTTATAATTTCCTGGTGAATCTGATGATCATATTTATGTTTTTCTGCTTTTAGTTCAACGTAACAAACCGTGTTCTAGCTCGTTGTCCCCACTGCAGAAAAGTGTAAGTGTTTGTTTACTGCAACCTTTAATATTTCTAATTAGTGTGTCCCTAATGTTGCTGTTAGGTAACAGAGTCACTGCAGATTCTCAATATACTAAGTAAATGATTCGATGCTACAGAGATCAAGTTTATTATGTTAGTATTTTAGATGTATTTAAATAGAAACTAGGCTATTCGGTTATTTATCGAGATAAATCAAAAGTTTTCCTGCTGTTCTCTGACTTTACTAATTGATGTTATTATGCTGTAGAGCATTAAATTCTGCGTTTATGTATTACTTCCACTTTCGGAATCCACTATCAGAATTATATCTTTCAGAATATATCAGCTTTTTTTGCTATGGCCAATGGGCTGCACTGTTTCGCTTTGTCGTTCCTCTTCAGTTTATACAAATGCAAATTATTTCTTAACATATTGCACTTTTCAGTTGCATATTCCTCTAGAAACGGTTATGATATTATATTCTATACTGAATCAGATATAAAATTTTTATTGTGTTATACTCTGTCTATTGTATTACCCGTGTTTTGTCTGGGTTGCTAAAGAATGGACCAACCGTAGACTACACATGTCGTAAAAGTCGACATAGCACAAAGATCCAAGCAAACGTCAAAAAGGGCTCAGTTAGTAGGCACTTATGCTCCAGAGTTTGCTACAACATTTCTAAAACGGATGGAAGAGTGAAGGTCTATTCACATCCTTACCCTAGCTAAACTGGAATCAAAGGGAATATGACGATGATGATGATGATGATGATAATGATAATGGTGATGACGACTCTAACTAATGTATCTATTTTTGCAGCTCAAGCATCGGTAGATCATATGCGTTGAAGAGAGCTAGATTTTTCTGTATAGTTTCGGCTGTATTTCTCACATTAGCTATCTTAGTAACGGTAGGGATCTTAATGTGATGTATCTTGTAACTGTTCTTTTATTGTCATCTGTTATTCACTAAGTGTTTATACATTTAAACGTGAGAACTTTGATATAAGGAATTTTAAAATTTTGATGTACTCAATTTGTTGAGATATTTTTCTATAAGGTTTTTAGTCACTATTGCATACGATGAAAGTGCATAAAACTATTTGCTATTGATCAAAGGAATTGCTAAATTGTAAAATTCTGTAACATATTCAATGTGGTTTTAATGTTAGTTTCATTTTTAGTTGAACATATTTGATATGAGGGTTTTAAAAAATAATTATATTTTGTTAAGTTTACTTAATAGTTAGGCTGAATAGAAAATATTCTTAAAGAGTTGATATTTTGCTACTAGGAGAAGGAGCTAAAAGAAAATGAACTAGAGCAATATCATGAATAAAAAGTGTTTTTGATGATTTATAAATATACTCATATGTAGATATAGAAATCCATAGTTAAAGGTTAAAAACATTTTAGCGAAATTTTAGATGATATTTGTCAACTATAATAACGCATGTTTATGCAGGTAAAGTTTTTTGATTCTGTATACTGCTGATTAATACTGAATGTTGTATTTTTCTTACATTTTTTAAATGTTACAATTTAAATTTCAGGCATTTACAAGCTGGAATGTATCAAGTCATCGTGGAATAGTTGCAGCTTATATCTGTAAGTTATGCTTCTTTATAACTATAGCGTAATGGTGTTTGCCAGGGAATTCTAGAACTTATTTCTAGTAAGTTTTTTTTAAACTGACATTTTCTATTGATGAAATAGTTCTTCAAGGTAAAGCTAAAAAAGCTAAGGTAAATTCAGTTGCCTCACTTGAAAGAGATGTCAGTGACGGGTAGGCCAAGGATTTGAACCCCGCATCTACTGATCCCCGGTCGAGTATCTTACCGACTTCGCCACTGGCTCCAGCCAGTGTTAAGTAAAGAAGGTGTTACTAGAAGGTGTTACAGTAAGCTTAACTTCAGCGTAGCGCTTCCTGTCAGTCTACTGAGTCTAAAATGGCTCCTCAGCCAATTCCAGTGGTTGCTAGTTGCCCCTTGAAATCGTATATAAAGATTTGTTGAAACTAAATTTAAGTTTGAAAAATTACATTGCATTTTGTGCCTTCTCTGCATGCTAATCCGAGGTCATTTTGTTACCATTGGCTATAGACTTACTGTAGTGTAAGAGTGAAAGATAAAATGAGAGCAAGCTTTTGGAGCTGCCATGTTAATTATGGTAAAATCGCCAGTAGCGATGTCGGTAAGACATTCGACAATGTATCGGTATTTGCGGGTTCAAATTCTGGCTCGCCCGTCACCGACATCGCTCTCGAGTGAGGAATTTGACTTTAACATTAGTTTTATCACCTTTTTTTAAGAAATTGGAGGTCAGAGTGATATCTTGTAATTGCGCATTTATTTGTTGTTTAGGGTTTATTCTCAGAATAAGTTTAAAATCATCAATAGACTTGTGCGTTCTTAAACATAGTGATTATATTGTCTTGTTAATAGTAGTTGAAAATATTTTAAGCATTTTGGTGTGTATTCATATTTTCTTTAAATTTAACTTTTACTGTGTAACTATTATAGAATATTTTACACTTGTTAAAAAATAACTGGAAAAGCTAATGCTAACATCAGTTTCCTCACTCGAAAGCGATGTCAGTGACGGGTGAGCCTAGGATTTGAACCCCACTCATAGTGATCCGCTTTCGAATATCTTACCGACATCGCCATCGGCTAGCCAATGACGATGTTAAATGAACTCGTTGAATTTCTTCCTTGCATCAAATTTTTAAGGAAATTAAACAAGCTGGACTTAGAGAATAATGTCAAATTAGTCATATTCTTTGCAATTATAAAGTTTTTGCGTTTAAACGAAAGTCCTAAATTGCACAAAGGCTTAAATTGTATTGAATTAATATATGTGAGGCTACTTTATAATTGTTACCCCATGGGTATTCTCTGTTATAATGTTGCTTTTATTTCTATTTTCAGTTCTGTTTGTCTGCACATTGTGTTGTGTTTGGAGGGCGATTTACTACTGTGCTATGAAAGGAAGTGATGTTGTTGAGACAGGGACTTAACTCTAAACACTTGATAGACTTGGAAACATAAATATAAATAATTGATGAATTGATGTAGACTTGAGAAGATAAATCTAAACAATTGATATAGACTTGGGAAAATAAATCTAAATAATTGATGAATTGATATAGACTTGGGAACATAAATATAAACAATTGATATAGACTTTGGAACATAAATCTGAACATGTGGTATAGACTTGTGAACATAAATCTAAACTTGGGAATATATAATTTATGAACTGAACTAGACATGGGAACATAAAGCTATATAAGCGAGATAAACGTGTTGACATAAATCCTAAGGAGTGAATGAAACATTAGAACATAATTCAGTAGAATTGAGATAGATATGAATATATAAACTATGAAACAAGCACTAAGATTATACCTGTCAATTCTTGATCGGCATTTAGTGGTCTTCACTCTTTATAATGTTAATGTTCTAGAACTTTGTAATCATGCAAATTGTCAGTGTTAAGCGTCTATTAATTTATCATCTAGAGTCAACGTCTAAAGGTTGTGATAAAGCTAAATTATTAAATTATTCAGTGATTCTACAGGATGATTGCTAGTAGTTGTATATATTCAAGATTTTATTCTCCGTTGATATCATATTTGATCTAAACGAGTTCTCATGTCATGTAAGTTCTCGTGATATGAGATCTCGTTTGATCTGATTGGCTTCTCAATTGATCCAATTGAGTTTTCATGTGATCCGTTTGAGTTCTCATGTGATCTCTTTGAGTTCTCTTATGATCTAATTGAGTTCTCATTTGATCTCTTTGAGTTCTCATATGATCTAATTGAGTTCTTATTTGATCTCTTTGAGTTCTCATGTGATCTAATTGAGTTCTCATGTGATCTATTTGAGTTCTTATATGATCTAATTGAGTTCTCATATGATCCAACTGAGTTCCCTGTGATCTTACTGAATTCTCATTTGATCTGAGTTCTTAGTTGATTTGAATGAGTTACCATTTGATCTACAGAGTTCTCAACAGATCTAGCCGAGTTCACGTATGATCTAACTGTATATCACCTATCTGTCACCTATATGTCACCTATCTGTCGATTACAATTATATATCATCTATCTGTCACTTATATGTAACCTATCTGTCACCTATATATCACCTGTCTGTCAATTACATATCATCTATTTGTCACTTATATGTAACCTATCTGTCACCTATATATCACCTGTCTGTCAATTACATATCATCTATTTGTCACTTATATGTAACCTATCTGTCACCTATATATCACCTGTCTGTCAATTATATATCATCTATCTGTCACTTATATGTAACCTATCTGTTATACCTCAGCTATGATCCAACTTGATCAAACTTGAAATAATGCAAGATCTCGAAAAACGGGACTTTTGATTTAGTTGTTTTTCAGATAAATCTGATTCTATATGATGTCTCTAAATTAACTCTATTGATCTGTATCATGTCATATTAATATACTTTCTGAACTTTTTTCGACAATTGTATTATGGTAATTTAACTAGAGTAAAAAATTATCATTAGCTTCAATTTTCTGCGACATGTTCACGTTTGGAAGTGGTTTAGCGTATAAATCATTTGTGATTAAAACGTGCATACCATCAGCATATCTTCCCTATCAACTATTCTGCAGTCTGGTGTGTATATACTGAGTTTGAGCGCTCTGCTAGAATACAGTGCAAGTATCATTTATAAATTTAAAACTAATGTTATTTATGTCACTTTGTATTGTGCTTTAAATAAATAACTTAAGTCATTCGGGTTGTTACAGTTATAAATTACTTACTGCCTAGTTTTCCTTCAAATTAATGTAGTTTCTAGTAGATTTCACTATCCATCTTTTCATAGCTTATCAGATTAATGTAGGTATTGTTAACTTTGTTACGCAGTTAGTCATGCTGTTCTCTGCTTGTACATTCATATATTTTAACTAACCCACAGATGATCTACTTACTTGTGATATTGATATGTTTACGAACTTTAAGTCTAGCAATTAAAGAGAATTTAAATATCAGTTCGTAGTGCAATGCTGATGCCCAATCCTGTTAAACTTCACGGTTTACACTGAGAAAGTTATATCTGTTTTCAAATCTTAATCTTGCAGTTGAACAGAAAAACAGAAAAATTTATGCATTTAAATTTTTAATGTTTAATCAATTATCAGCGCTACTTGAAAGTGTTTATTTTTGCAATTCTGGAACGTTGATTATCTGTGTGCATATCAGTTTATTGATTAGCAATTCAATTAATCGGATTAGCTTTATTTCACACTCAGTATGACTTAGTTCATATTTTTGCGTTTTAGTTTCACACTAGTTACTCACGATATTATGAACAAATTTATTTATTACATGCGCCGATTTGTCTGAATGTCGGATTAAACGTATTTTTGTTTGTTTGCATGCTAGTGTTGAGAGATTATTGTTAAAATTCATTTCCATAAATTCTTTGATTGGAATTAACGCAACATTTAAAAGTTCACTCGTTTACCAGCTATTGATAGGGTGTGTGTAGCTTAAATATATATATATATATATATATATATATATATATATATATATATATATATATATATATAGATGATAAAAAGTTATTAAATAGAATTTTTATGACAGTAACTGTCTAGTTTATGTTTTCACCAGATAGCGGAATTAGGTTTTCGTTGCGGGACCTCGCTAGCTTCGCCAAGAGCTCATGATATTAGCAACATATAGCTAAACGGCTTGCTGAAGGCTGTTCACTCAGTGGTCGTACAATACTCTCGTAAAAGAGAGAGCAATAATACTGGATGAGTCGTATTGGTCGTTAACAGAGTTGATAGAACTCTCATCTCATCTGTATGGGACCACATATTCCAGATCTCAGTCATTCCACGTGGACCGTCTCGGACAGTACTCATGTGGTACTGAAACGGACGTCAAATTACATTTTGTCGACTACATAGCGCAGCTTGACGTGGTTTCTATGAATAACTTTGATGATAAACCTATTCTCTTCCCTCCGTAGTCATACTCTACCTATCCTAACCATTTTTAAATCAGCAGACTGGCTTTCATTTAGGACCTTACTTTTCCTCAGATCATTTCATTTGCAGATTGGTCTAGGTGAATTGATCTGAGTGATGTGCGCTGTGGGGAGGTCCCTGATATCAGCCTTGTATGGGGAGACCGACGTCAAACCTGTATTATTGTAATTACTATTATTAAAGAAGATCCTAAGTTCTATTTTGAAGCCGTAATCTACTTAAAGATGAGATTTGCTTTTCAATTGTTTAATGATATTGTTTGAGGTTTTATAATGGTTAAGTCACTTTGCATGTAAATTTGTATTATGTTTCGTCACTATACGTGTTATCATTTTATACATTTTGCTACTGTTCATTTTTTAACTCTAACAGGCTCATTCGAAGCTGCTGTCAAATAGTTTGTAAATTTGGGATGGTTAATACTAAGTTTTTAAACTGTTATTTTGTGCTTTCTATTCGGTTAAATATTGCTCACTACGGATTTTGTCGACTACTTAGTACAGTGTATTTAGCTATCCTACTTAGCAACTCCGCTAATGGCAATGTTGATACGGCAATGTCATGGAATTTATAGTTATCTTGTCTGGAAAAATTTAACATTTTGATTTGTATCAATATTAACACGCAGAAATTCACAACGGGGAGAGGAGGAATAGAATTTTATTAATGGCAAGAAACCATTAAGGCTGTTACGAAATATTTTGAAATAATATTTTGTTTTAAATAAAATATAGCAGAAAATCAGTGAAGTGGTGTTGCGGATTGTCTTTTAAGAGGTGAAACAGACGCTAACCTAGTGTGCCTCTATAACCCAGTTTGATGTACGTTTAACGCCCATCCTCTCATCCGAAGTTGATGTGAGAGTGATGCCACAATGGTAGTGTAATCATCAAAAGTTTTAAACTACTTTAACATAACTACCAGATTGGAGAAAAATATAAAACGGTACAAGTCTCAAAGCGAAGCTTATGCCGCGACCAGACCTTGCATAGTTTCAACTACTCTCTCTCTCTCTCTGTCTCTCTGTCTCTCTCTCTCTCTCTCTATCTCTCTCTCTCTCTCTCTAACTAATGATCTAATGATCTATCTAAGTGGCACGTCTGCAGTACATATCTTCACATTCTGCTTCCATCTTCCATAAAGAGGTCTTTAGTGAGTTGATCCCTTTACAGAGAACTAATCAGACTTAAACGTAGCCTAAATAGCTTAGAAATAGTATGGCTTCCCTTTTGCATTGCTCACTTCTTCATCCGTCGCCTCTTACGGCGTGCGCAGTTTACTTTTGGCCTATTAATCATTGGCCCGGGTATAACACGGGAGCTACCGTTGCTGATACTACTATTACTGCTATTTATTCTTAAACTATTCTATTTATTTTAGTTGTTTAGTTTACTCTTTTTTGGATTTACGTCAAACATGTTTGACAAGAGTGTAGATTGTACAGTTTACAGAGGTACAATTTCAATAGCTCATTGGTATCTTTAAGAGAACAAAATTCTTGATAATGTGGGTTGAACGTCAAAGTCAGAAGTTCTAAGGGCTTCTCTTCAAGACATCAAAGAACAAAATCTAGCATGAAACGAATAATTACATGTATAAGAATAGCTTACTAAGGAAAAGCAGGTGTCTAACTTTGACCTCAAGGTAGTAATGAAGAGGAATAAGCAGCTCTAGCCATAATTTCAATTACTGGAACATCAACCTTGAATGAGCCTCAAGAGTCGCCCACGTTACTCTATATAGCTTTATGAAATTATTTTAAACACATTGCATATGAAAAGATTGCACGAAATGGCCGCAGATAAATTTCAGGACTGTATCCTGTAATGCTCTGTATGTAGCTAGAACTTGAGGGGGTGATATTCACCCTCCTGATTTTACTAAACGATTTCTATTATATCTTATCTCACAAAATCTACTCTATATCAGAAACGTCACCCATCATCATTGCCATCCTGCTCCTCATCATCTTCACTTGAACCTCAGTTTAGCCACTCGGGATACGAATAGACTTCCATTCGTTTTAGAAAATTTTGAAGCAAATGTTTGGAACCTAGTCGCTTACCATCCGAATGCCCTTTCTGACGTTGGTTTGGACCTTAGTGATTTGTCGCCTTTTACGTTACATGCAGTCTACGGTTGATCAATTCTTTAGCAACTCGGATACAACACGGTATATTTGATAGAATATAATATATAGTAGAATTTAAAATTAAAATAAGCCTCTCTGTATTTTTCTCAACCATATTAAATTCTAGCTGATCATATTAACGAGTGATTTTGAACCTTTGTGTTCGAAACCTTCATTATTCAATAGCACTGTCATTGCCGAAGAACAGTCTTAGAGACTGCTTTACAGCTTCCAAAAAATACATATTACTCTCCCGCAGTTGAAAAGCTAATTACCCCTTAGGGAGGCGTTGATTGTGAAGATGACGAAGGGAAGAAATGGCAATTTATCGCAAAGATCATTGACAGTGAGTTTTTATTGGCAGGGCACTCATGTATCTACAACGCTTATTCAATTTTCGCCGTTTGATTGATGGCTGGTGAAAGAGAAATGAGTCGGACAGAGAGGAAATTGCTTCGCCTGCCAACAGAAATTACCAGTATCTGCGAATGGATTACACGGCTGATATAATATCTGACGAAAGAAACTATCGGCTTATATTTCAATTTCATCAGCTGACGCGCTATAGCCTTCGCTTGTGAATTTAATATTCTGCCGGCATTCTTTGGTATTGATTTTTTTAATTGGAATGGATAAAATAGGCTGAAATTTAGGTCGCTTTCGTCGTTTGAAGTTCTATTCACGACTCGATTTTTGCTTTAAATGTTGATTTAAAGTGGGAAATTTTCTGGAGCTTCGCCGGTGCATTTGTATGAATTTAATTTTCTACCGCCATACTTCGATATTGATTTTTTAATTGGAATGGATTTAGTAGTCTGAAATTGAGGTCGTTTTCATCGTTAGAAGTTTTATTTCTAGACACAATTTTGGCTTTAAATGCTGATTTATGATGAGAAATTTTGCTACACATAAGGTTCCATCAAAGCGATATTTGGTGGGCGTGAACGTTTCCTCTTCTCCACGGAACATATACATGTAGTGAATTTATTGTGTCTAAAATATTCCAGTGTTCAGAGTGTCTGGTCCAACGTCACAAGATTTTAAGTAAACGGTCAATTACAGCACATTGAGAGAGATTTCTGGTAGAACGGAGATTAAATCAGAGAGTGAATTCTAGAACATATCTAGCCACTGGTCATTGGATAATCGACAAAACTGTCTAACTATTTAATACATGGTGAAGGTGAAAGATTGCAAGATACATCATTGTTTCGTTATCCTATTTTAAACAAATTCAAGTCTACAGGTCTACACATACGAAATTAAAGCTTACTCCCCTCTTTTAATGCCTCATTCTCGTCAAAATTTAGATTCAGAAAACGCCAGTTGTGAACTTACAGTATAATTTCAAATTTAACTTCTTAATAATTTTTCGACTTGTAAGTCTATATTCCTTGAAGAGCTAACTCCAGGAAATTGCACAAAATAGATACATTTTCGCAAGAGTACACTTATTTGTTAAATCCTCAATGAAAAAAACTCTAAACCTGTTTTACTCCCCTATTTGGGGAGTTGGAATGTTAATCAAAGCAAAAAATTTTAAACATCAAATTCTCTCATAGGCTATGTCTGAACGATTCCTTGTCCTTGCCATTTGCACCCTTTGTTTATAAATGTTCATCTTCCTAATATAAAATCTGCGCAAGAAAGAGACTTGCTTCTGGGCACATTTTGTAATATTGAGGCTGTGCTAAGTCATTTTCCAAGACATAATATAATTTGGAGTAGTGATTTCATTTTCAATTTCATTAATATTAATGGTTGCACATTTAATATTTTCTCGTAATTTATGCTTAAATATGATTTGATGTTATGTGATGTCATGTGAGCATGATAGCAATACAATTAAACACTCATTCTCTAATGAATCTTCTGGTAGCTTTTTAGATAGCCTGGTGATTATGTTGTAACATTTTTTATCTTTATTATTTGTCATTCGTTATTATATATCAACTTCTTTATTCGTCATCACTTGACAGGAAGAATAGTAACAGAACATTATAAACACAAAAAGCAGGACTAAAAATCAAACCACCACCAATAAGTAAACACGCATTATAGTGAATAATCAACTATGTTGATATCTATCACTTTTAAAATCACATGCAATTTAGACCATTTTTTGAATAACCAGTCCAGTGAATGTCCGAGATTTTACTCTTAGATCAGCGCAGCCGGGATTCGAACCCACAAGGGTTCAATTCACTTCAGGATTTGTCATTTCAAACTTCAAGGCGTTACCCCTACACTATCAAGACATTCATAACTACATTCATAATTGCACCAATTAGACAGATTTACAGTTAGCCTAATTGGATCAAAATAGTCACTTCATACTTTCTATTATTATTATTTATATTATTATTATTATTATACCCCGATGTAAAGAACCTGGAGTTTGATAAAAACGATAACGATTATTATTATTATTATTATTTTATAGAAGTACATTCAATTGGGTTCCAATTAGTTGTCAGGTGATTGAGAGCTCGATTAATCTTTTGATTAGAATAAAAGAAGAAATGAAGAATACAAATTGACATTCAATTAGCTCTAAACGGTTTATTCCGTATCTCACTTTGCACAATGTGTTAAGAACAGCTTCTCTCTCATTTACATGTAGGGTGATGTGGGTATTTCTCTACCACGCTTTTCTTTAGGCTGTAGTCATCAACTCCATAACTTCTTTCTGCAGCATTTTGTCGAGGAAATATCGCTATAAATATGTCCAAGAATCGATAGGATCGCAGCTCGTCATGATGTATGCCAATCATGCATGACCATACCGGGAAAGATGTAGGTATTTACTTACATCGCGTAAGAAATGCTAAGAGCTGTTGTCGAGGTGATGATGCTGATATTTGCTTTGTCATATTGCAAAATAAATGACGGATTTGTTTGTTATAAATGTCATCGGTGTATAAGTTTAGTAAAAAGATGGCTTGATAATTTATCGCCACCATTACAAGTGTAATGCCACCTAACATACTAGAGAAAAGCTTCGATCTATATTAAGTTTTATTGCATGCATTTTGAACTAATCATCAAATTCCTACTCAAAGTTTCCTTCCAAACTCTGTAACTTGCCTCTCTGTATCAGTAACTTGACCCCGTCACAAATGCTAATCAAATCTCATTGCAAGCATTAGATTGATAAAATAATTGATTGAAATAATATTTAAGGTGGGTTCCTATTGGCTTCCTCATTTCCATCTTAACCACCTTTTACAACATGTGCATTTCATGGTTCATTCTATACTTTTGATGAGTCAATTCATAAGTTGACATCTGTTCTATCAGTAATTTCATCTGCATAGACGTAACTAATTCATAAAACCATAGTTTAAAATTTAAATTACTTGCACAAGAAATGTTATTTAATATTAACGCGTTTTCTGAGCACTGGTTACGATGCCCATGTTATTGTATACTTAATTAATTGTGTCACATTTCTTGATTAGTCTCTTCAATGATTAACATGTACAATCATATGATATATATGATTTGGCATGTGGCCCATGGGTTAAACAGTGGCTTGTGGCCCATGGGTTAAACAGTGGCTTGTGGCCCATGGGTTAAACAGTGGCTTGTGGCCCATGGGTTAAACAATGGCTTGTGACCCATGGGTTAAACAGTGGCTTGTGGCTCATGGGTTAAACAGTGGCTTGAGACCCATGGGTTAAACAGTGGCTTGTGGCCCATGGGTTAAACAGTGACTTGTAGCCCATGGGTTGGGAGATGCAATGGCGGAGTATTTGTGTTACATCATTAGTAACTCTATTCTAGTTGAATCCTTTCTTCCTGGGAGAAACACATCACATTGATAACGAGGTATCAATGTGATGTGTTTTGTTTAGGATGATCAGGTATCAATGTGATGTGTTTTGTTTTGGATAATCAGGTTTCAATGTGATGTCAATTCGAAATCGTGTTGCGATGTATCGCTTGTTATGCTGAAATAAACTAATTAAAGCTGGTAAAGCTAATGTTAACGTCATTTTCCTCACTCGAAAGCGACGTCAATGACAGTCGAGCCCAGGATTTGAATTTCAGCCAAATCATTAAACCTCTGGCAGACATTGCTGGTGATAAAAGCCAAACTGGTTCGTAAAAATAATCCATGAAAGCATTCGACTATCTCTACAATACTGCACCTAAGCTACTGTTCAACTATCGAGAAATGTTACATGCAATTGTTTTCGATTTGTAAAAGATAAAACAAGCTGATGGTTTGTTTTATACCACTTGTTGTAGCACTCCAGTGCTGCTGCAATTTGAATGAATTACCATAAGATAGTCATATGCCACACTAATCTCACTAATCTGTTACAAATTCTCATCAATATTTACTGACGCAAGGAATTGTGGATAGATCTGGTCAAGTAACATTCATAATTCGTTAAATTTATGAAGCCTGCATTTAGTAATTTTATTATTTTAACGAATCAGTAATGACTAATGATTAGTTAGGAATAATGTTTAGTTAGGGATACTGATTAGTTTGGAATAATGATAAGTTAGAATAATATTTGTAATTAGGAAAATCTGTGATAGGCATATTTTGTAATATTTCTTTTCTTCAAAACAGAAAATTACGAATTACGACAGCATTCGTTGTCTGTAATTTGACGCATTGGCTTTGGTTAAATAGCATGTTTAACGAAGAACTATGCTTAAGTATATTTCGCCGAAAGTAAGCTAAACCCGAGGCAAAGATTTTTCGTGTATAATACTAACTGAACTAATGATATCATGCTCAGATAGTGTTGGTAAAATTGTATAGTCGAAAAAAATGCAATGACTATAATTAATTTATTTTAGAATTATCTTTGTGCCTTAACTAGGGCTAATGTACTAGCATGTGGGTAAAATTAATATAGCTTATGAATTGTATGTAACTACGTGTAGTAACGGACTGTAACAACAACAACCGAAGAATTCAAATAAGAACTCGTAACAAGTATTCTGTACAGCAGACAAATCTGAATCCGATTCCCTAGACGTCCAGTCGGGCTGTTTCCGTTTTTAAGCAGGCATCGTGAGTTTCTCGAAAATGTCTCGGCCTTTCTTTGATTATTCATTAAATCGACAAACCCTATCGATCGTAGAGATGCGGGATATCGCCCCCGTACAATGCATTACACATATTGTCTTCCTGTCGGCGTGTTTTATTGTGGGAGAGTCAGAGGTGCGTACAATGAGGAGCATCAGTGCCAAGTGGACATTCATAAATTCAAATAGATACTCATTTCACTCTCCGTAATGCTCACACTTCGCTCGTAATATCCTCGTAAAAATTCTTCTTCGAGTCTCGAAAATCTTGTAATGCATCACACTAGGTGTGATTTTGTGTCCACGACATTTTTGCAGGCCGTTTTGTTTATTTATTTGCTAGAATTAAATTGCGGATTTTATGAGAGTTCAAGAGCATAGAGATTTTATATGAAACTGTTATAACCGTTAAATAACCGCTAAATCATAAATTCTACTGTATATACTGCTTCAATTTTCATAACTAACTGGGTAATTTTACAAGTAAGTAAATAACTTGCTTATAAGTCTATCTGATCTTACCTGACTGTGTCTTTGCTCACCGGCACCGTTTAGGATCTCCTATCTCTCTTCAACACATGTGTTTTCAAATCACTTTGGTGATTAGAAGTGAAGTGTAATGCGGGAACGTCAGTAACATCATCCTTATATTGAGAAAATGCATGCATCTTTGCTATTACTGGTGATTGTCACAATAAACCTGGTTGTCGTCATCTAATTAATACCACACTAATTTATTATTGCAAAGATCTGATGATTCTCAGAATTGGCGCCATTTCTGGTGGTTTTCCGTATCAGACAACAGTCAGCTGCAGTTGAGTTCTATCACAGACCGAACTGTTCTACGGTGTTGCTCATTTTTCTGAATTATCTTATTTTTACATTCGCTGATCAGGCTGGTTTTTGCGCCAGAGCGCACTCGTAAACTAATTTACAATCCGCCATCGTATCGTGTGCGTCGCTGAAACCGATGTGCATTGAAACAAACGAACAGTCTGTTGAACTGGCTGAATTGGGACGGGAATTAGGAAAAATAAAATATGGGAAAGGGTGTGGAGATATTCCACCGGATGAAGAGGGTTGTTTAGAAAGCAAATAATATTAACAATCAAGCAGAAATTCTGTAGGTTTGCAACAAGTTATTTACTTTGAACGAATCTATGTATAACTTGTCCTATAGAATTCGAAAATAAAGCTTTAAACAGATCGATATATAGTTGACCATTTGGTATTGAACCCTGCATATGCTGATCAGAACTCTTGTTGGACAATTTACTGACATGTTACCTCCATACATGATATTGGCTCAGCCAAGAAACAAAGACAAGATAAGACAACGTAAGACAACATCATGTGTATAATTTACTGTCGGGTTCAATTACATTTTCGAAAAGATTGCATAAAAACAAAATTACATTTGCTTATGAATTCAGCGTTACACTTACCGATTGAATATATGCAATTTTAATAATGTCTAAATAGAGTTTAAGTTAATATTATGCATTATGCTAATACACGTGTTATTGTTTATGTTGAAAGCTATGCGATTCACTTAACTATTCTTTATTTATTTTATCTAGTTTTAAATTATTAATTTAAATAATGAATGATTTGGTGGTAATAATTAATTTGTTATTTCATAAATTTGGGATAAGTTATCTGAATGTTAAGGCCAGTGGTACTCTTGCACTTTTGGCTGCAGTCACTTTCTGAAACAGTATAAACTACGCCTCATTTACACCAAATATTGTCGGTAGCCAATTAGGGGCTTTAGAATTTAGTGACTACGATTTTGGCCCAATAGTTTGTTCTAGAATGCTTGAGTACGGAATTCTACATCAGTATCCGCATCATCCCAGTCTCACCTCTCCAACATTTTCCCGCGATTGTTTCTTCCGTTTGTCGTAAGAGGCAACTAAGTAAATCTATAGTAACCTACTCATAAGCCACATTTGTCGTCAGAAAGGGTATGAAAGTAAGTATTGAGTAGAAATGTGTACACTGGATCTGCGCTTGGCAGAACATTAAAGCGATTCGTGCATGCACAAATAATATTATCATGTATATCCTATTAAACTGTCGTATTATTTATTTACTGATTCATTTATCATACACCTCCATATGAGTTATAAATGTTTAACCATCTAAGAGAAAGGCGTTTAAAAGTATTAAACTTAAATTACTGGAACTCGTTGTGTCATTATAGCACACTACAACCAAATGTTAAACAAACTACGAAGTTCAATTTCACTATTTCTTGTAACGCCTCGTGGTGCACTGGGTAGAGAGCTCGCCCCTTGAACGAGAGGTCGAGGGTTCGAGACTTTGTAGCGACGTGAGTTTTTCTCTTCAGAGGGGCGAATAAAAACATAGTCGTGTACACTTGGTGGTATCAGGCTGATGAATAGCCGACCTTAGTGCTCTATTTCCTATCTAGTCTCCCCCGTGTCGACCACGAATAGGGATAAATGCACGCTAAAAGGAAGTTGAAAGGAAACTCGTTGTTCCTTTATAGCACATTACAACCAAATGTCAAACAAGCTATGAAATTAAATTTCACTATTTCTGATACTAACCACTTTAGAGTGACGCATTATATATTTGCACCCTACCACAGCGATGGAGGGAAGCATGCACTCCAGTCTTCTCAAATCCCTCCCCATCATGGAAGCGGATGAATAGTGGCATTGGCTAGACCGTATGCATGGACAGAGCGACGACAACGATGACCTTCCCTGACTTATATCCCGGGTCCTACCGGCTCGTCCTTCGCAACCGCCAATTCCTGTTCATTTATCGTCATCCGAGAACCGGCATCCTGTCCCGTACGCCTCGGAATCGAGTCCGACGGTGAGTTCCGGATAACAAATCTTCGCGCAAACTACAGTCCACCAGCGATACATGGACTCGCGAACTTGACCGATGGCGCATTTATATTACAGCCTCAGCTTGTCTTCGCTTTTCCATAATTTCACAAGTAGGGCCTATACGTTGAATAGTTGCGGCTGTTATACAAGAAGGGTTGAGATCTTTAGAGCGGGATCGGTTCAAATATCTGCATCAGAAGAATTTAAAAAAAAATTTTATTCGTTATTGCATTCTGCCTAATTCTTACTGTTAATTATCTCTTTGATGAAGCTATAACATAAAAAGTTTAGAGCTTGTATTAAAAAAGTATCATAGTGAAACGATCAACCATGTCGAGATCTATCTCTTTTAATACCATATGTTTAAACCGTTAAACGATTTACTTAATTTCCGTGTAGCCAGTGTTGTGAATGTCCGAGATTTTACACTCAGATTAGCACCAAAAACGCAACAAAATGCCTTACGTTGAAACTAAGCCAGATAATATCGACATTTTATTTCTTGAAAGCATACTAGAAGCGAATTAGACTGATTATAATAATAACAATAACAACAATTAGAGTGCTACTGTCATCAATGACAACATCGAGCACTATTGGGACAAAATCAAGCCGGCGAGCAAAAAGAAGGTCCAAAAACGGTGCAAATTCAAAAATCCAGAAATTCAGTCCAAAGTAAAGGGAGTCAAAGAAAAGGTGGTTTAGGCGCAGGTCGCTGCTCATGGACACTGGATGGAAAAGAGAGATGGAAAAGATAGGTCTTCAACTGCCTATGGAACATTATACAAACTCTAAACTATCTAATCGTTCTTCCAGCATGCTGCACCGCAGTTCTGGAATTCTTTTCCATCCAATCTTCGGAAATCTTCATTTGAATCACATCGGCCTTTGCTTTCATATGGCTTAGTTTCAACTTCAAATTGAGATTTGAACCAGGTACTTATTGATCCGCTTTAGGATACCAAACCGAACATTGCCACTAGTTCAGGCTCTACTAATATTAATGTTAAAAAATAGTCATTATCATCATCATCATAATCTTCTCTTAAATCCTAGTTTAACCAGGGTCGGGATACGAATGGACTTTCTCCAGTCCTCCCTGTCCCACACTATACCATCAGTCAATCCTCTATTTTTCATGTTCTTCTTAATTACCGCATCCCACTTCAGTTGTGGTCTTTATGACGTTGGTATGGATCTTAGTGCGTTAGTCGCCTTCTACAACACGTGCAGTCACCAGTTGGACAAATTCTTCAAACGACCCGGACCCAACACGAGAATTTAAAAAAATAGTAAATTCCGAAAATGTTCTTTATTTTTCGTGGGTGAATAAAGTGCTGTTTGCACATATAATATTTATTTCTGAATCACTACAACTGAAATTGTTTCTGACTCAATTGTTTGAACTTCTTTTCTCAACATTTTCTATCATAAATTTGTGAGAATTAGCGTGTTTTAGGATCGTTATCATGCAAGAATATCATATCATGCTACTTTCGCTCATTTATCTCTTCTCCTGCCAGCGTTAGCTTTCGTATAAGTAGGCTCGTGGCATAAATTGCTTCGCGTTTATCTGTCTGTTCTCTTCATGTCTACAAATAGAATGTGTAACTAGTTCAGCGTCAGGGCAAAGTCATGGAAGTTTAAATAACTGTTCCAGAGGTTGTGTGATCTTACTAGAGCAAGTTGATCAAAGGGAAAAACGATGGACATTCGCGGGATCTCTAACATGAACAATTGATCAAAAACTACTTAACGATTTAAAAATATGGTATTAAAATGATAGATATCAGCATAAATGATCAATATACATGTAATGTGTTTTAACAGTTAATATCGTCGAATGTGTTACAAATATTCCAATTTCCACTGTCTCGGTCTTCCTCTGATTCTTTTCAGTGCCTTCGTTTTGTCCGTATTATGTCTACTATGAAACAATTATACACCACAACTCTACCAAAGTCTTATCCTGCCCTTCTGTCGATTTCCTAGCACATCCATAAATTGGCTCTTAGCCCTTTCTAATATATTATTTATTTTATGATAAAGATTTTACATATAACATTAAATACTACCTTACTTTAAGTACCATATATTACCATTGAAACCATACCAGATTAGGGCCTACTAAAATAATTGACAATTAGGACGAGAATATATTGATGAAGATGTTTATTCGTGATTTTCCTCTGCATCTCCGGAGAGATAAAACGAATCTATTCAGTATTCAGCTGAGGCTAATCTCAAGCGGGGAATAAGACTAAATTAGTTCACATAAATCTCTCTTCGGCCGGGACAGTCGCCGATTACTGTTGAATTAAAACTTGAATCTTATTTTATCATTTACGTCAGGTCTATGATATATAGATATATAAATACCTTACTAGTTATTTTTTTAATATTAGTTTGCCCGTGATTTCAATTCATCTCAGTTCAATAAATATTTTATTTTTGTAACATGCACCGGCCTACTACTGCAGTAATGATATAACATTGTACTACATTTTTCTATATTACATATTTTGTAATTATACATTTTTATACTCTCTTACTGCGATTTTTTTTAGTTACGTCCATTGCTTTTAATTCAGAAATTAAGATTAACTAATTTAAAATTAAGTTCAATCATTTAAGGACATTAATCTCAAACAAATGAAGATGTGTAGGAATAATATAACTAGAAAAAGTGGTAGCTAATATCTATCTCCCTCTGTAGCATATACCCGTGATGTCAAGGGTCAAGGTTGTACATGTATTACAAAAACTGGTTATAAAGTTGTATACGACACTGAATTCTGAAGTACTACCATTTAGTATTGATTTAGTATCTTAAAATCAAGTGTAGGCTATATAAAATTTGTCTTAAATTGCAATATCAATATTAGTCGATTCGCATGAAGCACATATAGCCTTCGTATACTCTATTCGCAAATGTCTCTAATATGACACGGTATATTATGTAATTTGGGTAATTTGGTCGTTTTCATGTAGGTCTATCATAGTCAAATTACCAAACACCATTATCGCTAATGCCCTTAATTCTGGAAATCACTCAAACCACCTCAGATAGTTTTCGGTCTGAAATCCAAAACAAAATATAATCTTAGAATTCTCCTACTTATGACCGGAAGTGAAAATCTCTCAAGTGTTAAAGACGTAAACTGAGATGAAGATTTTGAGTGCTATCTCATATTATCTCTCAATTGTAGGCAATTGTAAAAGTGCGCATTAGTGCAGTGAAGATATCGATAGCTATAAATAAAAGCTTTAAGTATTTTCTATTTTTCCGTCTAAAAGAAGATTTCAAATAGACTTTTATATACTCATAGTTAGAGATTTAATCCTGAGTTCGCTTGTCGTTGACATTGCAGAAATGAAGCTGACGATAACGTCATCTTTACTGCTTTCATATCTCAGTAGGCTATTGTATTATGACCGCTGGAGAATAGACAAACCGTTTGCTGCACAAGTCTTACAAAGCAATTAAGCAGGAAATAAGAAAAAACAACGAGAATCCACATCGGTATCCATATTTTATCCATATAAAACAGAAATATTAGAATTTGTATAATGTAGAGAGGGCCTTTACGATGGCTTTAACTTGTTCATGGATTAAATGCTATTTTATGTTCGGGAAAGCTTACACTGTAATGATACGTGGAGATTTTGCTAGCTGCTTCTCGAACATACATGTATTGCATTTGTTCTTCTGGCACACATTGCCAGTCACATCTTACAAAAGATAGATATTTCCCAAATTTGACTAGTAATGTGTGAATGGAGTAGGAGAAACAAATTAGATCAATTCATTATTCAAGCAGTGCAAGCCTCCACAACGACCTTGTGTTTGACCATATTCACTCATTCAGTGGCGTTTAAAAAGAGCTCCCGAGCTGGTTTCCCATTGACTTTTTACAGTATCTCCTTAAGTCGCTCTTCCGCTACAACGAAGTTTTCGACTGGCCTAAAGTTTTAATGTTGGAATGCAGCCCATAAATGCTCTAAAAATCAATAAATAGCACATACATGTATTATAGTGAAATGTTAAATTATCGTGATATATATCATTTTTAATACCACATTTTAAACCGTCGGGTAATTTCTTCCATTTTCCATAAAAACCGTCAGGTGAATGTCCGAAATTTTACTTTCAGATCAGAGAGGCCGGTAATTGAACCCACGAAAGTTCTATAACTTCAATTCACCTCGGGATCGGTCATTTAAAATTGCATGACGTTACCTGAGGCCTTAATCATTGCTGCGCCACTGAGACATTCTTTAGAATCGCATGTTACTAATCAACTGTACGCTTGTACAGTTGATTAGTAACATTTTACTGTCCTATCATCACTGCTTTATATTCTAAGTGTCTGAGATGATGATATGTATGGCAAATTTTTATGAGAGTATGGTCTTAAAAATTGCATTAATCCTTATTAATGAATTCGGCACACAGAGCACAACGATTGCCGTGATGACATTTAGCACCAGATCTCTCGGGTGATACTTTATGATGCCGCTGTCGTGACGAAGATGATAACACTGTTACGTATAATTACTCTGCAGTTGGTTAACACCAGACTCTGGTTTATTATGCAGCATCGCATTCGTGACAAAGCAGCACTATTGAATATTTCAACAGAGTTTTATAACAGGTTAGACTGCAACCACATACGGGCACAAGTAGGACGGGGATAGGGGCCCTAGTGGATTGGGACCCCTAATGAAATCTACTAGTATTTGGCTGCGATACACCTGTGTTGAAATTTAATTTAATATTCAAATAAAATTCTTCGGTCGAACTAAAGCAAATGACTTACTGTAATCTTACTGGAGCCAGTGGAGAAGTCGGTACGATATTCGACCGCGGATCAGTAGGTGCGGGGTTCAAATCCTGGGCTCTCCTGTCACTGACATCGCTTTCGAGTGAGGAAACTGACGTTAACCTTTGCTTTACCAGCGTTTTTGTAACTAAATAGAAAAAACAAAATTCATAGGCAATAATTATCTACTTGCATCGATTTTTACCTAGCGCGGTTCTAATTTTCTCATGTAAATAAATTAATCATCTTCGGATTACCTTACAAGTGCAAGCAACAAGTTGAAGTACATTAAACCCTCTTAGCAACCTTGTCAGGGCCAAAAATGCGTTTGATTTGAGGAAACGAAACTATTAAAAACTAACTAATAACTAATTAAAGTGACTTATTATATTAATTGCAATACTTTTCAAGGTTAGCTAAACTGCATCAACTCTTCTTTATATGAACGTCATGCACTTAGAATAATCTAGACATCAAAGCTTAGAGCCTTCTTAATTAACAATGGAAACCTTATCAATGACCATGAAGCACCTTCATCAATAACTAACATAATTCCTGACTAACATACTTTACTTGAAAAAGTTGGCAAATTTTATATTCAGACATATCATGATGGAAAAAGAATGATATTTACAGTAAATTTGATCACTACCACTGAACCAAACAACGAGGCTTTGCACTATACACTGGTGAACTCATCCGGAATAGAAATCTATTATTTTCTATCCCAAAGATAAGTACTAAATAAGTACTAACATAAGTACTAAATAGGTACTTATCTTTAATAAGTACTAACATAAGTACTAAATAGGTACTTATCTTTAATAAGTACTAACATAAGTATTAAATAGGTACTTATCTTTAATAAGTACTAACATAAGTACTAAATAGGTACTTATCTTTAATAAGTACTAAATATGTACTTATCTTTTTTAAGTACTAAATAATGTACTTATAATTAATAAGTACTAATATAAGTACTAAATATGTACTTATCTTTAATAAGTACTAACATAAGTACTAAATAGGTACTTACCTTTAATAAGTACTAAATAAGTACTTATCTTTAATAAGTATTAACATAAGTACTTAATAGTATTCGCACAAATAGGCAATTGAGAAGTATCATAAAGAATGGAAAGAAGAACTTGATAGGTCGTGTTCTGAGAGGGAATGGTTTACCAACAGCGATTATTTAAGGAAGAATGGAAGGAAAGTTAGAGTAAAACTCAGACTTTGGATGCTTGATGATACGGTATCGTGTGTTGATATGAAAAGAAATGGCAGAGGATTGAAATATGCCGAGGAGTTATATGCATTGGACCTGTTAATAGGTAAACTGAGAGAGAGAGAGAGAGAGAGAGTTGCTTAGTAGAAGGAACTCAGTAGTAGAACGTAATAGTAAAATCAATAGAATCAAAAGTAAAATTAGTAGAATAAATGCAATGCGTAACTTTAGCCCTGATATTTCTCGTAAAAAGTTTTCAATCATAACTTGATAAAAATCTCTATCACTGTCCTCAACAGAACAGTTCAAATCCTCAGATAGTTTTTTCACGCATTCTGTTTAATTTCACTCATAGCGCAAAACTGTCGAATAGGCTGGGCTTAGATTGATTGATGGGGTAATGAACCAATTATTGGAATGTGGGTAAGGTAGCTTGATAGACCGTAGATCACCCAAACACTCTTTGAAGGGAGATAAATACATAGTGTCATGACGTTGCGTCACGGAGGCTGATTTATGTGATTAATTCTCCAAGAAGCTTTATTAAAAATCCGGATTAAAAATTTTCTGCCATATTTGAGACAGTATTGAATCCGGTGAAATTTTGTACCAATTACATTATAAACATTTATATTTTAAATTGCAGAGAAAAAGTTAGAGGTGCTAACTTATATATGGAGTTTTTAAAATAGATTTTCTTTGCGTTGTACTAATTTTACTGAGCGAAATATTGCAGTCGATACAGAAAATGAAATTCCAATCCTCCAAGTACATACATGTATGTGTGATTATTGCACTTTAAACTTAAACAGGAAAAGAGCTCACAAAACTATTTATATGCTATGTATAAAAGCTATAAAGCTAAGTTTAACGTTTGTTTCTTAGCAAATGTTCTGTGTCAAAGAAGCTCCCGCATCGGCAGAGTTTGAACCCTTTGCCGGTTTACTTATCATGCAAAACCGCGCTACCAAATATGTACAGATGTTGTACTGCCGGTTAATTAAGCATCCTGTGCATTATTAATTCTCCATGACCATCGTAGAGTCTTCGGGATTGTTGTAAATTCCAGTAACCACTAACAAGGTTTCATGCACTCCTCGTTAGTGGCGATTAATCTCCTAAAATTGTTATAGATTGATTACCTATCCTGCAGGATAAAGTTGTCTCCATATTCTGCATGCAATAGGATAGTTCAAAGCATCGTTAAATCATTACATTAAAGTCAATAGAGTTAATCGTAACTTGCAGCTTTAGTTCTCATGTGGTAAGTTCTTCGAGGTAAATTCTTCGCTGGGAAAATTTCTCCACTATGAGTTTTCCGATAAGAAAAGTTTTCCACTACTACATATAGTTCTCCGATGATAAATTTCTCCACTATGATTTCTCTGATGAGAAAATGGCTCCACTATTATTTCTCTAATTGAAAAATGTCTCAACTATGATTTCTTTGGTGAGAAAATTTCTCCACTCTGATTTCTCTGATGGGAAAATGTCTCCACTATTATTTCTCCGGTGAGGAAATGTCTACGCTATGGTTTATCTGATGAGAAAATTTCTACAGTATCATTCCTCTGGTGAAAAATTTCTCCAGTATGAGTGTTTTAATGAGAAAATGTTTTTACTCTGGAAATTTTTACTGAGGAAATTTTTTCTATGTAAGCTCCCTACAAGTGCACTTTACTGCTTATCTATTTGTTTATCACCTGCTTATTTTCTTTTCTCTCTCTCCTTTTATCTCCCTCTCTCTCTCTTCCTCTCCCTTCCACTAGCTTGTTGAAAAAGGCAGGTTCAATATCCACAATTATAATGAATTCAGACGCATTGCAGTAGGCCCATATATTATTCAAAGGAGCGAGATGCTTTGTGGAATGCTACCTTCTAGAAAAGAAGCTAGTTAGCAAACAACTAAGAATTTTTGAGGTGTAATGTTAAATGTTTATTTCTAGATAACAAGCTAGACGTTATGACGTTGAGATGCAATGCAGAATGCTGACTTCAAGAAAAGAAGGCACAAATTAGTTATTTAAACATTCTGTTATCGTCAATGCGTCACAAATTTCTAATAGCTCAAAGGACAACTTGCATTTAAATTTTTTGCTGTTTTTGTTATAATAATTTTTTATTATTTAATTATTACTTATTTAATTTCACCAATTCAATGGTAGACAAATATAAAAGACAAAATTACAAAGCTATCAACTAAATTAGAACAAGTAAAATGTAAATATCATGCAATAGCACAAGTGAATAGCAAAAAGTGTGAAAAATATCGAATATATACATACATGCATACACACATACATTTATATTTTTTATTTATAATTAGAACTATTTAGTACAAGAAACAATGTTAAATTCTGTAGAGATTTAAATGCGAAGTGTAGTATCATTATGAAAGTTTTCATATACTATAGTGACACCACTACAGAATGAAAGTTAACATTGACTAATTTCATTACAGGGAGAAAATTTGATTGAGCATAAAGAAGACAAGTTAATAGAGATAAATGTGCTTTATTTACATTTCATTCAACACATCTAAAGTATTTGGAATTTGCATGTACGAACAGCAAACATAAACATTTGTGCAAATAGTGAAAAGAAACATTCACAATGAGTAGGACATACAAAAAGTAAATATTGCAAGTATGTGTGGCCATATATGAATATACACAGTTTATATCTAGCTGAACATATCACAGTTTTTACAGTTTTCACAGATATCACATTTTTCTTATCTAGCTGAACACCTCAACATTATTTACAAGGCTCACTATGAATGGCGTTACAGGTAATTGAAGTTATTAGCAACTAACAAACACTCACCAATCATTAATTATTGAAATCTTTGTAATTTCTTTAAAAAGTTGCACTTTTGAAATTTAATTTTGGCATCAGTTAGCCTACCTCTTGAATTTTTATAGGCCAACT
>CAJHZI010000256.1:0-272500 GCA_905160935.1 Enchytraeus crypticus | reverse complement strand
AACCTGACGTTAAGTTCTTATTGATTGATTGATCCCTTTGATGCACAAAACTCAGGCTTACAGCTCAGCTTTACAATTTGTTGACTCTTGTCAATAGCGCAGTCATATTCGGGTCCCAGTTTAGACCGAATCTTAATTTAGACCGCTATTAGAAAACTGAATCATTCACGCTGAAAAGGTAGTGTAGATATTTCATGCAGTATTTCTTGGAGCCCTGGATACCTTCAGACCGCGGCTCTGAAGCTGACGACCGGTAATTGCTTTGATAAACAGCAGCTTCCCCAACCAATCAACCTCAAATCAGCTGCTTGAGCAAAACACCGGTAAACAGCGACATTTCCCATAAAATGATTGATTTAATTTAAATATTTGGTTTAAATAGTTAAATTTCATGTAATCAATTTATTAGGGTTTTGCTTGGGATAGTTGTTAGAGTTACTGGTAGATTTGGTGTAGAGTGTCAGGTTTTAAGGTTAGTAAAGATTTATAAAAGTGACGAGATTTAACAGCTAGTCTTGAGGCCTACATCCTGTTGCTGCTGGGGCAACTCTCTCTATCCCTCCCCGTCTCTGTCTTCCCATATCTCTCTCTCTCTCTCTCTCTCTCTCTCTCTCTCTCTATCTCTCCTTAGTGTTCTTTTAAGTGGCAGAGCCAAGATACATAATTATTACTAATTTACTAATCATTTGATGATCTCACGCTTCTTCACTTCGTCGATTAACGAGTTAATCCATTCACAAATGGCCAAGCCTAATCAACACACGACACTTTAGCCTATAACTTCGGAATAATGACTACCGAAATGATTTCGCGTTGTCTTCCTCAGTTCTTTTTAGTTTCCTCTTACTACACGTGCAGTTAACTGTTAGTCTATTCTTCAGTGTTCCGGACACATGACCGGAAACGTTTGAACATATTTGAGTAAATTAGTTTTAATTAATTGGTTTGAATAATTTTTTAAATGAAGAGACTCGAATGATACAAATTTATTAATAATTTGCATGTCAAAATATGAATCGAAATTTATCAGACGTTGCACATATATTTCTCGTGTAGCCTCCTCTAAGGTGTCTACTAAACGTTAGTCTGGGTGGCCAATTCGATAGCACCGTAAATTATTTATTTGTAGTTAATACAGCATTCTGTTTGAACTCTTTAGTTAAATTTTCAAGATTAATTGTATTAGGCGTTCTTTTGGAACGCATGGTCGTATACTAGGCCCTGCAAGGTTTAAAATTGCATTACAAAACAATTAATTTTAATTCTGTATTGGTTTTATTTATTTATTATTATTATTATCTTACATTGTTTTAAGCTGAACATGTTCTGGTTTATTTGTAAGTCATTTGGAAGGCCAATAATCTATAATATTATATTGCATTAGAGAGAGAAATACCCGTGTTGAGTCCGGATAGCTGAAGAATAGACCAACCGTGGACTGCACGCGTCGTGATGATGACTATGGTGATGATGATTACAGAGCGAGAGTGAGAGAGAGAGAGAGAAAGAGAGAGAGAGAGAGAGAGAGAGAGGAGTAGTAAATTAATACTTAAATTTGGACAGCAATCTCTTTTATTAAAGAAGATTTCACGAACCTGCTGTAAGAAATCAAAGGCAACTGTGAAGTAATTTTCTGTAGGTAGTATCTAAAGTTAGATTTAAAGTTTAATCATACAGTCTTATAATTCTACGTAAATATCATGCGCTTTTGTTATTCCTTTCCAGTCAGAACATATAAATTTGATCTCTTACATGTATCACAGAACACAAAGTTTTATATGTTTACAATTTCATTTCATACCAATCTATTAAGATTAGAATTGATCAAATAATTATAAATTTCTAAGATATCGTTCTAAAGTGAACCTTATTTAATAATTCTGGGATGTATTTTGTACTTTTTACTCCAGGAAACTCGAACAGAGATAGATGACCGATTGAATTACTAATTAATCCAATTTTCGAGAATCCAATTACAATGATGTCGAAGGAAAAAGGATACAATTTCTCTCGAAGCTTTAATCAGCAAATCCGGTTTATAAATTGTTACATAAATTATTAGCAATTGTAAACGCCTCATTTGTAAACCACTAAACTCACTTGAGATCTAATATTTTGAAAATGTATTGAATTCTAATCCAACTTCCGTTAATTAATGAAATGACGATCCCAAAGTTAACTACGTGGTATACTGTTAAATAACAATCCCATGATACTTCCTTTTGCAAACAAAAAATGTACAATACAATGTAAAGAATCTAAGGTTAAATACTTATTGATTAATAATACAATTATATATAATTTGATTGATTAAATAACTGATTGATTGATTAATTAATTTGTTTATTATCTAATTTCTTAATTGACTGAGTGAGTGAATGAGTGAGTGAGTGACTGCGTGAATGAATAAGTGAGCGAGCGAGCTAGTGAGTGAGTGAGTGAGTGACTGAGTGAGTGAGCGAGCGAGCGAGCTAGTGAGTGAGTGAGGGAATGAGTGAGTGAGTAAATGAGCGATCTAGTTAATGAGGGAGGGAATGAGCGAATGAGTAAGTGAATGAGTGAATGAGTGAGTGAGTGAGTGAATGAACGAGCTAGTGAATGAGTGAGTGAATGAGCTAATGAATGAGTGATTCACATATTTGAGAGACAATGCTCTTCAGATGTTAGCATGCGATATATATTATATGTTATACCGAAAACGACTTTACGTCTTCGGGTTAAAGCTATATATTTATTTATATTTAAAATTTGTTATTGACTACTTAAAGGACAATTATTTTTAGAAGCTTGATTTTAAATTTATTCGGTAAATATCAACCTTCATCATCATAAAATCTCAATATTAAAAGTAACGATTGATAATATTAATTCTATATTCGCATGGGCATAAATCTTTATCGATTTTGCTTAGTTTGTAATAGAAAGATAATTAAAGTGAAAGTTTGAAGCGTAACATCAACACATTAATTAATTTCACGATGCTTTTCTTCAGAGAGAAAAGCTATCAATTACCAATCAAGATTGGAATAAAATTAAATCTGCAGAATAAAAGACATGTAGTAGATGTATGTGATGCTATTCAATTCTTCTATTATTTGTACTCTTTATTGTTTAGGCCTAAGAATGATTGCTACATCGTGTATTAAATCGCTTCAGTCTTGCGCAGCGCTTTTCTGATCGCAATCCATCTCTCGTTCAAAGAAACGCGATAAACTCGAGGGATCCTCTAACTAGTATAACCCCTGGCCCGTTTAGACTTTATGTTTAACTGAAGAACTTGCAGCTTTCAACGTATTACTGTATTTAGAAATAGCTCAGTGAGAACAACGTGAAATTTTAATAACGAATCCCAAGGTGCACTGACTACCCGTGGGTTCATCCATATTTTGAATTCTGGGCGGGGGCAAAGAAAATCTCGAGTGAACCGAGCGAATTCTTTTTACGTCCCCCGCAATGGGGGACACAAATTTCGTCTGTACACTCACGGCAGGGGGCAGTGATTGTTTTGCCCCACTCCCTGCAACCTACATGGGACATTTAATTTATTTGTGCAAATTTGGTTATTTTGGAAAAGTGTAAGCTAAAAAGCTAATGGTAACGTCAGTTTCCTCACTCGAAGGCGATGTCAATGACCGGCGAGAACAGGATTACTAACCCGTATATTCTGATCCGAATATCTTATCGATCGAATATCTTACCGACATTGTCACTGGCTGCAGCCAGTGACGGTGAGATAAGAATGTCGGTAAGATATTCGATCGCGATAGGATATAGCAAATGAATTTTAATTGTTTGGTCAACTGCCATATGTAGTTAATGCAGTATTATCGACGTGTGACGAAACTGCAACGTCCTTAAAGGCATGTTTTGTTCAATTTGTGCATGAAGTAGGAGCGGATAAAGGAATCGTTGGTGGAGGGGGTTGGGGTGGTCAATAATGTTCGGAGAGTTCTAGACGAAGTAAGTTACGGGAAGTGTTAGATTTAATGTAGGGACCAGGGAGGGATGGTTATAAAGGACCACAAAAAAAGGACCACAAAATCTAGACCGAACACTGGCCAAAATAGGGGGGCCCGACGGACTTTTTGCCCCTGCGGGTCCAAGGGAGGAACCCTAGTAGGGGGTCTGGGGGATTTCGTCCCCCAGAAACTGAAGCACTTTTGTAAATAAAGTCTTCAAATTAACAGCACTTGATAGCATACTGAATTCAAAAAGTAACATAATAGTAGTTACTGAAATTACCGTTTACAAATTATTGGTAAATACCAATTATAGGCTACAATATACGCAAAAATTATAGGCAACAAATTATATGTACAAATATAGGCTACAAAAGTATATTTTTGCAAAGACTGTAGGCATTAGTACGTCATTAACTGAAACTTTCCAAGATCCAAACTTTAATTGAAATTTCCCAAAGATAGGTAGAGTAACAATAACAACGATAGATTATAGTGCTACTGTTGTCAATGACAACATTAAGCACCATGGAACCACATCCTACCGATGAATGCAGGGGAGGGTCATAAACAGTGAGAACTAAATTCCGGATATTCAGTTGGAGAATGGATACTGGCGGAAAAGAGGCTTACTTGTTGGCCTCAGTTCATTTACATTTTGTGGATAAAATGATTAAAGAGAACATAGCTTTTAACTGCTTATGAGACTATTAGTATAGATGTAAAGGCCGATGAATAGACTGTGAGGAGGTGCGCAAAGAGGAAGGAAGAGAATTCCACATCTGTGGGACAGCATGCTGGAAGGAGAGCTAGTCTAATCTAGTGCAGTGACAATTTTGACAAGGTTTGTTTAATTAAAGCTCAATTTTGACTTTTGCACAGTGGACAACATGGTCCCATAACTCTTAGTGGGCCCACAAGCGTTATTGATGCATCCCTGCCCCCCCCCCCCCCAACAAATCATTGCAATGTGAAAGTCCCAAAAAACCTTCGAATTCTGAGGGACTATTAACATTAATGTCCCCCGGTCAATTCTGGGAATACATGTCCCCCGCAACCCCCCCATGATTACTTGTCCCCCAAACCTTCCACCCACAGGATGAGCCTATAATTCTGTACTAGGCGAGGCTGACTATTTAGTAAAATATCGTCAAAAATAAGACAGGTTAATGAATAGTTTACAAAAACCCATGGTTATTTAAACGTGTACAATTTAAACGATAAATACTATTAGTGACGATCAATTTATGCTGATGATATATATATATATATATATATATACTGTATATATATATATATATATATATATATAATTTTTCGTCTTCTTAATAGACCATATAATCTCTCTCTCTCTCGCTCTCTCTCTCTCTCTCTTTCTCTCTCTCTCTCTCTCTTTCTCTCTCTCTCTCTCTCTCTCTCTCTCTCTCTCTCTCTCTGGTGTTATGTAGAATTAAGCGGCAGGTCCTTGGTACATACATGTATGCATACTCTCAGTCTGCTTTCACGCTTTATATAGAGAACTTCATAAATCAACAAGTTAATCCCTTCACAAAAGACTAAGTCGTACCCATAACTTATGTAGCTTATAGCTTTGGAAAAATATGACTCGTGAGATGGTTTCTCGTTGCCTTCCTCAGTTTATGCCTTGTCGCTTCTTAAAACACGTGCTGTTAACGACTTGTTCTTCATTGTTCCAGATATAGCATACGAAACTATATATAATAGGTCTACATAATTAACTTGCTCTAAGGAATACCTGGTTTCTCAGTTATAAAGCGAAAAGTGCATGGAATTGTCGTAGAATTTTCTTATTAAACTCATCAAGCTGAGAGACTGGAATATGTTGACTCTCAGTGCTCCGTCCAGGAATCCTCTATTATCTTCACAATCAACTCGCCGCGAGCGTAAATTATTTAGTTCCAGTTCCATTCTATCATCCATCATTTCATCAGGTCTTGGGGGCTCTCCGATGAGCGATATTTGGTCCAAAACTAATGAAAACGACACCAGTTGGATTTTGAAAGCTCTCTTAAAAGTCTAAAGCTCATTTTAGATGATTTTGATATCTTAAAAAGATATATAATATGTACGTATACACGAGGTGACGAGGATTTATAAAATAAGACTGGGTTGAACTAATCTTTGCGTAGTCCAGGATGCTGTAAGAGTTGATCCGGCTGAGATTGGAACACTGGATAGGTTTCTTCCCTTGAGCCACCTAGGCATACACTTAATCATGCAATCTATAACCTATTAATTCAGCTAATAAATGAACATTTTCTGAAATATTGCGTTTGTGAAACTGAATAAGTATTTTGAAAATTTGTGAATTTTTGGTAAAATGTTATTTTGGAAATTTAGTAACCACTAAGTTGATAAACTAAACCATGATTTGTGAAAATTGAGAAAATAACAAATAAATTCAATGAATTTTTAATGTATACTCTCTTTCCTGCAAAAATTGCTCTACCACAACTAACAGCTATATTTAGATAATCTTACATAATCGTAATTTATCACACAATATCGCAAAATTGCTGCTAATTATTTCAACTGAAAAATGTCAAAACTGGCTTCTATTCAAGGTTCTCTTCAATATTCCAACTGTGATATCAAACCAGGATAAATAATCCCGGTAATAATAAGATTATTTAGCGATTACCGTGAAAAATTATATGTTCTTCACTTAGATTTTCTTCCTATTGCTTTCTATGTACATGTACACGCGTAGTTGTAATTCCATTTGCAATACTTTACAAACACTTTCATTAAATTAATTTGTTTCTACTTTTATCACATTCTATTTAATTTTTATCTCATTGGAAAAGTTTGAAAGTACAATTAAAGTATAACAAATTGAAAATTGCTTACCGCATCCAAAGATAGAATGAATCGAGGATCTAACTTAACTGTACTGATTATCATAATATATGGAGACTCTCTTTATCTTAGTGCACTGCCTACTGGTAGGTTCATGGCATATCTTTCGCTTTCCTTTTCATGTCCAAATATGAGTGTATCTTTACATTATCTAACATTCCTATTCTCTGCCTGCCTCTGCCCCTATTTCATTTATATGGAGATTATTATTATAAATTGGAGGCACGTGTTATATAAAAAAAATGAACAAGCTACCAGAAATATCATTTAATGCAAGGGATGCAGAATACGGATAGATAGCTATGGGCTCTTTCACGTAGTTCACGTTATTAACCTGTACAAATCCATAAAATTATGAGAGAATGGAGAGAATTCGTTTCATGATGCAATTTAAAGCAGCGTTGTATCTCAAACAATTAGAAGGGTGGTGACACAACAAGTGTGAACTAAATACGAGGATGAGGCTAAAATAATCCTAATGAAGCGTACGTCAAATATACATGTACATGTGCATATAGGTTCAAATTTAGATTGACCGGCCTCTAATTTTGCCGTGCTGATATTGTTTTGATGTACATATATATCTTCTGAGGCTTGCCTGGAATCTGCGATTGATGAAGCGCCGGTTGATATTCATTTTGGATTTGGTATTGATTGATTTGAGTTGAGTAGAATATTAGCATTCTGAGGTCTTAGAAAGGTTCACGCAGTGACTTACAATGCGGTTATGTAATACATGTAAAAACAAGATATCTAAATATTTGAAAATCTTATTAGGATATTAATCATGTGTATTTTAATGCAATGCTCTTGATAAATTTGAGCTAGAACAGTAATTAGTATAATTTAACTGCTGATTTAAATATTTTCTAGCAACTACCCCTTAGATGTTGGAAGATTGAAATTATATCCGAGCCAACTTCTATTGCGCTAGCAAAAAGGCGACGATTAGCAATAACCAGCGAGAGGAAAATAAATTTAAACAAAAAATTCCACATAACTGCAGCTGAGCAATGCAACTCTGTAAAACTTGCGGTTTCCTCATTTGCCTAACCAAACGAACAAACGGATATAAAAGCTCTCATCTACATTACATTTTCATTGACGTTGCTGTTTTGAATACCTGCTGATACAAAAACATGGTCGTTAATGCAACTGTCGGATATGGAAGACGATTTCGTTAATCATCTTACTCACGACCACCCCCAACTCTCCCTCTCCCTCATCTCTCTTCACCCCCACGACACACCACCTACCTTATGGATCACATAATATTGAAATAGATCAGGTGGGAACGATACTATCCGGAAGGGATGGAAATTTGATCGTCTCGCCATGCAGCCGGAAAGAGGTCGGTGTAAAAATAGCTGGCTCAGTATGTACCATTTCGGTTTTGTCCGCTGTTTTGCAAACGAAATTACATTCAGTTTTCGCTCCCCTATTTTTCGTCTGAAATTGATTTCTGCTACAAAATTTCGTTGTATATACTCTCATACTATGCACTGATAAAAACGGCCAGATATGTTCTAGAATATGAGGTCAATGGTTTCTGAATAATGCGTTATCTTTAATGGTTGTTAAAGGCATAGGCGTATTTATTATATTTATGAAACATGAAATGATTATGAAACAACCATTATATGAAATGGTTGTTATTGGTTGATAGATATCTTTTATAGCAGACAGGCGACTCCACTGGCTTAAGGTTCAAACCAATCTTAAATATCTCTGAGAGTGTCTATTGTGGATAGAAGCGAAGTGTTAAGCAGTCTTTGCTTCTTAGGCTAGTTTTATGTTAGTTTACTTTACAATTCTACATGAGCCATTTTACATTATAATGCTGCAAGCAGTATGAATAGTATTTTAAAGCTGTACAGCAAAGAAATATAAATTTCCATTGCAATGTCGTTAAGATACTCGACCGCGGATCAGTATGTGTGGGTTCAAATCCTGGACTCGCCCGTCACTGACATCGCTTTCCAGTGAGGAAACTGACGTTAGCATTAAGTTGTTTAAGCTTTTTTAAATATTTAGTATTTTATATATTAACAGAGGGCTGCTGCAGTAGTAATAAAATTTGAATTAGAAATTCTGAAATAGTTTAGAACAATTCACAAAATTTAGAGAATGGAAGCGTAATGACTCACGATTAACAATATCTTTAAAAAATACTGATTAAATATACATGTAGACCTAGATCAATAGGTGTTGATATTGGATGAAAATATATCAAGCTGCGTATGCGGTATCTATATATTGACAAATTATCTAATTTATTTCCTACCGTTTGTTTTCTATCAACATGCATCTGGCAACGTCAAGAATAGACATTAGAAATCTCTTTCTAAAGTTCTGCCATTGGCAAGTCCAAGTATATATACACACTCAAAGTATTCATTCCTGCGTGATAAAGAACAATCCATAGATCAGCAAACTAGTCTCTTCAGTAAAAGACTATGCCCCATCCACTTCTTAATAGTTTCTCTTGTCGACTCTGTGTACTCAGTCGTCATCGTGTGATGTTTTGGCGTCTGTTTGCGTAGAGTCTGCAAGAGACGTCCCTGGCATTGCCTTATGGTAAAGAACCGGACGTTAAATTCTTATTGATTGATTGATTGATTAATGCGCTTGGAAAAATTTGATTTCTAAAGATGGCTTCAAATTTCAACACAGTTTTTAGTTTGTCGTCACTCAAACCACGGGCAGCTTACGGTAGGTGTATTCTTTAGTGGTTCGGACAAATCTTAGTCTTCATTCTCTTCTTGCTTACTGCCAAGTCATTGCTATTACTATGCGTCTAGCAATATGCTTCTAATACCAAACATTTATTGCTATCTTCTTCTTCTTCAGTGCACTGCCAAGTGGCAGGTTCAAGGTACATATTCATACTCAAAGTCTGCTTTCTCGCTCCAAAAGAGCACTCCATAGATCAATAAGTTAATCCCTTTCCAGAATCTATGCCTTATCCATACCTTATGTAGCCTATATCTTGGGAAAATATGGCTTATGAGGTGGTTTTCCGTTGCCTTTCTAAGTTTTATTGCTATATACGTTCATATATTGCATATCTACTGCACGACTTCCATGAAATTTAAGGGAACATCAAATCTAATGCTGTATCTAATGTATGTGCGTGTAATATATCTATCCACTTTTCTCCACTCCGACAAATCCTTGGAGTCCAATACACTCGAAGGTCGACAATTAATCAGCTAAAGCGAAATTCTGCTGAATTAAGTCGAAGGGTAGCGGAATTTTACGCAGTGTAATCAATTATAATTATTCGAGAAGTTCTCATGTCAAACTATGCAAATATTTCAAGAACTATTACTTCCTAGCAAATAGCTGCCAATAAAAATAACAGATTCATGATTTGTAATGTGAAAGAAAGAATTATTTCTTATTTATTTAAAATCCGTGACTGGTGCCATATCTAAATGTAAATGATTGAATGAATTAAAGAAGGATTGATTGTTTGCTAGAATGTATAAATGAGTGAAAAAGAAAAAAGAAAATGAAAAAATGAAAGAAATAAAGAAATATTAAATTTAAAATAGTTTGTTGAACTTTCATCGCGTAAACACCAGAGTGCGCCTCTTCTTATGCTAGCGGAGCTCGTGTAAAAATATAAATGAATGACTGAATGAATTAAATAAGTCAATCAATCAATCAAACAACTAATCAATCAATCTTGAGAGCATTACAATTTAGAGACGTCATTGCTAACGGAATCGATACAGTGGAACATTGGTTTAGCGTCCCGCCTCTCTGTCCTTTTGCGCCCTCTCTGATACTCTGATGGCCGCAGGATAAAACAACTTATTTGATTTAGATTTAAATGGTTGATATGATTTCAATGATTAAGGCATTCATATTGATTGCCACATCCGTATGATGTGTCTGTATAATGTAATTTCTTTCCACTTTTTATTTGACTCTAATAAAACATATTCCTCAACCCAGGGCTTCCGCAACATCGCCAGCATCATCGGATGCTGCAGAGGACGCTGTAAGTTGTAGAAATGATATGGAGTCACTTACATCAACATTAATATGTGCAGACACGCTGTACGGGACAGACCGGATGCCGGTATAATTCACGACTGTAGACGGATTAGAAATGGTACAACTCGCGGCCCCCGGGTAATAAACAATGTTGACGATCAGAATTATAATCCAGCCCACTACACCGTTGCATGCGCTGTTCTCCGAGCTATTCTGCTTTGAAATCTGTGCCACTTGCCAAAGTCTAATTTACTTTGCTTTCTAATGAGTAGATTGTGTAGAATTATACGGAGTTCAGAAGTAAAGAGAAATGTAAAAATCTTAATAAAGATAGAACTGAATCTACTTTTTTTTGAAATATTATGCTTTATTAGTAAGAAAGGATAAAAAACTCAATCAGATCTTTAATAGAAGATGTAAGTTGTTTAATTTAGCATTTTCATCAAGTAAATGCTTATCTTTATTAGACACTATGAGTACATGCATAATAGCCACTTGGTCCTTGGCATAAAATCTTAATAAAATATGCATCACATGTGAAAGAGTATATCTGTAGTAACCATTAGTTCCTTTGCATAAAATGTTAATAGAGATTTTATTAAATGTGTATATGTATAAACTGTAATACATGCACATTTATTTACATTATTAGAATTAAGAATAATTTCAAAGAAAATCGCCTATTCAATTGTAAATGCTATCATTTAATCGTTCTTTATTTCTTTCAAACCTACACCCATTCGTGTATCAATCGAGTAATCACTGAAATAAATCCAATATATAATAAATAATCCAATAATAACAACAATAATCCAATTTACTTTTAAATCTTCCTGGACAACATTAGTGGCATATTGCTCATTCGTTCGAGATGATGAGGAAGCCACAAAGCTTTCTTTAGCGACTGTTTTCGCAAAAAGCTGGTAATGCTAAGGTTAACGTCAGTTTCTCGCTCGAAAGCGATGTCCGTGACGGGATAGCCTAGGATATGAACCCCGCACATACTGATCCGCGGTCGAGTGTCTTACTAACTTCGCCACTGACTCCGGCTGTGTCGAAGTCGGTAAATAGATATACTGTCATAGACGGCATGGCAGAGATTTGAACCAGCAGCCTATAATAATTAGATGGATCTACTACATGTATAGCCTACTTATCTACTTGGACACCATTCAGCATAATTGACACTAACTGAGAAATTAAACTATGATGCATGTTTTCAAATGAAGTTTAAAAAATAGAGTAAATAAACAGTCTCATTGAGGCTATGTATTTAGTAATTTATTGCAATTTCTAAAGTTTAATCCAGCCTTTGCAGTTGAAAAGTTCACAATGATAATTCCCTGGTTATTTGATATTCGAGTTATTTAAAAGCAAAACCTGAAACTCCCAAATGCATTGCATACATTTTGCACATGCTGTGTTATTATAATCCGGTACGTTCCGAGTACCTCTGAAATTTGCTTTTTAACATTTAATACAGCCGCTCGCGCTAAAAGCTGTCCTATAGTACACGTGAAAGAGATCGTGGCGTGACATAACGCAATTATGGCGACGTTTTCTTCAATGTAGACCATTCGAGATCTTCAGTTGTTGTAGAATAAAAAACGGCGATGTATCTTAAGTTTTGTAGCATAGGCAGTCAGTAGTATTCTCATCTCTGAGTTAAACCGAATGTTATTTGTTATCTCTGTTTGTTATAACTGATAGTTATAGCTATGTGTTATCATAGCTGTTATCATTTCATGTTATCTTTGTTATCACCTTTAGATATAGTTGTGTTTTATCATTGCTCGTTATCACTTCCTGACACTGCCTGTCGACTCTGTTGTTATCACTGATGGTAATTTATGTGAGATACGATAATTTATTACTGCTGTCTGTTATAAAATATAAACGCATTATAGTGAAATGATAAACTATGTTAACATCTCTCATTTTTAACACTATGTGTTTAACCCATTAGGCAATTTAGACCCCTTTTCAGCGTAACCAGTCCAGTAAATGTCAGAGATTTTATTCCCAGATCAGCGAGGCTGGGATTCGAACCCACGAGGGTTCAATTCACCTCAGGATCTGTCATTTACATGTAAAACTTCATGACGTTACCTCTGCTCTACTAAGACATTCATATGATTATATATGATGTATATTACCTGTTCTGATTACATATATTTAACCATTGAATTGCACTATTGTTAATGGAAGATTCCATACTCTGTGTTCTAGATTATATACAGTAGGTGAAATTACTGTTTTTTACTTATTTTTCAAAATACTCATAAAAATCATAAAATTAAACAAATTGAGATGAGACATGTAGAAATTATTGAGTGAAAGGAAAATACAGGCCATTGAGGCGCAAGCATATTCCGTAGATAAGTTAAAATAAGTAGAGTTAAAAGAAAAGAGCTTAATTGATAGATATCAATCGAAAATTTAAGGACATGTGAACAACAAACGTAGAACCGGGAAGAAATTTATAAATTACAATAAATCAGCACAAGAGAAGCCTAAAGGAAATTACGGTTATATTCAGCATGTCAAGAATTTACCATTCAGATAAAGTACGCAAGGTCAGTCCGTTATTATACTATTATATCCTGAAGTCTAGATGTGACCTAAGCAATGAAAATTTTGGTATAGATTAATATTTTCACGGACATCAAAATTACCACAATGTAAAATGAAAGGACTACGTTAAGCGTCCTAGCTTTTATCCAAGATAAATTAACTTCAGTATATTCACTAGTTATCCATTTTCAACCAGTACGGTTGTCAGTGATTCTATTTTCGCCTGCCTGAGACTTCACACAAAGATTTTCTGAAAGGCGCTTGCTAGTGAATAATTCATTTCCTAATTGCAGTGTTTAGATGGACTGCTCCACTTGCAATCTTGTCGCAATACAGCATCAAGAAAGATCCTCTCGCCTTATGCTTGCTGGCATAAATCACTGTCATCATTCGGAACCCGGTTGGATACCATAAAACTTAGCTGCCTCTAGTCCGCCATGGCTGTTGCTTGATCTACTCATCGGATGCCATTTTGTAGTACGAATGCCGACAGGAATGATATCTTGAATTAACGGGAGACAGAATTTGAAGTTTAGAATTTTTGCCGAAACCGAAATTTGACTAACTATCGGCATAAAGGAATTGTATAACATATCCGTCGGCTCATTAATATATTCACGTTTTAACTGTCCAGCCGACCAACTCTCTCTGAAAATTCTTAAAACGGGTCTCAATTTTACAATAAAAAAGATATATTCATCAAATATGATGTTTCTATTTGTTAAATTCTTAAATAATATCGTCAAACATCACATTTTTAATTGAAGGAGAACAGAGGCCGTAGGCTTACTAGCATCAATTTTATGAACGCGGAGAAGTGATGATAAGGATTCTTCATCATTAACATAATCAATCAATTAGTATAAATCATTCATATGATGCAGAAATAATCAAGAGTTGAAACTGTCTTCCATGAAAACATACAGCACCTATCAACTCAAAGCCAAGTCCATGTGCATAAAAAGAATAGTAAGCGACATAAATCTTAAATACAGAAAAGTCGACGGTTTCATATCAAACTCTCAACAAAGTTTTGTAAGAATTTAAAATGATTTATTAACTCAATAATTGTTTTTTCCGCATGTTCAATATAACATCCTTGGTCCCGCACTGCTCGATTTTGGTGCTCGTTATTTCACTGGCCGTGTTTTATGGTCTCGGTCAAAGAAGGAGTTCTACGTGACAAGAGGCTCCAGGCCATGGCTTACTGGTGCCGTTTTCTGAAGAGCAATTTACTTGCGAACCTCTGAAATTAAATTTTATAAAAGTGATTTAATCGTAATATTATAAAATATTATTATAAATTATTTTAATTAATTAATTAATTAAATAAAAATTATTATAAAGTAATTATTATAAAATATTTTGACCTTTTCTCAATAGAGCTATAACATTTCTACCGGCCAGAATAAGGGACGTTTTTTATTTATAGGGAAAGATTTCTGTACTGGTTCACACGAAGCATATAACTACGAACGTAACGGGAAATAATTCTAAAGCATTTTCAAGTAAGCGTGTCGTAATTATTTTATCAATGAAACGGAATATGCAATACGAATAGGATCCATCTCCAACGAGTGTCAGTATTCAAGGACGATTCAGAGCTGACTGTAAATGTGAATTTCTCGCTTGGGTCTTTTTAAGCGTATCCTTGATAACAATGTCTAGATTTAGCTCCAGCTTTCACTGCTCATCGGCTGTTTATTCAAATTAGATAGATTGAACTTTTTAACAATTGTTTGCTATTTTAAGTTGAGTTTGGAGGGAAGAGCTGGATGTTAAGCTAGCGAGATGTATACTACAAATCGCGCGGGATGCGATCATGAAAAATAGGTGATTGACTGATGATATGGTGTAGGACAGATAGGATTGGAGAAGGTCTATTCTTTTCGAGATCCTAGTTCAACTGGGATTTAAGGATAGATGATGATGATGATGATTATGATGCTTGCCATTTTCAGTAGAAAAGATGCTATGATATTTGTTGATGAACACTGGATATCTGACGCTATTGGTATGGACACCACGAATCTTTCCGTCCTTTTAGATCATTTCAATACGAGCATATAATAAGCATTTAAATGCAGCTATAAGCTTAGTAAATTATTTTTTGAGATACCTCATTACCTTTCAAATATTGAAATTTACTTTACATCTAGCAGAATATTCATTTCATAGTAATACTATACCAAAATCAATTTCATGAATCCCTGTGTCCTGCAAATCTGATATAGTATGCTGCTAAAATTACCTCTATTGTAAGTAATCTATTGTACTCTTTTGAGAAGCCATTTGATACCTTTCCGTTGTCTTCTATAGCATAAGATATGGTATGACGCGCCCGACATACCTGGAGATGAGGCGAAACTTAGCGTTGTCAGCTGTCGACATGAGCATGATTGTGTAACATTGCGTCAGTGCTTAGACTAGAGGACGCTTCTTAGCGTCATGGACTTCCGCCCAAATGAAGAGCCCGTCAATCCAAACTCCAGAAACATCAGAGAGAGAGAGAGGGAGAGAGATAGGGAGGGAGACAGAGAGAGAAAGAGAGGAAGAGAGGAAGAAAGGGAGAGAGGAAGAGAGAAAGAGATAGAGAGGGAGAGATAGAAACAGCAGAAAGAGAGAGGAGATAGATAAATAGAGAGAGAGAAAGAGAGAAGAAAGAGAGAGATAGAGAGAGTGTGAGCTGAGTTATAGCTAGAGAAAACTGAGACAAATAGAGTTAGAGGGACGAAGAGAAGAATAAACGAAATCATAGGGAGATAAATGCGAAAGCGAGAAAGATCTGTAGGTGGGAAACTGAGAGTCAAACTGTATGATGAAATTAATAAATATGAAAACATACTGTACAATTTTAATAAATAGTTTTAATTATTTTAACATAGCGACAGGGGCGCCATTGCCTGAGAACACTGTCCTGCTTACTAAAATACATACATATTTGTAATAATATGTACCTCCGTCGAAAAGAATCGAAGCTTTTAGCTCCGACCCTGAATTCTAGACAATATACAGGAGCAGCCGCCTACCGCCGACATAGGCCTAATTGCATTGTACTCATTTACAAGACTCGCACTAAAGAGGCTGCTAAGTTACGTATAAAGCTGGTAAAGCTAATGTTAACGTCAGTTTCCTCACTCGAAAGCGAAGTCAGTGACGGAGAAGCTAAGGATTTGAACACCGCACATACTGATCCGCGTTCGAGTATCTTACCGACATCGCCACAGACTCCAGCCATAATATACGCCAGTTTATATAAGTACAGGTTAATTTTACAAAATATTCCTTCTCAATTTTAGTTAATTAGAAGATCTATCGATCTCTGAAAATCGTCTTGTGAGTCAAGAATTCTATTTCAGTCTTCTATTACAGTTTTCTCAGTATCTTCACATACTTTCTGTTTAAGCTTACGTGCGCATACAGTAAGTTGCGTAACAAACTGTATAAAAATAGTTCGTAGATCGATGACTTCCAATTCCATCTCATTTTAATTGTTCAAAGGTTTTCCAGGTTGGCTTTCTTCCGTAGTTTCGTCCCATAAATCTGCAGCCAATATATCAAGATCCTTTATTCTCGATCCTCTTTTCTTTCATCCTTTCGACTTCTTTCTTCTCTATATCTTCGTTCGAACATCTTTGTTCCTACGGTTTCCACTAGTATTTCTTTTCCATTCTCTCCTCTTTCACGTGACGTTTCGCTCCAGCCCATGAATATATGGGTATCGATTTGTAGCTTCCAGTCAGTCAGGCAGGCCTCTACTGCCTTTAGTCACCGTATGCTTTGAAAATCCTTCTCCCTCTCAAAGCCGAATCCCTTTTCCGGTTCGTTCACTTTCGATCGCTAGAAAAACATCTCTTTGCTGTCTCTACGCATCCTTAACGAACTAATAGTACGTAACGCAGTCTCATCTGGCTGGAGTCAGTGGCGATGTGAGAAAGATATTCAGACCGCGGATCAGTATGTGCGGGGTTCAAATCCTGGGCTCCTCCATCACTGACATCGATTTCGAGTGAGAAAATTGACGTTAACATAAGCTTTATCAGCTTTATCGTACATTCAGGCCCTGCTTCGAGTTTAACAAAAAGTTTGAAAGTATGTTGGCATTTTATGTTGCGTATCAAAGTGCATGAAGTTTTCTTAAATTAATTGTATACAATTTTGATTGAATTATTTGTATTAAAATAATGAATAAAATAATTTTTAGTTATTTGTACATCGATGATTCACATTTTAATTTATTTTTTAAGTAGACGTTCATTTTATTTCTCAGCTCCTACTGTTTGGACCTCTCTGCCTCCTGATCTTCGCTTATGTTCTACTACATACATTTCCCGTTCTAGGTTGAAAAGACATCTCTTCCCACCATTGATTTTTCATCTTGCCTGACTGATTTTTTGATCACCGGCCCGGCACCATTTAGGATCTTTTTCTTTCTCTTCAGCACTTGTTTTTTTAAGATGGTTTGAGGTGAATCGATTAGTAGTAACATGTGATGGGGGATATTCCTGACATCATCCTTGTATGAGGAAACGGACGTTAAAACTTTATTACTATTATTATTATTATTTATTTATTAGTAGTAGTATTATAATTATAATTAATCTGCTTTGGGCAATATCTGAGGTAGTTAATGCTGAGAACTCAATATTTATAAACCTCGCAAATAAATTACTAATAATACTAAGCCTGATTTGAGACTCGATGGTGCTATCTCACAGAAAATATTCTTAGATTTATATGCTAATCAGCCAGTACTAGATGTCTACATTAAGGGATATCTCGATCAACTTACATTGATGAGTGCCATTGCGTTGTCCTCCAGAAAATGTCTGACAAATAGTATTACATTCTCCTACGACTTCATGCTTTACTTTCTATGTATATTTAAGTTCTGACAATTATCAAGTTTAAAGTAGGTCTGTACAGGCCCTAGTTGATAGTCACTCTGCTTTCAGGCGCTTTGTAAGAAGTTGCATCTTTCAGCAAGTTGATCGCATTATTAAGGCTATGCCTGTAAGAATTCTACAGCCTTAAAAGTCTATATCCTGTAGCCTTACAATTATTTTTATGTACTCCTTAACAATTTTGATAAATGTGGCTTCTGAAGTGGTTTTCGATTCTCTTTCTCAACTGATGTTTAGCTATTGCCACACTCACGACAACTGATTGATCTACTTTGTAGTCACCCCGACATAATAAGTCTACGATGTTGTAAGAATTGTTAATTATTAAACATATTATAATGTGAATAGTAGTCTCTCTTCTCTCTTCAGTGCACTGCCAAGTGGCAGGTTCAAGTTTCATACTCAAAGTCTGTTTTCTCGCTCCATAAGAGCACTCCTTAGATCAACAAGTTAATCCCTTCACAAAGTCAATGCCTTATTCATACCTTATGTAGCCTATAGCTTGGGAAAATATGGCTTCTGAGGTGCATAGTAGTAAGGGCAAGAAAAACACGGGGGAGGGCAGGAGTCGAGATAGGACTATAAGCTTAACAAGTATATTCGGTACGACATTTGAAAGCATTATTAAGGATAAAATAATTAGTTTCTTGGAAGAATATAACTTAATTAGAAATAGTCAGCATGGTTTTATTAGTGGGCGTTCTTGTTTAACTAATTTGCTAGATTTTTTAGAATATACTACAAAGGAAGTAGATAATAAAAATAGCATTGATATCTTATATCTAGACTTTGCTAAAACGTTTGATAAAGTTCCACATAAAAGATTACTTAGTAAGTTGGAAGCACATGGAATAACGGGCAAACTTTTAAAGTGGATAGGTAATTGGCTAAGCAATAGAGAACAAAGGGTGTGTGTCGAGGACGTGTTCTCGGAATGGGCAGCAGTGAAGAGTGGTGTGCCACAGGGCTCTGTTTTAGGACCTCTATTATTTTTAGTTTACATTAAGGACATTGACATAGACATTGTATCTAAATTTAGTAAATTTGCAAATGATTCTAAAGTAGCAAAGATAGTAAACAACATTGAAGATGCTGAGATTTTAAAGTATGATATAAAAATGTTACAGCACTGGTCTAGGGATTGGCTAATGGAGTTCAATGCTGAGAAATGTAGAGGTATGCATAAAGGGAATAATAATTTAGAAATTGAGTATACATTGAACAATATTAAACTAAAATCCACAAACAGTGAGAGGGATTTAGGAGTATTTGTGGATAGCTCTTTTAAATTTAGTGAAAATTGTAATAAAGTTGTAAATAGTGCTAATTGTGTATTAAGAATGATTAAAAGAACAATTACATGTAGAAATAAAGATATTGTGGTAAGGCTATATAAGGCTCTTGTACGGCCTAAACTTGAATACTGCGTTCAGGCTTGGTGCCCATATCTTAAGAAAGATATCGATAAATTAGAAAGGGTACAAGCCAGAGCAACAAGGCTGGTATTTGATTATCAAAAACTTAGTTATTAGAATAGATTAAAATTCGTAGGATTAACCTCTTTAAGTGAGAGAAGAACTAGAGGAGATTTAATAGAAGTTTTTAAGATACTCAAAGGCTTCAGTAAAGTTAACCATAGTATTTGGTTTAATTTATCAAACAGAAACACAAGGGGACATATGTATAAACTTAGTAAATTTAGAAGTAGACTAGATTTAAGGAAATATTTTTTAGTCAGAGAGTTATAAATGCTTGGAATAGTTTGCCAAGCGCAGTTGTGGAAGCAGAATCAGTGAATACTCTTAAAAGTAAATATGATAAACATAAGAACATGTAAATTAGATGCCAATTGCATGTTCAGTGTTATACATAGGCTACGTATACATTTCACATGTTGACGTGAAGTCTGTATGATTTGATTTATATTAATTGGTTTTAGTTAAGAGCCTGATGAGTCTTAAACAAGCATATAATTGCTTCCTGACTCTGTAATGTTATGTTATGTTATGTTATTCCTGGTATCTAAGGATGATCCCCAAGCGGTGTGCCTAAACACCCTATTTACGCCATTTCAATTTACGCTATGTCAAGTACGTGGAACATTGACTAAAGCGTTTCATAGTAAGTTATGTTCTATTTCTCTGCAACACATTTATCAAACAGCGGTTGCTAACGTTTTTAATGAATTCAGCTTTTTGAGATGCGAAACCTGCTTCGATTCGAAAAGGCGTGGTTAGTGGAGTAGATTAACGGACCGATATCCTATAACGAGCCGTCACGAGGCGCTCATCCTCGAGTGTTCGGTTCCAAATTACACACAGCTCTATAGCTAAGAGACTGAACATAACTTCAAAATGAAGTTGTGTACTACAATGTATTTTGCTTTCTGCAATAGAATATATGCGTATATAGAATATTTGTTGTGTTAACGATAAGGAGGTCGTGATATAACTGAAATTGAAGTTGGTTTAATGAATAGCTTCTGCTCTGAATTGTTCACGATCTTGATGCTGGCAATACAAATCTTCCCTCGCACAAGAATTACATTTATTTTTAATGCACTATACATTAAATACTCATTTAGCTCATTAAGAATCAGCCAATGAGCATAAAAGTGACAATATATCATGTTTGGAAAAAAATTTAAAGTCTAAAACTTAGACTTAAAAATTTATTTAGGAAAAAATTGTGGTTGATGAATTATTGCACTCGAAGCGTTTTCCTATTGGCATTCTGAAATTTTCATATCGTTGGACTAGTTATATAGATTTAAAGTGTTAAATCGTTTTCAGAACCATTTTGCTCGTGCGCTTGATTTGCTCGACAGTATCCTATATTTTAATCAGTCTAATTTTTTGCCGGTTAGGCTAAAGTTAACGTCAGTTTCCTCACTCTAAAACGATGTCAGTGACGGGGAGCCCAGAATTTGAACCCCGCACATACTGATCCACGGTCGAATATCCTACCGACATCGCCTTTGGCTCCAGCCAATTGCTACTGTTACTGTTATTCTCAACTTCCTCTTAGACGGATTTTACGACAAGCGCAGCATTAGATTTTCTATTCTCTAGAAGACAGAACAAAATGAAGTAAGATTTATAAGCTGCATTTGATTGGTGTATAGTTAAAGCGGGACTCACTTGAGTCAATTTCGCGCGGAGTATTCTGTAGAAATCTGACCGTTTTGTGTGAGAAATCTAATGACAGTTGTGGATTCATAATGATTGCGTGACAAATGGCCTTTCTAGAAGTTTTTTTCTAGACGTGTTCATAATTTCGTGCATTTTGAAGAAAACCCCGTGCTTGTTTCGTTACTTTTACGTAAAATATTAAATTACTAGTTGTACTCGTGTGCAAATAACGTCATAGCGTAAGGACATGACATTGATGTAGCATAATTGTCGCATTTGCAGAAAATTTAAACAAATTTACTGAGAGAGGGGGCCATTTAGATTTTTGCACAATTAAAGGCGACCTGCTGTCGAAATTTCTAACACGCTATAAATTCGAAGAAATTACAAAAAATCTGTCTTTGAAAGTCGTGAACATGAGTTTATAATTTACTTAATTATAGATATCGAAAGTAGGCATAAAACACAACACATAAAGAACAAACAGGAGTCATGTAAGGCGACCGATGCAGAAACGTGTAACTATTACACTTGTAGGGGTCGATAAATGTTGCTGAAAAGCTACAGCCCGTTTTGATGTCACCCGAAAGGGTATCAGTGACGGGACATCATGGATTTGATTTGAAACCCCGCACATATTTGCTGAAATGCACTATCAGAGACCTTACCGACACCATGCCACAGACAGGGGCTGATCCAGGAGTTTGTTAAGGGGGGTCGAAGTTGTTTTGTTTGTTAATATCGTGTACATGGTTTTCTATACGTCCTCGGCTTCTCTGGGGCAGATTTTAAATTATTTTCTTACATTTGTTTTACTTCTGTCATATATAATCAGCCTGACTTCCCCAATTTATCCGCCTATGGACATGGATCCAGTCTGTTGACTTGTCTTTCATTATTTCATATTATCAATACTGTTACTTAGCTTTCCCAGGAATTATACAAATATCATTATAGCGTATTGATGGACAGATTTTAATCTCTAAGACAATCATTGAAGTGTGTTTTTTACCAGCTTCTAAAATATGACCCCTTTTGAAAGTTTTGCAAAATTTTATGTTATTCAATATTATTCTGCCAAATAATAATTTGTACCAAATAAACTTTAGAACAAATTGCGGATAATTTACAGCGTACTTCTTGAATAACTGCATTCATGACAGACAGACCTGAAGGAAGTCCACATTGTAGCGACAATTTCGTGTATGCACAGCATCTACCCTGATTTTCGCTCAGGATGGGACGCGCAGGATATTTCATACACGGATCGTTTTCCGTGTTTGGCGATCAGTTAGACTGTTAGACCAGCCGCTCGTTTGTCGCAGCCCTAGGGGGGTGGGGGGTGGGGGAAGAACTGCAGCTGCACCCCTGAGGAGGCTGATAGACCGGCTGTCAGGCCTCGCCAAGTTGCAATGTAGGGAACTCAACGGGGGAGGGGGTTTTGGTTCGAAACCACCTTTTAGAGACTAAATAATTTAAAGCCCAGCTTTAACGTCAGTTTATGGTCTGGAAATGATGACAATGATGGTTGTCAGTTGGACCTATCATGCTAGTAGGACTACATTGATAGTAAAAAAGTTAGGAAAAAGTTAGTTTAAAAGTTAGTTAAAATATTTCATAGTCAATAGGCACTGAAGACATTTGTATGATAGTGTTTGGACAACGAGTTTGTGGCTCAATCCCCCCACCCACCCCCCAGGAATAGAAATATTTAGCACACGGGGTTCTGTGCATCTTGCCTGGCAGCGGTGATGCGGAGAAAATAGAGAAAATAAGAGAAAGTGAAGCAGATGTGGAGAGAGAGATAGAGAGAGAGATAGAGAGAGAGAGAGAGACAGTGAGAGAGAGACAGATAGAGAGATAGAGAGAGACAGAGAGTGTGAGACAGAGAGAGAGAGTGACAGAGGAAGAGAGAAAGAGAGAGAGAGAGAGAGGGGGAGAGGGGCGAGAGAGACAGAGAGAGACAGAGATAGATAGAAAAGGGAAGCGAGCAAATGAGACGAGTATGGAAAAGAAATTGGATACTGTGTAGACATGAAGTGCGTGACGAAATTGCTCTCTTCTCCCTTCTTTCTCTCTCTTTCTTTTTCTCTTTCTCAATTGTATCGATAATTCTGTCTCTACTTTTTTCATCTTTCTGCCCTTGTGTATCCATGCAACTAGAGGCACAAATATTTTATAATTATGTGTTTTTTCTTTTGCAGTATTTATTTGTATTTATTTTTGCAGTATTTATTTTTGTATTTTTTTGATTATACTTATTTATGAATCACACCTATTACAAAAATACTGAACTATTCGTGGAAATATAAGCGCAATGCCAGCTGAAAACAAACATAAATGAACGCAGTAAATGCTTATGATCCACTGAGAGAAAAATATAACTAAAATTATATTTAATCTAAAGAAATTAATTTTAAAACTAATTAGGGAATATTTTTGCACATGTGCAGAAAATAAATACGGTCATCACTTGATTTAATTTTAGATTTAAATTAAGTTACAGGATTTTAAGTTGCATTTTATTTAAATTGTTCATTACTTGAATGACATAGAGATAAGAACTAAATATTCCGTTTCCTTTTTTCTGCGAAAGTTTTTCTGTTAAAAAAGCGGATGTGTGTAGAAGAGAGCATTCGCACCGAGGTCGTACGTAGAGTTGACATTTCTTCTCAATAGTCTCTAATTGCAAGATCAAATCGGAATTACTCAACCGATGCTAAGCGCCTGTTGGAGATTCTAAGTTATTCCTAACAGCTGTTTTGCGAAAAGTCTTGATTTCCTGCCGCCTGCATGAGCAATCTGCTCATCTATTTCCCTGACGTCCTGCCCATCTTTCATTTGCAGCTGCTGCGTTCATTTATTGCCTGAGTTAGCAATTCATTTTGCCTCAATACACTTTATAACATCAACATATCAAACCTGCACCACGAGTTAAATCAAATTTCCCCGTGCATAGGATTGCACCGCAGTTTGCCCTGATTGCTGGCCATAAAGTTAAGATTGACAAATGGAAAACTGTAAAGTTGACAATGTGATAAGTAACTTGGCCTAATGATAATTTTACTTTAGCGAAAATATATAGACGGTCAGAGACAGTCAAACAGACTCTGCACCAACGGGAGCCAAAACTACAAGATGACGGCGGAATATACAAAAATTTCAAAGGGAAAAGAGATCAGAATAGTTCAAGTCCATGGTCAGAGACAAGAGGGTTGAAAATATTGATCTCTGGCGGAAAGAGATGGGTTTCTAACTTGCCCAGGAAAGTATTAATACATTTACGAGATAGAAGATCTTGTGGTAGAGAATTCCATAATGTTCGAACAAAAACCATGAAGGAGCGTCTTCCAAGGGCAGATCTTAATTCCATCAGATTAAAGGGCAGATTAAAATAAGAAGATATTTACTGCAGGAGCGAAGGCTACGAGATGGTTTCCAGATTGATAAAAGGTCAGATAGATAGGATAACTTATCATAATTTAATCCTCTGCATCCTAAGGAAGCTATGTTGAATTTTGTACGCTTAGACATTGGAATCCAGTGCAGAAGAGAATACTGAATGATTTGAATTTTTTTACAAACTACCACGACCAAGAGCATATTGAAGGCAAATCAAAGAGGTTTTAGGGAGACCATTTAACAGGAAGATTTCACTGAAGTCAGGTTTCAATCACGCAGAAGGCATAGTGAAAGTTAAGTGAGTCACAACAGTCCGAAGGCATTGGCATATGCGTAACTTATAAAGCTTTATAAAATCAAATAAGTAAACTGGAGCTAAATTTCATTGACCGAACCTACAATTATATGAGCGTGTGAAACAAGAAAAGTGAAACGCCTCTTCTAGTTGAATGGAGAAAACGAATGTAATATTGAAGAAAGCACGTTCACAATCAAACCTAGCGACTAAATCCAATATTGGCAACCTGTATTCTTAGTTCAAATACTCTGACACGTATTTTCTCAAGACACAAATAACGACAAAGTTTACAAAAATTCCTTAAACACTTTGTAGTATTTATAATTACATTTAAATTATGAAACATAAAATTGTATAATTTGTATTAAATCCATAAAAATGTATATATTTGAGGCAGTTTTCTCGTAGAGACGCAAGGTGAAACTAATTTCACAAATCAACTCTTACATGACAGTGAAAGATAAATTCAGTAATACATATACTACATGTATCTAAATAGGAAACGATGCTCTCAACTTGACAACCTGCGTTTATTTTGGAAAATATCTTGAAATTTCAATGTAATTCTTTTTGGCTTCCTATTGTCTCTTCGAACATTTTACTTTTTAGCTAGGTGGAGATCGACTTCTATTTACTTCGAACCTCTGTTCCTTTAGCACCCTTCTTGGACTGAATACCGGGATTTTGGCTCGCATGGAGTATGTGAAAAGACACTATTCTCATTGGTTTTGATTTGGTGTGCTTAATTTTGTCATAGATCACAGTAGCACTCTAATCGTATTGTTGTTTTGTTATTGATTGCTAGAAGTTCACTCAATTCCGGGATACCTACAGAATTTAGAGGTCACTCATTTGCTGACCACTGCTGTTTGTGAAACATTTGATTTGCTTTAGTAGTGGTAAAACAATAACTGGATGGTCTAAAAAATAAAGTTACCCCAAGATTTTTTTATAGGTATATAGTTTAGATCTCTCACGCGAAGCAATACATATATCTTCATAAATTTCTATAACAAATTCAATTTTACAAATATTTATGTCACTTTATTCAAAGAGAATTTTCAACCAGATCCATACTAACATCATGCTAGTAATGCTAAACAGTTAATCTTTTATGCATTTCGACCGTGGTTCAAAATCTGTTTGATCGTGAATAAAGACTTATCGTCGCAAATGTGCCTTTAGCAAGAGTGCTAGAAGTTAAATCAGTCTTGTTTTGGTTATCAGCAGTCTGCTGACACCAGATATAACGCATCACGTAGCGGAGACCTGAGTAGAGAGCTCTGACTGAGCCGGCTAGTGCTGGTTAGTGCTGCACGCTCTGTCGCAGCTCACTGACGCAGAATATCTGTTGTTCACGTGACAGTTGCGAAGATACCACCTTATAAAATTCAATATGATTTTTCGTCATCGCAGCTAACTGATTGGCTTTTATTTGACAGTTCTAGAAAATTCTAAATTTCTGCAAATTTCATTCTTAATTTTCGAAAAATAAGATTTAGATTTTAAACGTTCGTGAAAGATCGGTTTTTGAGCTACACGTAATATGAAGCAGTATCAAGTACGTGTATTAAAAAATTAACTTTAGTTAATTTGAGATTAGTGCAAATTCTCACTAACTTGTTTAACTTTAGAGTTGATAGTAGGTTCTATCGCTTAAGAGCTAATAGCGTTTTAGGAGTCAGCCGTTTTATTTAGGATTTGTTTTCGCCAAGTCAATAACTGAATGGAATATATCAAGCTTAAATCAGGACTATTTCATAAAGCTAAGGTAAGTGCTAGATTTCATATTTAGAATTAATTACGGTACAGTCTATAGCATGAGATAAGCTATGTATTTTGAACTGTTCAATTAAATAACAATTGAATGAGTTGAAGTTGAGATTGAATTATATTTATTTCACTTTAGGTTACATCATTGGCGAAGAGTACATGAGATAAAGTGAAAAGGACACAAAGGCCACGAAAGCACTGACATGTGCCATAAACGAACCTATCCAAACCATTTAGAGTAGTTAAAAGCGTACAGCAAATCAAGACATTTGACCAACCCAGCATAAAGGTTACTATATCAGCAGTACATTTAACAAGGCTGTACATTTTAGCATCTTCTGCAAAAAAATTAGATTTAACTGAATCAGGAAACAAATTACTCAATTCATTGACATACAAAAAACATGCTTCACTGTACCCCTACACATTAGCATTTAAAGCATATCTTAATACATTAAAAATCTATTTACGAAAATAATTTAAAAAACACTAAAATACACAGCTGCTTAAATGTCTGCATATGTTATTTTCATAATAGGCTATAACTAATCAGTAATGAAATTAGAATGAGCATGCATTACAGTGAATAACGATAATTCTAGAAGTATACAATTCTAAATGACGAAATTTTAGTTAATCGTGTAGTGTTATATTTGGTTAGAAATTTATCCTTACGTAAAGCTAATCAATAAATATAAATATTTAAATGCCTGCAAGTTGACACAAACAATTAAAAAAGAATCCGTTAGAATTACTCGTTCAGTATCGTGAAATTAATTATACCAATAAAGCCCGTACAATTACCATGGCCTATAAACATACACGCTTACTAGCTTAACAAATCCGTTAAACTCTCATTTAAATATTGGTAGAGGGAATTTGATTATAACAGTAGAGGGTAGATTATTGCATAATATTTCTATGAGTAGAATATGAGTAGAATACGCCTATGTTGAAAACTTTTTTGCACATAAGAAATTCTTAGATATTGATTTTTTGAATGTCATGTGCTATATTTAGTAAAACTACAATAATAATTTATTTATTTATCATAATTTATTCGCCTTTGAATTGAGAAATTAGAGTTCAAACTTGTATTCAGTTAAAATTGTCCATTTTCCAAGATTTTCTTTTGCACAAGTGTACATTCTAGTATTTAATAATGGGCCTAACGGTAGCTTGCCGGTAAGATAACCCTGTTGACATTACACAGGGGGTAATGGTCTCAGAGCAGTTGTGTGACCATGAATCTGCTGAATCTCTTTCTCGCCAGGTTGATTAAAGAAGACAAAACTTGTGAATAATTTATTAAAGAGAAATTAGCTCGGTTTACTGCCAGTAGATCAATGTATTTACAACAAGCGTTGAAACATGAAATGTTCTGAAGCTATCGATCTTTAGAGCCATTGCAGAATCTAACGTCAGATTCCTGCATCGAAATCATTCTAAGCAATGCGCGAGGACTGGAATAGAACCAGGCACCTGTCGATCTGCTGTCTGACAATTAGCCGATTTGTTACTCGGTCAGCCCACAAGCAGTCTTGTATATAGGAAACAGACCTTCAGTTTCAGTCATACATCACATCATCATTATCATCATCATCATTGTCATCATCATTGTCATCATCATCATCATCATCATCAACATCATTGTCATTACAGGGTGAGTAAAAAAAAGATAACACCAGCAAAAAGTTTGAATATCTCTAGCTATTGTTAATATTTTCAAATCAAACTTTTACCAATTACTGAAGGACTAATTTCTGACGGGCTGACCAATTTTCATCCATTTTGGTTCATAAATTGGCTAGTTATGCAAGTTTCAGCAGAGCAACACCCCATTTTTAACGTACTATAAATAAAAATTCCATTTTATTTTATTTTTATTTTAGGTCTGAAAGTGTCGTTGTGGAGGTTCAAAAGAACCAGTTGTATCTGCTAGCATTACTGCCTATTCGATATGCTTTAAAATAGTTGCTTTTCAGGACTGCAGCAGCTTTCGGAACGCTAGGACAGCCTTGTTGATTCCAGTTTGGGGCAGTCTCTCCTAAATTGATGGAAGGTAGCACTTCCTGTAGTTCTGCCTTGTTTTTAGGCTTGGACTGGTGTTTCTGATAGAGATGCAGCATGGTTCCCCAGACAAGGTAATCCAGAGGATTTTGATCGGGAGAGTTTGGAGGCCATTCACTCTTCATGATGATATGCGGATTTCTCTCGCTGATCCATTCATGTGCATGGCGAGATGCATGAGTCGGAGCATTACCCTACTGAAAGATGAAACCATTTGGTAGAAGAGCATAGCAATCATCAAACAGATCGGAAAGTAAAGTACTGTCGTAAAATTGAGGGTTTACCTATTCCTTTTCGCCAATGAAGTGCAATTTGCCCTTACCGTTGTAGCAAACGCCATTTTTAGGTAAAAAATGGGGGGTTGCTCTGCTGAAACTTGTATATCTGGCCAATCCATCGATTAAAATGGATGAAAATTGGCCACTCCATCAACAATTAGTCCCTTAGTAATTGGTAAAAGTTTGCTTTGAAAATATTAGCTGTAGCCTGAGATATTCAAACTTTTTGCAGGTGTTATCTTTGTTTTTTACTCACCCTGTATATATAATTTCTCGTCAAATTAAAATGTTCTCTCATAATACATGAATAATCCGAACCATATTTAATATTTTCCCATAAAAACTCTGAGAATTAGTCATCCCATTCTTTCTCTTCCAATGTTAAAATTTTCAACTAGAACGTAGCAATTTTGCTAAAAGTTCAGAATTTTGATTAATCCATCATTGGCGAATGCAGGAATTTCTTAAGAGGCGAGGCAACATTTGTTTGGACAGTGTCCACATTTTTTTGCTTACGCTCTCGCCTATCTCCGGGACAGAGTTAAATTGTCTTTACATCCATCAATTTCTACTCTTATATTACATATTTACATATACATACAGTCATGAATACAATGATTACATTTACATAGATAAAAATTATCTGAGGGTCTAAGGGAGGGGGGCGGATCCCCTACCCATTTCCACCTCTCTGGATCCACGCCATCCATTCAAACTGATTATGACATATAATTTGCACTGTGTTTCGTAGAATCACTATTAATTACTATGCAATTACTATGTAATCACTTACGTAGAAACACTATTTGCACTATGTTCCGATGTTCCGTAGAATGTCGAAACCCGAATCAAACCTGACTGCATTCAGAACAGTTTAAACCGCAGCTGCTGCTGCTAGCTGTTCAGTGTTTATATGGTTCCATTGAAAGTTCAACAGCGCTACCAGCCGGCTCGTGAAAATCCCCTGGGAGCTGTCTGCTAGAATTAATTGTGGTGGTTAATCTTAGGGCCTCATATGAGAAGTGAGCGCACATTCGTGAAATATGCACCAGTCATTCCTTAATTCCTCTGCCTTCAATCCTCATAAGTCATTCGCAGTTATCTAAGTTGAGCATCAGCATGCTTTTCCGTCTTGTCCAGATTTCAGTGAAAATATCCTTTCATTTGGTCGCTTATATATTGATGGTTTTATCCGGTTGTGTATGATGTATAACGAACGATGGTTAGTTTGAACACAAGTAACGATTTCTTCAGAGATGGAATTCTAAATTTAAACCGTAAATAGCATATCTGATTTGTCAATAAACGTTTCGTATATTTATTTGTTGGAAATCCTCCTTGAATATTTTGTCAATAAGTTTTTCTTTAAAATCTAAAGACCAAAAGTATAATTAGTAAGCTACTATTTTGCAAATAAAATTCATTTTGTCGCAATTGTTTGCGGAGTTGTCTTGCATTGCTGAGTTGTGAATTGCCGCAGGTTTACGTGTATCATAACATGATTTTATGCAGGGTTGTGCTATAGTTTCTACAGTATAATTGTAAAGGTTAGTGAACAGGGTTACGCGTAGGATAACCTTGTTTTACATGGTGCGTTCGTCGATGGATGATAATTGTCGATGGATGATAAAACGTTATGGATCGTAAAATCTACTCTAAAATGTTATATCACCCGAATATTCCATGAGTAATAAATAAGACTTTTCATGAGGGCTGTTTCCGAGGCGATCGAATTTTAAAGGCGCTCTAGCATTGACGACGGTGTTACTGTGTGTTTAACATCATCTGAACATAAAGAGCAGTTGTTTTGTTTAGAATAATTAATCAGCTCATAAAATAACGATATTTGCGATATTGTGATCATTAAGAAGCTATACGATAATCATAAAATTTAAGAGCTGCGTTTAAGATGATCTGAACATTTAAGAACTATGCTTAAGATAATCTTAGCGTTAAAGAAAACTTCTTTTGAACATTCATGAACTTTATTCAGTATACCCTGAACATAGAAAGACTCTATTTAAGATAATATATTTAAGATAACCATATCAATTCAATTCAAGTGCCCGCACACTCGTTAGAATGTTTTCGATATTGGACTCTGACGTTAAGTTCTAAACTGGCTCTAATGAGTGATAGTTCTAGAATATTCCATACATACATGTAGCTATCTCTTCAGGATTACACAATCGCGGAATTAGGTGGTTGCATCTCCCTCTCTCTCTCTCTCTCTCTCTTTCTTAGTGCACTGCCTACTGGCAGGTCCATGGCATATGAAACCTCCTCTCTTCTCTGTTATCCGCTTTCCTCTTCATATCCACATATGATTTGATTTTTAAATCATCTAACATTCCTAATCTCTGCCTGCTTCTGCCTCTATTTCCTTCCATTGTGCCTTCTATGACCTCTTTTAGTATCAACTCTCTCCAACACTCTTTTGAGTACGTCTAATTCTTTCCATTCTACTCCATATCCACATTTCTAATGTCTCTAATTTATCTCTAGTTGATCTTTTTCTAGGTTGCACCCCATCTGAAGATATAAGAACTGTATTTAGTATTATTGCTATTATCTCATAATTAAGTGGAAACTAAAGTTAGCCAATGCTTCCTGTAAAGATACTGCCAGAGACCGGTCCTGGCGGAATTAGCATTGATACCCTCTTGATTACCAGTCAAGCTTGCTACCAAGTCGACCACAATCTTGTACAAAAGTAATAAAACGATACAATTTTGCGTTTTGTTTTTATGACGCTGAAATCTAAGAGTTGCGACGTCTTTGCGGGGTTTTATACAGAGTAGACAGCTAAGTATGTGTTTTGCCTTTAAAAAACTAATTTTTACTTTCTTTTTATAAAATTGTATATTAACTGCTACGCTTTCAAGACATGAAGTCGGAGCTTGTATCGATCTTGAGGTCTTATGCATCAATTGTTTCACATATGTGAATGCAGATGCCTTACTTACTCTTGAGATTTGTATTCTAATATAAAATAAGCGGGCGGAAACATAAAAGTATAAAAGATTTCGGTTGAGTTTTTTCTGGTGGTGTGCCCTTTTTTGTTTCAATTATTCTATAATTTGGCCAATTTTCGCCTTAGTTGTAGTATCTTTCAGTGCAGAAGACCTTTATTTCTCCCGAAACACTTTATGAATTCCGTTTCAGTTATTTTTTACTATTGGATTCGTGTCGAATTAGGTAGCAATGTTGCTTTCATTTTTTTCGAATAAAGGAGTACGATAAGAGATAAATGCTGCAATGAAAACAATGGTTAAAACGTTAGAGACGTAGAATCAATGGGAAGCTACTAGACATTAGAAGCCATGTATTTTTCTAAATGGTAGTCGATAAAATTCAGAAAATGTATCACCTTGGTAGCTCTGTGTTGCTCTGTGTTGCTCTGTGTTGCTCTGTTCCAGTGTTTCTGTGTTACTCTGTTCCAGTGTTATCTGAAAATGAGAAGAAATCGTAAAAGACTAGCGCACCGTGGCGATAATGAACTAAAATAGATTCCGTGGTAAAATCTATAATAAATCAAAAATACACACATTAAACATACATAATCGATCATTTACGCTTGATCTTCATCCCCATATGTAACTATATGTGCATATAATTAACGGCCATACCTTTTTTAATGATATTTTGCTACTCGACCTCGGATCAGTATGTGCGGGATTCAAATCCAGTGCTCGGCCGTCACTGACATCGCTTTCGAGTGAGGAAACTAACGTTAACATTAGCGTTACCAGCTTTAGATGATTGAATAACTAGTTTTGTTCTGAATTAGAACTATTTGACATGAACAACAGCACAGCGGGACAGCGTCAGTGGTTTGGCAGCAAGCAGGATGCGACTTGTTTGCTTTATTTACGTTCCGTGTCTGACGGAAACAATTTCCACTGGAATTTCATTTCTAGGGGAGCGGAAATAATTGAAATGGTTGACATAGCGTTCGGTTCGTTAGGTGCGAGTCTTCGGTTAAATGTAGAGGATGATCATGATTACCCCTGCTTATCTGGTGTATTGAAAAACTTGAATTTTATAGACCAATAGCGGGTTTTTTGTATTGGTAATACTGTCTCTCTCTCTAGGGTTCTGCCAAGTGATAGGTCCAAGTTATATATTCCTACTCACAGTCTTCTACCACGCTCCAAAGAGATAACGCCTTCGGTTTACCAGTTAATACTTTCTATAAGATTCTGTTTATCCACCTTATTTGTAAACTGTAAAAAGTAAACACGCATTATAGTGAAATGATCAACTCTGTCGATATCTATCACTTTTAGTACCACATGTTTAAACCGTTAGGCAATTTTGTCCATTTTCCGTATAATCAGTCCAGTGAATGTCCGAGATGTTATTCTCAGATTAGCGTGCCTGGGATTCGAACTCACGAGGATTTAATTCACCTCTGGATCTGTCATTTAAAAGTTCATGACGTTACCCCTAAGCAATTGAGACATTCATATATATATATATATATATATATATATATATATATATATATATATATATATATATATGTATACTGTATATGTAGCTTGGAAATAGTGGCTTCAGAATTGATTTTCAGTTACCTTACTTAGTTATTTCTTGCTTAGTCACCTCTTACATGTGCAGTACATAATAAACAAATACATGTACTGTCTAAGTTGGATCTATTCTTCAGTGGCATGTTCACAACATGGGAAAAGAAGTTTTGCATTATTTTATTTCAATTTTGTTTGTGCAATTGCATCGATGTGTTGTGTGTGCAGCAATCAATGAGCGAATTAAAATTAAGCAAAACATTAATATCTCTTTCACTCACTCTCACTTGTTTAGCAAAACAGGTTTAAGGCTTACCTACTAGAATATTTACTCACTTGTCGGCTTTCTGTTTCACTGCAATCCATCAACATGCTGATTCCAACGCAGAGTCCATGCTTCTAAAAATGACTTTAATTCAGCATCTAATATGTAATCTAATCTCACCTCAAAAGTTTCCATATTACGTAACGTTATGCCATAGTGTAAAACAGAAAATAGTTAACTATTAGCTTTATTTAAAGTATATCAAATGTCTAAATAAATTATCTGTACTTTTGTAGGAATATTTATAATATTCATTGTATTCATAATAATGACCTGTTGAGATGCGAAATTTTTGTCAATTTTGAAGTCATTAAAATAATAATATTAATTTGCACAATTTAATTCATTAAAAAGGTTTCACACGTAAATGTATCGAGTTCTTTATTCTCTATATATTCGCGTATATTATAAAGTATGTTAGTCGTAAGTATATTTGGTTTCTTAATTTTATGCCGTTGTGTGAAAAAAGATTGATATATTAGTAGGCTTCAATATGTTCATTGAAAGATATGCCTTTTGACATGGCATTTCTATTGCTCTCATCAACCTCTGCAGGTTCTCATGGGAAAGATGATAAAATAAATTTTTAATTTATTAAACGCTCAGGGACGCGAACATTGATGACCCAATTTTCACGGATAAGTGGATAATGCCAAAACCAATTGAAACACTAGCTGTTAAAGGCTCTGGTCATGTTTAACGTCATATTTCTACTAGACAGCATGCCAGTGATAGGGAGAGCACTGAATTTGCACCCTGCACTTACTGGCATACTGTCGCAATACTTGCAAACAAGCCACCGGCTCAGACTATTTTAAAATAAAAAATATTATTAAGGATAATACTAGTAAAGATAATTGATATTAACATGAATGATCATTTCTTTGTAATATACATGTATGTTCAATCTTTCAATCTTTGTTAAATCACCTTCACCTTTGGTCTGTTCTGCACAGACCAGGTAACAAAAGATTCCAACCCATTTATGAATTAAATATTTGTGTAGTATGTACTCTACTTGCAACGCTGCATCTTGCGCATTACTTCGACGTCATCGCTTTTACCTCCACCGAGTCAGTCATTCAGTGCTTGAACATGTGTTTGTGAAAGAATAATGAGGAACGATGAAGGAAGAGGAAGAGAATTAATGTGTCTGGTATTGTGCATTCGACAAGGACTGTTTAGTTGTCAGGTATAAGTGGACGAGGGATCAGTTGTCGCTGAGTGACCGTAGTTAAACGCAATTCGTGCACGAAATACTCTCAGTGCCCGAATAGAGGTGCAAGTTTAGATTCTAGGTGACGGGTGTAGAAGCAGAAATAAATTTCACAGAAAATCATGTCAGAAACAACCTTTTAGCATATGAGTATATATTATATATCTGTATATACTATATATACACGTATATATATATATATATATATATATGCATAACAGTGAATATACTGTGTATAGGCCTACATGCTGCCATATTGTATTAGAGACTGTCTTATGCGGTTTGTCAGAAAATTTTCATTTTCTGACAAACCTGACCTTTGCTTCATTTCAAACGTATCGAAAATTGTTCTAAACGAAATCTGGTGGTGTCTAAAACTTGTATGACCCTATGAATGAATGAATAATAATATAATAATGACAATAATGATATAATAATAATAAATGGATAATTAAACTGATTCGATTTGAATCTCAGACTTGCTGGGTTCGAATTTCAGGAAGGACTATGTATTAAAATTGAGGGTCCAGATCTCAATGCCATCGGCACTCTGAATCCTTGACTATTTTCACATGGCACCGCCATTCTCTATAGCGCTCCATATCTCTTTCTTCTATCAATACCAGTCCTTCGCCTCGTTGACTTTACTGTCGACAGTATTTTCTAACCTCATCCCTCCCTTCCAATCTCCTTCAATCACCCACGTTTGACTGCTCAATCCTTGCTTGTCCTCGTTATCAAGAGCTTAAGCTCCGTAGGTGATAAAAGCTGCAGACTGTGGCATCCAGCTGGAATAGCTGCAGACTGAGTGACAAAATCTTCAATATTTATCACGATGGAAATAATGTAGATGAGAAGGTTTTCACGGGGATGAAGCAAAGTGGGCAATAGGTCAAAGACAAAATGAAACTTATAGTGAAACCCGGAATTGTAGCATCTAATGCTAGCGATTCTGAATGATAGACTCATTTTAATTCATATTAATTATTGTTACTTTTGTCATTGGTATGATATTTATTATTGACGTTACATAATTGATTATATATTTTGTTATTATATCTCTCTATAAATGCCATGTGTCCAAGGTTTACGCTGATTCTGCACTATAGTATGTATTTTCTATGTTGATGCTTCTTATAGTAATGTTGTATTGTGCAAATCACTCTGTCTAAAGAAAATAAATAAGTAACGCTAGCAGATAAACCATAAACTAAGAACTCCTATATGACTGTCATATCAAGTTAACCAGCGTCACATATCTAAACACCGTTATAATACATGTAGTGTATATTAGAGTCCATGGATCTGCATATATATTTGATTATTGTAAATATGGTTAGTTTAGATTGCATTTGAACTGGTAGCATAGCTGCTAATACATGTACATGGCTCCATTTTTAAATTTGCGCTAATGGTAGAGCAAAGTTCTAAAATATAAAATGTGGGTTCGATGCCTCAAAATGCTCAAAAATTAAAAAAATTGAATTCCTGTCGTATAGTTATGAATTAATTTTTGGGTTATTTGTTTATTGTAAATTTAGTGTAATTTATGTAGAATTAAAAAACTTTGATGACAATAATACGATTATCTCTATATTTTATTTTTACAAAAGGCAGTCTTAGACAAGTTATGTTTTATCTTTTAGTATGCTTTGATAAATTAGATGCATATTTTAAAATTTGCATGTTTGGTGTCGATTGATCCTTTTTCTGCACACTGATTTGTCTCGCACGTTTGATTTTTGTGTCGTTCCTATTCTGTCTGTGGATTTATTCTACGAATAAAGTACATCTATGTTCCATTATCTGACTGTTCAAGAATGTGAGAATTAGAATTAAGATGTAGCATTATTGTGGCTGCTCAAATCAGTAACATAGAAACTGCAGCTAACTCAGCCTTCTGATCAAGTGCTTAGAAACAGTGTGTCAGTAATTAACTACAGGTTATCGCTTTCTTTGACAAATGTCTGACTACTGCAACTAGCTTTACATGTATATTCCAAAAGTAACAAACAACAGTAACTAGTTTTCTATTCTAAAATTAACAGTGTCCAGATTTATATTCTAAAAGTACCTAACAACTATAACTAGCTTTCTATTCTAAAAGTATTCAGCGACATTGGGCCTAACTAGCTTTCTATTCTGACAAATGCTTTGCAATGCTAACTAGCGATCAAGTCTTACAAATCCATATCACTTAGCAGCAAACATTTTAGTGTAGTTAAAGTAGTTTCGATTTTCGTAAGTTAAGAAAATATTAAAGAGAGATATAGAGAGACAGATTTACGTCTACTACTATTAATATTTTATAACCCTTTAATCTTTTATAATCCTTTTCTAAAGGTCCGACTTGCTATTTGCTATTTTGTGCCACTCATTCATCTTGTCCAGCAGTTCACTTTTAGTCAAAGACCTTTTGGCTCCCTTTACTTTTTTAAACCACATACTTCCTTTGGCTCCTGTTTTATGGCTTCCTCTATACGTTTCATTTTTTATTTACTCATCTAATTTCGTGAACTTTCACTGTCTCACTGTCTATTCCTAATGATCTCTGAAATTGACCTTTCAGAACCCTGTAATTATTTTATTAGACCAAATTTAGTTACGATATTGACGACCATAATTTCATAAGAGACAAGATTGAAGGTCTTTGCCATTTTGAATTCAGAAGCTAAAAGGTTGAAAATAAAACTTTTAAGCTAACAAATCTACTTAGAAACTAATTGATTATGCACATCTAAATATGTCTAATATAAAGTTTGGATTCCTTAAAAGATAGACTTAGAATGGATCTGGCTGAATTTCTAGACCAAAACCTTTTCATTTTAGGAAAACTAGAGTGCCAATTCCATAATGTACATTTATTTAGTCAGTTAATACTTTGTTGTACACAACAGAGCATCGCATCATGTATAAGTAGTCCTATACATCAAAATACAAAAGTAAAAAATCAATGTATACCTCAGCCACAGGGCAATCATTATGACCCACATAAGATAAGATTATGATCTTCATATAAGATTTCTGAATTGTGTTATACACTTAGATAGAAACAAACTGATTTAAACAGCATATTCTAAAACTAAGATAAGAAAGACATAGTTAGTTATTAGCGGTAAAAGTCATTCTTAATTAAAACAGATAAAATATAATAGAATTAACACAAAAAGGTTAGCAGATTTAAAACTATACAGGAAGTACAGGAATTACATTCAATACATCCATTATTTCTTAGATAGAAAATAATTTTCCTCTAAGATCTTAAATTTAAATTAGCCATGAAAGTTGATAGTTTTGTTTATTTCGGTGGCAATGCTTAAAAATGTAAAACTAGAGTTATAACACAAACATAACACAAACCAAGTAGAGTGTTACAGTCATCAATGACAACATCGAACACTATTGAGACATAATAAAGCCGGCGAGCAAAAGGAAGGTCTAAAAACGATGCAAATTACAAAATCAAGAAAATTAGTCCAAAGATTTTAGTCGCAAAGAGCTATTGTCGTAAATGCATGAGTGAAAAGCATCAATAAAATGGCATCGTTCATGAGAAATTGACAAAAAATAAACGGAGACATTTACTATATAAACTTAGATCTGAGTAAAATGCATGTCATGATATAATTTGAAAGTTACTGAAACTGTATGTATTTATTATTTGACTTACAAAATGCTAGAGAGCTTTTGTAAAAATTATCAAGTAGTCGACTACAAATGAAACTTAATAAAAACTCACCGTCTTAATAACTAAATAAGCATTAAGATAAATGTAGGTCTTGACATACGGGGGTACAGGAACCATTTGTGTGCGCATGAAACCGTATAAAATTCTTGTTGATGCAAAATAGCTGTTGACGTTTTCCAGCGCATTTCAAGTTATCGTTTTCGATTTCCATTTGAAATAAAGAGCGCTGGAAAGAGATGGATGAGTTTTCTGGAAGATCGATGTGTGCTATCAATGAGTCAATGATTTAATATGTTAAAGACTGATAAGAAAATAAGAGTTCGGAGAGGAATGGATGAAAGAACTTGAAATCAGTGAATTAAATCTGAGAACAGTTCTGCGATAATTAATTATTTAAAACCGTTTTGTAGAAGATATATCAATGAGAATATAGAATAGGAACTTGTCGAAGAACTCAAGGAAACGTAAAAGAGGAGCAATCTTAAATTTATACTCCTGAAAAGTAGATTTATGATGTTTCAGAAAATCTGGTAGTTGATTTATATGGCTTTTCTTCTGATATTTTATAAATAGTATACGATCATAAAATTAATAGAGACAAATTCAACGTCACTGATTTCTTGATGTTGAGTTCTCATTTTATGGATTTTTATTTGTGGAATATTCCAAAAGTAAAATCAAATATTTTAAAATAAAGCGGAACACAGATAATTATATTTCAAGTGGGACCTTTCTTTTATACTTCAGCTTGGCACTTCAAGTTTGGTTATATTTGAGCCAATCATAAGTTAACTAGTTATTAATACTTTATGGTCAGCATAATTATCTGGCATTACTTAATAACATGCTAAGTTCACGACTTAACTCTTAGCTTGAGATGGCTTCTAAAGACTTGAAAAATGTGTGCTTGACGTTGACTTCGGGCGATGAAATCAGATTTAAATTCAACCTTGCAAATTAACGTTCATTTTGTTTGTCCAATCTATAAACTAAGGATTTATTTTAGCTTCACATGCAAGTCAAAAGCACGTTCAAGCAGTAAAGTTGCTTGTGTAATTTCAAAATCCATCAAAGTGAATCGTAAAGTTTAATTACAGAGAGCATTTAGGATTGTTGGTATTCCAATTTAAACCATACAATGGTTACAGAAGGGTAAAGGCTTAATATAGAGGGGGCTGTTGTATTGCCGCAGAATGCATTTATCCGTATTGCTTCTTCAAATCTTAGAGCATTATAAACAAACGATTTTCCTTCTTTTGAATTTACGCTAAATTCAGAGTCTTCCAGTATAACTGATTCTGAGTACACCGAATGTACCTCTATCTTTTTCTCGCTTTATTTCTCTCAGTCCTCTCTCTCTCTCTCTCTCTCTCTCTCTCTCTCTCTCTGTCCCTCTCTTCACTCTCTCCAAGAAGATCGTGTTTACGTCACAGTCATTTCTTATATATATGTATACTATATAAACATATATATATATATATATATATATATATATATATATATATTATGCAATTTTTATGTATTATATAGTGTGTCTAGCATATTGTTCTAATCTATACAAATAATTGCAATAGGCCCTTAGTTATGAGCTTATATAGAGTGATCTTAACACAAGCGTTTGGAATATAAAAAGTGAATAGTTGGCTCAGGAAATTTTATAAGAAGTACGAATATAAGAAGTACGAAATGATTAGTGTTGATTAGTTAAAATAAACTAGCCTGACTCAAGTAGTGCGCAATATGTCTAGAGATTTTAATTTTTTCTGGGTTGCAAAACATGGGCTGCCTCTTGCGCAGCTCTAAGGATTTCTAAGTTAATACCTGTTGAACATTGGTCACATTGAACATTACATTGGTAACGTTGAACATTGATCACGTTGAACATTGGTCACATTGAACATTAGTCACTTTGAACATTGGTCACATTGATCATTGGTCAGTTGAACACTGGTTACGTTTAACATTGGTCACGCTGAACAATGGTCACGTTTAACATTGGTCAGTTGAACATTGGTCAGTTGAACATTGGTCAGTTGAACACTGGTCACTTTGAACTTTGGTCATATAATTATTTTGTACGAATATTCAATTTATGAATGACGATCTGTACTGCAGGAATCTCTTCCTAAATGTCATTCTTCCCACATGAGTGCTTCACATTCCTATGAAAAATAAATTATTTCACCCTTTGATATTTAGTAGGAAATGTCAACTTCCCAACGCTAATACTTAGGGAGAGGATCCAGTTGAATAATTGATTCAAATGATACTTTAATTGCTAATTTAATATCATATTTCATTAAATTGAAGCTGCAGTATATAATTTAAGTAATATACATAATAGAGAGAGCGAGAGAGAGACAGACTGACCGAGAAAGTGAGAGAGAGAGAGGGAGAGAGACTAATTATTTAATGGAATTGATAATTCAATAATATGACAGCGTAACTCGACGGAATTAATTGAATTAATTTATGGGGATTCGAGCTCTAGAATAGTTTTGCAAATTCAATAGTGTAATAGATTAATGTATAATTAATTAATGCAATCAATTAGCATAGATAAAAATTAAATATAGATTAATATAATATACATGTGGTTAAATTTAACTCCTGATTCACTATTCTCAGTCGATGCCAGTAACGCCGTCATTGAATTCGATATGCCATAAGCATCTAAATGCATTGCATGGAAAATCGTATTTAAATTCATGTATATTTATATCTAATGATAGCTCAGGTAGTAGTGCGTTTGTCGGATAAGCAAGAAGCCTTAGATTCTAAACCCCATCTGACTCTCTCTGGCAGTAGGCTACTGGTACGGAAACAAACGTTAAACTTACGCCTCTTACCTTTAGTAAACTTATCTTTATTAAACTTGCCTTTATTAAGCTTGCCTTTGTTAAACTTACCTTTTTAAAACTAGCCCTTATTAATCTTACATTTATTAAACTTACCTTTATTAAAATTTCCCTTATTAAGCTTACCTTTACTAAACTTGCCTATATGAAACTCTCTTTTGATAAGCTTATAAGTATTAAATTTATCTTTATTAAACTTACCTTGATTAACTTATCTGCGATTAGAAAACTTACCCTTTTAAAGCTTGCCCTTATTAATGATTATTGTGCAATGTTCAATAGAGTATATCATGCTAAGGCATCTCTATATTCACAACAGTTACTAAGCTTACATTTATTAAACATACCTTTATTAAACTTGCTCTATGAAACCATCTTTTATAAAACTCATCTTTATTAAGTTAAAGTTACCCTTATTTAATCTGTCTTTATTAAACCTGACTCTATAAAACGTATATTTATTAAACCTAGCTTTAGTGTAAGTGAGAAATGTACGTCCCTGACCACATCTGGACGATGAAATGGATGCAAAACCTTTATTATTTTTTACATCGAGTGTAAAAAACCAGGGTTTTGCTAAAATCTATTACAGCAATTCGTGTTGAATCGCGGTCATCCAGCTGTTTAAAACAATTACCAAAGCAGATTGCATTGTTATCATTACTATTAATTTGTTATTCTCATTATTATTTGTATTATGTTAATAATAATAATAATAATTATAATTATAATAATAATAATGAAGAATGTCTCGCCATCACAATTTAAATGACTTAATATGGCGAGCACTTTCAAGAGCAGGCATTCCTTCCTCTAAGGAACCAAGTGGGTTGTCCAGATCAGACGGCAAGCGTCCGGATGGCATGACTTTAGTGCCCTGGTGCAACGTTAAATGTGCCGTATGGGACGTCACGGTCATTGACACTATGGCAAACTCCTACCTGAATACGACTTCAGTCACAGCCGGTGGAGCTGCTGTTCATGCCGCCTCTAGGAAGGTGGATAAATACCGGTATCTTTCCTTAGGATATGAAGTTGTTCCGGTTGCCATTGAAACCATGGGCCCGATGAATCCCGAAGGAGTTGACTTTATTAATGGTATAGGCAGACTTAATGCAGAGCAAACCGGCGATAAGCGAGAGACATCTTTTCTTTGGCAAAGGCTTTCCATGACTTTGCAAAGATTTCATGCAGTCTGCTTCAACAATTCTTTTAAGCCGATTGATGACCTCGAGTAGCCGGCGGCGATTCAGCACGTATTGCTTGAATCGTTTTTATCAAACCCCAGGTTCTTTACACCGGGGTAAATTAAAAAAATAATAATAACTAAACAATAATAATAATAATAACAATAATAATAATAATAACAATAATAATAATAATAACAACAACTCCCGAAGGAGTTGACTTTATTAATGGCATAGGCAGACTTGATGCAGAGCAAACCGGCGACAAGCGAGAGATCTCTTTTCTTTGGCAAAGGCTTTCCATAACTGTGCAAATATTTAATGCAGTCTGCTTCAGCAATTCTTTTAAGCAGCTAGATGGCCTCGAGTAGCCGGGCGGCGATTCATCACGTATTGCTCGAATCGTTTTTATCAAACCTCGGGTTCTTTACCCCGGGAGTAATTTTTTAATAATAATAATAATAATCATAATAATAAAAGTAATCATTACTGGTGATAAGCGCGAAAATGCTTTTCTTTGGCAGCGACTGTCTATTGCTCTCCAGCGATTCAATGCAGTCTGTTTCAGTGGCACTTTGGCAAATGCGGCTTTCCAGAGTGTAACGGAATTATTTTAATAGCTTCTTTTTTAAAAGTTTAATTAAATAAAGTTTCTTTTATCTTTTTAGCCTAGGGCCCTTTACAGCCCAGGCCATTTTAAAAAATGTTATCATTATTATTACTACTACTATTACTATTACTATTATTATTATCAATGTATTAAAGTGAGTGCATAGCAAGCAGTTTCATGCAGAAGGGAGGTATGATGTGACAAGGTGATGACTGGGCTATAGCTTTCATCAATTGTCTGCTCTTATCTCCTAAGGGCAGACCAGCGGGATTCCCTGCAAGCGGGATTCCCCTCAATACATGCAGCCAATGACATTCCGAGGCACGGAGCAATGATGGACTTGTGATTTATTGTCTGCCATATTTAAATGAGTATACTTTTGAGCATTCTCCTGTTATGTTCGAGATGCTGAAGGATGATCTTTACTTTTCTTTAAGGTGACTAATCAAGAACTGAGGAGTTACTTCAGAAATCGTTTTTTCTAGTTGCAGGCTACATTAAATTATGGATTAGGCGCATCTTGTTTTTGATGACAGTGGAACGCTATTCAATTGGTGTGATAGTAAGCTGTGTGTGTGCAGAACTATGTATCTAAACCTGAGACATCTCTTAAGCTGCCATCTAAGTTGCACAGCGTAACTATATAGGCTAAATAAAACTATGTAACGTTGAACTAGACATTATGGCATCCATGTTGTCATAGCTCGAGATGAAAGAATTATACAGCACGCTTGACAGGATGCCGAATATTCGCCACAGCAAGACCAACTATTGACTTCAACGGTGGTTAAAGAAGTATGGTTTTATTGCGAGAAACTAAATTCTAGAAGTTTTTGACCCTACGTAAGAAAAATTGTGGCTAAGTATTTATAGACTCTACTTGTTGAATACGTGTAGATGTTACAGTGTTTGTTTCGGTAGAAAATTACAGAAACGTGCTAATATAATAATTACTCTAGCAATACTGGTCAATTAGTGATGAATAAGTTATCAATAATCTATGAGAGCATCTACAGGCATCTCTCCATTCAAAACGAAAATTGCCTTAAAATGTGGGGTATTAAGAATCATAATGATCAAAGGCAACAGAAACGAATTAGTTAGACTTCTGAAGTGTGGAACATGAATAACAATTTGGTCACAGAAATCATCAGCACAAGGCTGTGGGTCTTTGCAATGCTACATCTGTCAGTAAAACAATCTTTTCGGTTGGCAATAAATAGAAACATGGAAACTACAAATTGTTCTATTGTTTACTTTATATGTAATTAGTTTAAACTCAGCGAAGATATCGTTGTAAATTAATTAATTTTTAAAAAAATTATTTCTAAAGAAGCAGTATAATGTCACTTAAATGTTGTAATTCTCATTATTGCGACGAATCATTAGGTGCAAGATTGAAATCCAATGGCCTCCTCGTCATTGACAAGCTATGGATCTGTAAACTGACGTTAAAATTTGGCCTTAGATTTCACTTTATCTTGCACAATTTACATGGCTAGGCAGCTCAAAAGTTATAAATATGAATTTTTTATTTTGTTTAATCAATTTAAATTCGAGTTGTAAATGTTTCCGATATTGAACAAAGTGTTCATCATAAATAGATGGTTTAGGTGTTTGATATGTTTGATCGATGGCAGGTTATTTATGGAGCTTGAAAGCAGAAATAAAGTATAAATATCTACTTTGAATCTGCCATTAGACAACATATTTTGAAGTTAGAAAGAATACTTGTAATTTACTATTGCACTGTTCCGGTAGAAAAACTGACGCTAAACTTGGCTTCGATCCCCAATCTCTAAGCTTTCTATCCACGATTCAAGTCAATGGGACGTCTTAGCTTCGTGAGAATTTTCTGTTACAAAATCTCTCTGAGAAGAAAATCTAGCAACGCTGTTGTTATTTTAAATCGTCTAAAGTCGACTTTATTTGGATTCCGTGGAAGCGGTGGCTGGGATTTAAGCGGATCCGTCAAATCCTTTCCTCAATCCTCGACGTGAACAGCACATCTGCCCCGGGTTAAGATCCTTACTGTGCGACAAAGCGATGAAATTCCGTAGAATGACTCAAAGAAATATGAAATTCAGTAAAAATTGTTTAAAATACATCATTTAACATTGAAAAGTGATGTGACATACAAAAGTTAATAGGGCAAAGTGATATCAAAGGCATAAGTAAAAAAGTAATTTTTATGTTAACGTAAGTTTCCTTACTCGAAGGCGATGACAGTGACGGGAGAGCCCAGGATTTGAACCCCGCAAATACTGATCCGCAGTCGAATATCTTACCGATATCGCACTAGCTCCAGCTTAGTGAATATTGAATGGTATTATAATATGGATTAGATAACAGTGAAAATTATATACATAATATCATTGTTTCACAGATGAGCATTATTTAAGAGTGTCAATTGCATAGAAGAGGTTGTGATTTCAAAAAATTATTTAAAACATAACTCTACTAAAGCACCGTAAAGATGTACAAAATCTAACTTTCACTCTACAACAAGTAGAAATTAAAGTTTCCATTGTACCTGCATGAAACAAGACTCACAGCGAAGACCTATGAAATTTTGATTACATAGGCACGCAAACAAAAAAAACTGAGCAATAGTCCAGAAGGTGACTTAGCCTAACTAAACTGTGAAGATGAGGATGTGAATAAAGAGTTTACGAGAGCCTAACTAAACTGTGAAGATGAGGATGTGAATAGAGAGTTTACTAGAGCCTAACTAAACTGTGAAGAAGAGGATGTGCCTAGAGAACTTAGGAGAGCTCTAGTGTGAAATTCACTAACTCGAAGAGAAAATCAATCGACTATGATTCAATAAGAAGCAATGTTGTATCGGCCTCGTCAGTCCAGCTAAGCTGCGGATCATGCTCAAAGATCGGCTTGGGAATTGCTGAAGATCGTGAAAGTTTTCTAGAACTTTTGTTTTTAGTTAATCCTTACAAATTCTCGTCAGATTATTGAGTAACAGTCGAGCGTGTAATTAATTAAGCAATCTATCAATTCGTTATATAAGTGTAGGATTATATTGCGCTACTTGTGATAATTCAGTAAGAGTCTAATTTTGATTTTTGCAAAAAATTATGTCATCTATAGGAATTTTTGCCTGCAATCGTTAACGCTATATTTAGGTCTACGTTGGTCATAGACCCATATCAATGACGAGCACTGACCAACTGACTCACGATGATGATGATCATTGATGGGACGTGGATTGTATCTTGTATTTATATACTAACAAGTGTTTAAAAAAATCAGCTTCTTGATTAGATAATACCACACTTGCAGACTTACATATATATATATATATATATATATATATATATATATATATATATATATATATATATATATATATATATATATACATGTATATATATATATATATATGTATGTATATATTAAGCGAGGGATGCAGTAATTGTACGCAATTCATCTAGTTATTTGAACATTTTGTCCCAAAGCATCGAATGCATAACTAAAAATAACTAAGCTACGGACTACAATTCTCTCGCTCGGCATTTGAGCGGATTTAAAACGATTGTATTGCTTAAGCGATCGACCCACGAACAGGAATTAAATCAAAAACTTCAGAATAGGTGGCAAAAGGGGCGTAGTGCCTCTCCCCTCCCCCGCTTTTCTGGAAAACTACTCACTTTCAAAGAGCCAATAGATGTTGGGTTAATTTTCTGGTTACTACGGTTAGTAGGCTTACTGCGTATTTTCCTGAGATGTAATTTCCTCCATTCCGCTAGTATCCTTCCTTAGACTGAAAACCCGGATTTTAGTTCACACCATCCATATTGACCACCCACTTTCTGCTCATCGATTTAGTTCCATAGTGATCAATGTTGTCATGGACAACAGGACAACACTCTAATTGTAAATTTTACTGTGTTGTACGTCTCCCCTCATAGATAAATGATGTGCAGACTCTTGATCGCTCTCTCAGAGGATTTGACTCAGCTGCGGGAGCTGGATTTGAAGTGAGCGACAGTAAACACGGTACCACGACACTCTCGAAGTCCTTGGACACTTGGTCTAACTGAAACGAGAAATAACTGAGAACTGAAATTCATTACTTATAGTAGTTGTAAGACGAGATACAGTCTCAAAGTAAACAACAAAATTATAAAATTAGAGTGCTGCTAACTTCGACAACATGGAGAGCCATGCTAGTAACCGAGAGCACCATTAAAAGCACAAGGTTTAGTATCAAGTCAAGTAGAACTTCCACCTTGCGAAAACGTGATCGTGATTTTGAGACTACATTTAAAACTCTCTGTTCTAAGCGTTTGAAATTAATTTTTTCACTTTATTTGTTTATTCGATAGCAAAATATAAAATCTACTTACGCATATAACATAGATTTTTGAGTCGCATGGTTACGCACAAGACAACGGCATGTGCAGCAGAGTTTATTTTCTTAGTTGCTTTGGTTACGTTGATGTTACTTTTTGTTGATGCATGGATTAGTTTCTCTATCCTCTCCATGTTTATAAGTAATCATTGAATTTTTATAGAGCATCTATTGCAGCCGGCGCGTATTTAAGAATAATCTTCATATATTCCGGGAATTTTGCAATCAAATCTGTCCATACTCGGTCTTTCAAGGTGTTCCAAGGTCACCTGACAAAATACTATCCGAGCCCGACGCAGCTTAAATTCGCTAAATCGATTCGAAGCTTTATCGATCGCGGTAAATCGCGCCACGATGTAAATTATTATAATATGTAATATATACATGTATATATATATATATATGTATATATATATATATACTGTATATATTGCGATTTGAGTTACATTATACTGATAACATTAAACATAAAAGACTGTTAATACAGGAATACAAACTAAAGGTCAATATTATAAATATAAATATTTACTAACGAAACATTAAGAAAATTAAATACATTTAAGTATTTATTTTATGTGCCATTTATTTTAACAGACACATAATTACTATATGTTTACACTAAGTTCAAACTTAATAAATCATCCATGCTTTTTCACAACCAACCCGTTCTTAACTCTATATAATTTCATTAGGCGTCAACCACATCTGGGAATATTCTGCATCGCTCAAAGTCGGTCCGTCGATTTTACTTTGCGTTAGTTTAATAGAAACTCGTCGCCCGGCGATCGAGTGTCACCAGGGTGTTGCCGCGCTCTCGCCCGCCCCAGCGACCGGGCCCCGGGTTCGATCAGCCCCGACCGACGCCGATCAATCACCGGCGAAGACGTCGACGAAATCACGGGACACCGTTGACGTCGAGGCGTTACGACGTCTCCGGAGCGGAATCGAGAGGAAAGCCTCACAGCCGGGCCTCCCGCCTGATTTTGATGATGTCAATTCACGGGAGATTAATCCCAAGAGTTCAACTGACGCATTTGACAATTTCGTTAAAGGGAGTAGAGAGCAATTTAATAAAAACCTTGCACTAAATTGTATCGAATCTATCATCGAATCGACCGTAAATGGTGCAAAGAGATTCGGAGTTGCATAAGAAGAGTGGCAGAGGGAGTGCGGTGCCCACAGTTGCTCAAGTCTTCAATAATTGTACGGTTGATGAATGAAATGGAAGGTTGCCGGGGTTATTTAATGAATTCAGAGACTTGTGCGCAAGTAGGACAATGTCTTCGTACAAACTCATAACAGCCAGATGAAATCCGAGTGCTTAGGCTCTCATTCTTTTAAAAATAAATTCAATCATTTCTGCATTGACCTTGCTAAATTTTGGTAAAACGTGTAAAGGCAATTTAAAATTGAATGTAAGCTTCAAGAGTACGGATACAAAGCATACATGTATATGAAGAAAAACTGAACTGCAAGTTATGCATCTAGCATAACCTTCAAAATAATAAAAATATCAGTGGGACGTGACCTTTTCTAGGATATCTGAAAATCAATCAAATAAATCAGAACATCTACTTTAATTGAACTCTTATAGATTTTTGGAGACTTTTCCTAGCTAAATGTCAATAACTCCTTTAGGTATGAGCCATTCATGTGTTATTTAGCAAGATCCATTCAGAATGTCCAAAAAGGATTAATCTAAGTTTAATGTCAGTTTCCAGCTCAAATAGCATGCCAGTTACGGGGAGTACACTAGGAATTGAATCATGCAGCTACTTACTCGTTGTCGAACAGCTTGCTAAGATTCCACTGGCTTCCCCATTAGTCACGTATACTACGTATATACAAGCAACATTTACAGTATGTACTTTGAAAAATAAAATCTGTGCTCAGATCGATTTCAGTACCTGGGCAAATTCCAGAACCTAACGATCGCCTTCACCCCTAATTTATTATACCATCATATTTTGAACCGCGAATACAAGTCTCAGCCACAAGTCTCAGCCACAAGTCTCAGCCAGAAGTCTCAGTCACAAGTCTCAGCCACAAGTCTCAGCCACAAGTCTCAGCCACAAGTCTCAGCAAAGTGGGTAACAAAGTGGGTTAACAGTAGTGGGTTAACAGTAAAGCATAGTGGGTTAACAGTAGCATGCTGATAAAAGAATGCAATGATTACTTAAATTTCTCTTTCTAGGCCTTTTGTGTTTTCTGAAATGATAATTTTATATTGTGAAATTGTTATAAATGTTATGCGAAAGGTTTTAGACAAGTTTACACTCGATAGCAAAAAGTAAAGACAGGCATTATAGTGAAATTATCAACCACATTAATATATCACTTTTAATACCTCATGCTTAAACCGTTAGGCAATTGGACCATTTTCCGTATAATCAGTCCTTTTATTATCCGAGACTTTAGTCTCAGATCTGTGCGGCTGGGAATCGAACCCACGAGGGTTCAATTCAATTCACCTCAGGATCTGTCATTTATAACTTCATGACGTTAATTTTCGCCTCTAACCACTACGCTACAGAGACAATCCTGTAGCAATGATGTATTCTGCAATTCCTAATCTGCATTCGACTAGGTCCTCTGAGAGATTGATAAGCTGCACATAACAGTATATTCCATTAGAGCTAATCGGATTCTAAACTGAATGCAGCATTTTATAAACTATTTTACAATTAAGTTCTAAAATAGAATATATTTCCCGTGGTGTCTGTAATTAAAAGTCATACATTAAATTGAAAACAAGGTAATACTTGCATATCATTTCTATTTCAGGTTTTCTACAAATTTATAGCTCTAACATATTGCTGGGTTCTTTTCAGTTGATTACTTAGATTAATATAATTTGCTTTCCTACATGCACAATCATACATTGTTTTTATCCATCTTATTCTCAATTCGCATTGCTTTTCATTAATTAAGAATAGTTAATTCTAAATATTTTATGCGCACTAGCAATAGCTTAAGTGCTTTGCATCAATTTTTTCATCACTGGGGTGCATCATTCAGCTTTGTAGCTCTAGCACATACGCACATTCCTTCTCCTAATTATCTATTCCTTCTTAAGGAACTATCAGAAAATATATACTATTCAAATTAGTACATGCATTTGTGAAATGAACTGAGGATATCCGGCTCTTAGTATACAAATACTTACATTAATCGGAGTTTCTTAGATAAAAGTAAAACCCTTAAAGATATTAAAGTATTTCCTATAATCGTCATTGAAATTGACTGCGTCTCAGTTACAATAGATGTGAAATTTTGCATCTTCGGAATGGCAACGCATCTCTCTTTTTTACTCGCTTTAGTTCTTTTTGTTGAAGGATTTAAATGATGTTGGAATTTTATGAGTTCAAAATCGCGATATGTCGATTCAAAATTGCTACAATTAAAGATACTACATAATTTGTAAGTATAAAAAATCTTCAAATTTGTTTTTGGAAATTTTTCGAAAAATAAATGAAGAAGTTTAGGATATGGTTCCGTAGACAAATATAGTGTCATGGATGGTACTGCTGAGTATTGAAGCAGAGGTCTTTGGCTTATCAGTCAAATGTGTTAGAAAGTGGTCTGTTAGCCAGTACTTTCTCTTTCTCTATCTCTCTATCTATCTCTCTCTCTATCTCTCTCTCTCTCTCTCTCTCTTTCTCTCTCTCTTCCAGTGTACTGTCTAACTCCCGACCCATCGCAAATTCTTCTTCACAATAGCATTTCTAATGATGTAGCTATGTAAAAATATGAAATATATATCAGCTGGACTCATCTTTTAAATATTTTATACTACAGCACACTTACAGCCACGATGCTGCTTTGAGGTACCAGGAAGAGCTCCAGTGAGCAAGGGCTGAAGAAGAAGGGAGAGTATATACTTTTGCCTGTATTGATCACCTGTCACGCAGCGTCTTGAGACTTAGCAAGGGGGTGGCAGGGATTTAATGGTTGGGTGGTGGAAGTATTTTCCATGGTGCAATGATCTAGATTGAGAATTAGGGCTGCCGATATATGAAGCTAGCATAACATAACAATAGCTAGAGTGCTACTGTCATCAATGACAACATAGAGTAGTATTAAGACAAACCTAACCCTCCATGCAAAAGATGGTCTAGAAACGGTGCCAATTCCAAAATCCAGAAATTCAGTCCAAATAAAAAGGGAATTAAAAATGCTGCTAAAAATAAAGAAGCTAGCTAAATCATTCTTGCTGTTCTTTATACGAAACTTTAAGTAAGCTTACCACTAGGCTAATAATGAAAGCAGGTGCTATTCGCATTATTTCTTAGTATAAATTTTGGGGATGTTTCTCTTGCTCTCGTTTCGTATTGTCTATATTTGACTAGATGGATATCTTGAGCAGCTTATGACCTTAAGTTAACTTTTTAGTCCACCCGTCACTGATATGCTGTGAAACATGTAACTGACGTTAAACTAAACTTAAGTGGTTTTTCATTCGCAATGGTAACGCTCTAATATTAAGCGTTCACTAAACTAACGTTTATTCGTATTTTTTCTTTCAATTTGTTTTTAAAGTTAGCCATTTGTAAATATTCATTTTTCAACAGTGGTCATAAAGTTATGACCACTATTGTTATGACACAACCTGGAAAAAAGTTTTTGGAATCATTCATCGCTTAACAGAAGGTCGAGATTTGCAAACTAACCTCAATAGATTTCCACAATCCGAGAACAGTCCATTGTCATTTGGAATAATCGGGAATGTCGCAGCAGATCTCAATGATGATTGATGTAATCACAAGGATTGCGGATATGTTATTGGCTTAGAATCAAGTTCTTTTCTTCCTTAAGCAACATAGTGTGTGATTATGTCATAGAAGATAGATAGGACCTATGCTAATTGGTTAAGAAACACAACTTCGTATAAGATAGATAGAGCATGTGCTAATTGGTAACGCAATATGTGTGTTATGCCATATAAGATAGATAGGACTTAATAACACAATGTAGGATTATGTCATTAAGACAGATTGGGCGTGTGCTAAATGATAAGTAACACAATGTTGATTATGTGACATAAAATACATGAGAAAATAATTAGTGACGCATTGTGTAATTAAGTCATATTTTAATATTTGGTGTCCTGTTCGATAGCCTTAGGCTCCTGAGGAAGCCGCAAACAATTGCTCACTGTCGCAGTATATTGTCTATTTTGATATTTTGTAATGTGCCCGGGTAGTTTGAAGAATTGATCAACCGGTGTCTGCATTTATTATACGAAGCGACTAAAGCACTGAGATCAAAATCAACGTCAGAAAGGGCTTTCGGTTGGTGAGCACCTAGACTCCATGAATTGCTACAAAGTTTTCGAAAAAATAATAGAAATGATTATAGGGGATTGACTGATGATATGGTATGAGACAAAGAGGAGTGGAGAAAGTCTATTCGCATCCCGACTCTAATTAAACTGGGATTCAAGGGAAGATGATGATGACGATGATTAGAAGAGTTAGATGTTACTTAAGGAAAGTGTTGGATACGAGAACTTATAAAAGAAATGAAGAGGAGAGACCTATACCTGATGTAGACAAGCAGAAAAATTATTATAACACATGTCTTCTAATACTTTGTGCATATCTGTTACATACCTACACATATTTTGAAAGCAGTTATGTGAAAAAAAAAAATTTTTAAAGTTAATTTCACTTCTTTGCCTCTAGGCAATATGCAGTAGTATAGTGCATGCTTGTGTGTGATGCGTGTGAGTGTTTGCGTGTAGGCGAGAATACGAGAGAGAAGTGGAGATTAAACTTGCATTGTTTATCTGGGTATTATTTAGAGACGTTTGTATACTCGAAACTCATGTTTTGATAAAGAGAAATATAAAATTTCTCACTTTACAAAGTAGTATATAAATGAAAAGATTTATCGACTAATAGGTCAATGTTGCGAACTGGAATGAGACAAAAGGGAGTTGGATTGCCGTATGGAAATGCAGTGTATCGTTGCCATGGAAACAAATTGCAGTGAGAGCTTTGCTGTGAGAGCTAAGTCCCATTTGGAAATATTCGATGTATTCAAAGTAGACATGAGCAATGTGGAAGCAGGAAGAAAAATCGCTTAACTACGAATGGAATTAAACTGTGGACAATTTAATATATTTATAGACCAAGAGCCTTTATAAATCCGAAATGTAGCATTTAACTTGGAAAAATGGATTCTGAGTTGGTTTCCTTTGCCATTCCATGCTTCTCCTTAGTCACCTTCAACAAAAATTTAATTTGTTTAATCTATTCTAGTCCGTTCATGGTAGCTAGATCTGCATATAATATTATTATTAACATATTGTTTTAATATTTATCTAATCATGAACTCTAACCTTTAGTAGTCATATAGAAATTACCATTTTGATGTAAGATCCAAGTAACCAATATACTAAGAAAGGCAATGAAAAGTCAAAGTAGACTGTATTATCCTCAAGAGTGCTCTTCAAAAGTGTTATATGGGACAGTTTGTGTTGAGATGCAAAAGTTAAAGAGTGTACATAATCAATCAATGAATCAATAAGAATTTAACGTCCATAAAAGTAAACGTCTTCGCCATAGGCAATGTCAGGGACGTTTCTTGCTGACTCTACACAATCAGTCGCCAAAGCACTGCTTAATGAGGACTGAGTACACAGAGACCACAAGAGTAAGCGAGATAAAAGCAGTGCAAGACTACGAATCATGGAAAGCGGGTCAAAATTAACTGTTAATTATAACTGTTACTATTTACAGTCTTCAACTAGATACATGTATATACAAATCTCTACACTGGACCTGCTGCTAGGAAAATTAAGATGAGCGGGTAGAGGATGTTGGCAGAAGTCATGGGTTGTGGGTTGGAGATGTTTGATTTAGGCAGACTTTTGATTTCATGCAAAACCCAGGTTTATATATTTGGGTATATCCGATTTTATTTTAAGAAACATTGAACCATTATAATTTGCAATCTTGGTTTAATTCAAGGGCTTAAGTTTTCGCCTTGAAGACTAGATTACTTCAAAACCTCTATGATTTCACTCGTAATGAAATCCAAGCAAAGAAAATTAAGTTATTCGCAACCGACTGCAGACAGCGTTTAATACGGTAAATAGATTTCACTTGGGTGTATATTCATCAAATTTCTGCCAGTAATCAATATTTTCAATACAGTTTGTATCCACAGCAGGCAGCCTTCCTACGATCCATCGGCACAAATAACATCGTTCATCATTCTCCCTGATCGTACGTGACGAATGGCTTCGCTAATCCGCGTCTCAATGCGCCCCGTCTCCTAATTACTAATCAATTTCGGATAGTGATTAGAAATCCTGAGATAAAGCAGTTACGTTGTGTACGCAATGTCTCCGTAGATGTGTCTTCTTTAAAATATCTGGTCATTCGCTTTTTTCAAAAGAATGCTTTTACATATCAATTGGTAAAAATTGATATGTAATTGATTGTTATAAATATTTTTGCAGTTATTAAAGTGACCAATAAAGCAATGCAGTAAAAAAACTTACAAATGCGTAAGGGCTTATTCCTTATCCAAAGAAGATGTAAGTGTTATTTCAAGCACGGAATGTATAAGAGAGAGAGAGATAGAGAGAGAGAGAGAGAGAGAGAGAGAGCGCGATAGATTTAAAGAGATATTGACAGAGAAATTGAAAGAGACAAAGAGATATTACTCGTTAATAATATCAATCAGAGAATAGTTTTATTAACTTTTCCTGTCTGTACGATTTTCGATGGTTATTTATCATTGTTTAAAGTTGACTTCAGTGTAACTGGTATTGAGATTCAAGAAATCAGATAGAAATTAGAGAATAACTATTAGATACGCTAGATCCCAGACCAGCTGTGAAATACGAAGAGTCAAATTGCTATATAATTTATTTAACAAGCAAGCTCAATAATTGAGAAAGAAGAAGATATGCAATAGGCAGGACATAGTAATCTAACTTTAAATATATATATATATATATATATATATATATATATATATGGATATATATACAGTCTGTATGTACATATATATATATATATAATGTATATATATATATATATGTACATACAGACTGTATATATATCCATATATATATATATATATATATATATATGTATATATGTATATATATATATATATATGTGTACATACAGACTGTATATATATCCATATATATATATATATATATATATATATATATATATATATATATATATATACATATATACATATATATATATACATGTATATATATATATCCCTTAGTGCACTTTTACTGGCAGGTTCAAGGCATACATAACGCCTCCACTCTTCTCTTTCTTCCGCTTTCTTCTTCATGTCCACATATGAGTGGGTCTTGAAATGTTTAAATCTTCTAACATACCATCTCGGCCTGCCTCTGCCTCTTTTTCCTTCCATTCTACGTTCTATGACCTCTTTTAATAGACTTTGACTCCTTAGAATGTGCCCAATCCGACTCTTCTTCCTATTTCTTAATACATTTATTAAATTTATATATGTACCAACTCTCTCCAGAACTTCCTCATTTGTAACCTTTTGAGTCCGGCTAATCCTCTCCATTCTTCTCTAAATACACATTTCAAATGCCTCTAGTTTCCTAATATCTTCCTTCCTCAAGGTCCATGTTTCACATCCATACAATAGCATGGTCCAAACTAAGATTTTCTCTATCTTTATCTTTGTGTCTTTAGACTTTTTAGACTTTTTGTTAAAAGTTCTTTCCTTTTACCGAAGGCCACTTTTGCTTGAGCAATATACTGCATATTTTAGTCTCTCATTTCCCGTCATCAGTTATAGTATGACCCAAATATTTGAAACTCCTTACGTGTTCCAATTTTGTACCATTTATTGTGATATTAACTGCACATTTATTAAGGGACACTCTCATCACTTGGGTCTTTTTGATATTAATCTTCATGCCATATCTAAGCTGCTTTCCCCTTCTCCAGGCGGTTAATTGCAGAATAACTTTCCTCCTTCATAATATCGGAGCCCCTTTCATCGTTTTCTTCTATTTTCTTCTATTTTCTTCTATTTTCTTCTATTTTCTTCTATTTTCTTCTATTTTCTTCTATTTTCTTCTATTTTCTTCTATTTTCTTCTATTTTCTTCTATTTTCTTCTATTTTCTTCTATTTTCTTCTATTTTCTTCTATTTTAGAATCCTCTTGAACTGGCTTCCCAGCCTTATCAAACAGTTCCTCTATATATTATCTCCATCTTTCTTTTACTTCTTCCAGTCAGACTTTAATTCCAGATATATATCTAATATAAATAAATAAATATATATATATATATGTGTGTGTGTGTGTGTGTGTGTGTGTGTGTTTGTGAGCGTGAGAGAGAGAGAAGAGAGAGAAAGAGAGAGAGAGCGAGAGAGAGAGAGAGCGAGAGAGAGAGAGAGAGCGTATATAAATAGCATAGATGATATTATGTGAGCGTCTAGAGTGTCCGTGAGTATTCACTGGAAAGCTGGTAAAGCTAAGGTTAACGTCACTTTCCTCACTCGAAAGCGATGTCAGTGAAGGGCGAGCCCAGGATTTGAACCTCGCACCTACTGATCCGCGGTCGAGTATCTTACCGACTTCGCCACTGGCTCCAGCCATTAGCTAATAACAGTTTTAACGTCTGTTTTCGTGTTATGCAAGAAATATATAAGAGAAAATTCGGTTTTGATGAATTTGATTCTGAATATTAGAAAGAATGGTGGCCAGTAGCTAAAAGCTAAAATAGTAGATTTAACGTTAGTTTCAAAATTATTACAAATGCTGTCAGATACCATTAGGCTAGTATTCGATTTGAAAAACTCCTCCATTCAAACCAGACTTGCAATCATTGCGGTTATTCTAGCATTACAAGAGCAAACATTCGTGTGCATCAGCTGACGAGGGCGATGCTCGTTCTATAAATATATCTGCTGAATGAGAACATATAGGCTGACCCTTCTAGATCAGGGCCGCAGTACGTCTCACTCTCATTCAGTTTGATATTGTATTGATTTCTGCATTGGATAAAACGAAATAAGACTTCGTGACTTCTATGCACTGCTGTCAAAACTTGGTATTTGATTGCTAGAACTAGTACTAATACCATGCCATATTTCGTGTTGTGCCCGAGCCACTACAGAATAGACCAACCGTTCACTGCAGTTGTCGTAAAGCAGAATCCATTTTAACTTTAATTTCTTGCATGATAGCAAATCAGTGAAGGGGAGAGAATTTGAACCCTGCATCTACTGATCGCCTGTCGAACAATTTGCCTCAGCTTCAGTAAGATGTTACTAAGCAGGAAACCGTGGAAGACATTGCGAAACATTCTCAAATGTCTATCTTTCCCAAACTACTGCTAGCCGTCAATCTTTTCCAAATTACCGTACATTATTATCTCATAAAGGTTTTGATTCTGATATAAATTTATTGCTGTAGTACTTACTTAGTGTGCAAGCAGACTGTGATTAGAAATATGCACTATGAGCCTGACACTTGACGAAACACAAGAGAGAGAGCCATCTTCTTAAATGCCCATTAAGCCATTGTTAACAAATGCCAGTAAAAAAATAGCTATTAGTTTTGATTAAATGTAAAATAGAAAATACAAAAAGAGCTTGAAATATAGTGACTGACTAAAAGTAACATAGTACAAAATTTCCTAAACTTAAGTAGAAAGTTAGAATACTTATTCAGTCTTATTGTATGCGAATTTAAGCCAGAACTATTGGTATCGGATCAGAATTCTTACGAGTGATCAAATATTCTTCAGGAATTGATATTTTAATTAAACAGTAAATTAAAGTTACTTCTTTATATACTGGTTTATCAACTCAATCATTAAGAACATCAAATAAAGTAAATAGAAATGAAAAGTGTAGGAAAAGATTGAGTGAACGAAAAACACAGGTCGGAGGGAAACTAATATATTACATATATATTACATACATGTATTCAGGATATACAGTACATTAATAGAAATAGCCAATAAATTAAAATCGAGACTAATTGATAACATTAAAGTGACAAATATATTAGAGATGGGAATTTTATGAGTTTCCAGAGTTCGTGTTCGTTTCGGTTAGTTGAAACTTAAAGTTCGGTTCGGTTCGGGTTCGGTTAGCAGTTGACAATTTGAGAGTTCGGTTCGGTTCGTTGAAAATGAAAGTTCGATTCGGTTCGGGTTCGGTTCTAACAAGGGTTCGGGTTCGGTTCGGTTCGGCTTGCTTTCCAACTCGCAAGAGTTCGATTCGAGTTCAAAATGGTTTGGTTTGGAAAATGTTGCAATTGTTTAACTTTACTTATAATAATCATGGATTTGATAAACATGTTTGAAATGGTTTATGGTAAATATGCTTAAAAATTAATTAAGTCATAATAACTGCCACATTTTTTCACCTGGGTAAAAATATGACAATGAAAAAAGGGGAGAAGTGGTATTTATTCCTGTTCATTTCTTAAAATATTGTTAGTTGACCAACAAATGTTCATAATATAGATATTTAGCTTTATTATTGTATCTGAAACATTTTCCTTGATTATAACGACCAAATAGAATGCTTCATCAATTTTTAAATTTTTATTGTCACTATAGGCCTATATTTGATAAACTGCGATTTGATAGATGCGTTTATAATTAAGTGGAAATGGCTTGGCTAAAATTTGATCCAATATTTCAGAGACAAAGTGCAATTTAGTAACATAAAAATGTCTAATAAAGATGATCTGGTAAACACGTGTACTTCCATAGAAAAATGATCATATTAGACACCGTTTGCTATCAACTGACCAGTAATAAGCTTCATAATTTACCTTAGGGTTTCAAATTTGAAACTCTCAGATCAATTATGAAGTTACGAAAATAGCTATGAAGTTATTGCATTGCTATGGCGCAAAATTATTTACTCCAGATAGCCTTAACACATATAGAACATCATATATAATTATTTGTAAATCTGGCTGCAAAAATATTAAAGTAGCACACTAAAATTAGAAAAAATTCATAATTTGAATTTGAATTTAACAAGAACAAATCCACCTAGATTGAGTCAAGCATTTTCAGATATTTATGGGATACTCTCATCACTTTTGTCTCTTTGATGTTAATCTTCATTCCATATTTCAATGCCGTGTCATTCAGACTATCCATTATCTTGTGTAGGCCCATTTCGCTTTCCGCTACCATTCCTTTGTATCGCTACCGTTTTAAAATTTGTGTCGGTACCAACCTTACCTGAATATATGCTGTTAGATACTGTAGGACATGTAAATGCAAAAACTAATATATATTTGTATTGTTCTGTATTGTTCTGTTTTGTATTGTATATATATATATATCTTTATCTAATGTCAGGCTGGTGAAGAAGAAAGGAACTCCAAGAGTTTGGTTCAGTTCGGTTTGGACGAAGTCTAGGTTCGGGTTCGGTTCGGGTTCGGTCAGAGTCTGGGTTCGGGTTCGGTTCGGCCAGAGTCTGGGTTCGGGTTCGGTTCGGTTTGGTCAAACTTCTAGATTTTAGGGTTCGGTTCGAGTTCGGTTCGATTCCCATCTCTAAAATATATATCAAACTAAACTTCCTTAGAGAACGGTTAATGAATTCATTTATGAAGTAGTTTTACTGTTTTCTTATGTGATCTTGAATACGAGCACCATTTAATGGACGTTGCCTAGAGAATGGACAGTAAAATTAACTTAAACCCTAGATACTGGTAAATATTAGACAGAAATCCGTACGGATTTATTTCTTATCCTCGACTGTCATCTTCAAATCTCCTCCATTGTCGCTCTTGTCACATCTTCTAGTCACGTCTTGTAATTGAACAGTGGTTTCCAGGCAGCACGGGACTTAAATACTCCACCTTAAGGAGTCTGCAGAAAATGATTTTTGTTATTCTAAAAATTCGCTTCCGTATTGTGTCTGGCTTACTTGAAGAACAGACCAACCGTGTACTGCACGTGTAGTAAAAGGTGACAAAAAGAATAAGATCCGAATAAACGTCAGAAAGGGCATTTTGTTGGTGAGTGTCTAGGCTCCAGATATTGCTACAAAAATTTAAACGAATGGAATGGGCATATTGTGGTTGGTATGGGACAGAGAGGATTAGTGAGACCTCGCATCCATCTTGTCCCGACCCTGGTTAAACTGGGATTCTAGAGAAGATGATGATAATTATTATTATTTTAAACATTCTCTTTTTATGCAAAATTATATTCATTAAGCTAAGAGTAAGAAACATTAAAAAGCTTGACAAAAGTTTACCAGGGAACAATTAGCTTAATTAAATTGAATATTCTAAGAGCACACATATTTGTTCATTACTAAACATTGTAGTATAAGAAAATATTAGTCAGTGATTTTCCATCTTATAAAACTGAAGCTGACATAAACTATTTGACAGTTATCTAACAGGTGTGTCCATTTCGTAGGCTCATAAATCAATATTCTACATGTATCTTTTAACTTACTGTATATGTTTGCAGTCAACATAAATATATATCTCTATCTATCCTAGTGCACTGACTACTGGCAGGTCCGTGAAATATTACGACTCCACTCTTCTTAACCTTAATCTTTTCTCTTAATGTCCACATCTGAGTGGATCATCTAACATTCTTATTCTGGGCCAGCTTCTGCCTCTATTTCCTTCCATTCTGTCATAGATATATATTCAACCAAATGTACATAAGAACACAGAAATATGACGTAAACATTGAGCTAGCTATTTTGATAACGGTTGATTCCTGTCTTATAAGCTAGGTATAAAATTAGTAATATTCATTCCGAGCCTATAAGTAAAATGGCGTGTGTTGCCTTAACGAAACAATGATAAAAATTGTCGATTTTCATTCATGTCAATTGCGCAATGGCTACTCGGATGTCGACCGCGTCAGATCTCAAAGTCACTTGAAGTAATTGAGAAGCGATCACCAGGGGTATCCGAGAAAAATTAGCGTTTCGCTGAGAAGAAATTGTAGCGAAAACATCGAGAAGACTTTTCTGACCTACCATACTAGCACATGTCTCCTTCTTTACGTTTGCTATATGAAAAATTATTGTAACCACTGGAAACGTAAACTGTTGGTCAATATTTAATATTCATATTAAATATTATTAAATATTATTAAATATTTAGTATTCATATTTTCACAGATAGCAAATGTAACTAATATTTCGATATTTACATTTGCTATTTAACTAATTTAAAATGTTATTGTATGAGAGTTATTTATTTTTATTCATATTTCGCACATTATTGTTGAATCAGACAAAATGTATTGGAGATGTTAACAAGTTAATGACAACATGTATCAGATGTAGCATGCCAATATGAATAATGCATGCATGATATAGCCTACGAGAATTTCGGCTAGCATTCAGAATAACACGATTCGGTGAAAGAAAATTTGCACAGACCGATGGTATAGTTATCTTGTAAAGTTACTATGAAACATGGTGATGGTTTCATGCTATTTTACTTAGTCAACATCGTAAAGGTACAAAAACTTACTAACTACTCGAAGTGAGTAATCTTACTTCTATAATTTTAAACCGTTTAGTAAATTATAATTGAGGTAGTTTTATTATGAGTATACTTATTTTATTATTTTAGTTTTACTTTTTCAATGTTTGGCAGGACATTAAAGGTCATCCGATGTCGATGAGTTAGATATAAAAATCTTTCGATACAGCGGAGTGAGTGTAGAATGTCACGTTAGATTTTTAAATTATTATTATTTTGCAAACATTTTCGTATCCTGTCAAATTCGTCTCGAGAAATAGGCAATACTAACTTTATTTTGAATCCTCTAAGAGTGTTTGTTCAACCTTCTATTTTCACTTGCATGACTACCCAATCAGAAACTTTTGGCCTAGGTAACTATGTTATTCCTTCCCAATCTGGCATTTAAAATATTTGTACATCAATCCTTTTTTCTCACTATTTCACTCCCTTTCTCTCACTCTGTTTGTCACTTTCTATGTTTCTCTCACTCTCTCACTATCTCTATTTATTTATCTCTCTCTTTCTCTCTGCTTATCTCTTTTTCTTTCTCTTTATTTTTCTCGGATACTAATTCATTGAGACGTCTCAATCCACTCTCTGAAGTCTCTCGCTCACTTCTCTTTATGCGCAATATTCACGAATCTAATTACGCTCTCTTCCTAGTTGCCTTTCTTCATTTTGTTCGCATTGTATGAACCAGCGTTTAATATCGGTTCAATGCTTTTAAGTTTCTATTTATAGGAAAGGAAACAACATTTGTAGCATCTTAGATACTATTAATCATGGAACCGTCGGCTTGAAATTAAACTGTAAAATTAATAATAGTAATATAAAATATTGATAATAGTTTCTCAGTAAATCTCAATGGACCGTGCCTGATACTGCATTAGTGGCACGAAAAGGAAGTTAAACTTTCAGTAAACGGTGTAAATATCGTCATAATATTGTCCTACAACAAGGTTGCCGGCGTTAAACTAAAACTACTTCTGCGGTGGAGTATATTTAAGTTTAAAACAATTAGGGCCTCCATATTAAGCATGAAATATACATGTTCACGTAGGCTGTAGGCCTAATTGAAAGTGACAAGAAACCTAAATCGTACCATTTAGAGTCATCAGCAACTAGAGTGCTACTGATTTCCATGATAACATTTAGTACATTTGTTAAGTCCATAATAGACTTATTTACAGCATTGCTTTAGCAACTGATTTGAATATGCAGGGCTGTTTCCGCTAAACTGAATTTAATGTGGTTGTTATTTAATTAGTAAAACCAAAACAGTTTAGCACTAGCTAATTAGAAATTTAACTAACTGTCAAGATATCATAAGCATTGTCAGTTGAAAATGATATAAATATACTTAGAGATCAATAAAAAATAACAATATTACATAATTAAAGTTAACACATGCTTTTTTGCATATAATTTCAGGATAGAGTGTCACAAATGGATCACATCAACTGGAATATTTAGGGAAACAATGATCCACGAAGAATTGGACATCAACAGGAATACTTTACTGATCCCTGGATGCACATTTTAGAGACGACGCCGGATGAAGCGTGAAATGACAAAAGTAACGAACGTAAATTTTCTGTATTCGAGATCAAATTCAGCCTTGGACTGTCCCGCTGCGTCAACCTCTTCAGGTCAATCACCCTTCCGACAGTCCAATTGTAGACACAGAGACTCGCAGCTCAACGAAGCTCATATGACACAGCTCAGCCCAAACTTCCAAACCCACTCACACACATGGATGAATCAGAAAATTCCAGTAGAATCGAGTCTGAATGTGAAACTCTTGCTAAATTCGGTGTTCGCAGTTTATCGTTTACTAAGAAAACAACAAATTATTTCACTGTTCATCGCTATGTTTCTGATAACGCAAAACACAGCGGACTGCATCCGTATGAATCATGCAGCTCACAGACGAACAAGATCACGATGGGTTCCAGGGGACGATGAACCAAGACAGAGACGGTCGAACGGAGGGTCAAGCGTCCTTCCTTCGGATGGATCAGGCATTCCATGCGTCTACGAAGGAAGAGTGGATACAGAAAGAAACTGGTACGGATTTTTGGCAAACATTAGCGTAAGGACAACCGGTCAATTGTTATTTGAGTTTGTTTATCCAGCCCATCGCTGCTGTCAGAACGTTCTCTTTTATCCCGAAGACCAGCTGGCGGTGATTAGTCCTCGAATGAACTGCTGGCAGAGAGAATATCTTCTTCGGCCCGAAGACGATCAGATTCTCAGACTGACACCGAGTTTCTCGTGGTCCGGCTGTCACATGACGGTGCATGGCGGCACTGACATGTTCGTATGTAAGGGAGGAAGAAGTTTTAGCGTCGATTCATACGGCGAGAGACTAACGACCTGGTACGTAGCGGTAAGCAACTGTGCAGCTCAACACGGCCTTGACCTTTACTATCGTATAGAAATCTACGGCCACGTTGGGGAGTGTGTGCGGCAGCCTCCGAATAAGGTCTCACAGTCGTTACCGGGAAGCCGAGATCCCAGCGGTAGTCCTCGGCTAGAAAACACCCGAACTGGGCAACGCGTCGCTTCCGATCGCCCCAGCGCTTCGGTAACCAAGGCTTCTCTGATACCAAGAGAAGCTGGTGGTGCCGATCCCGAGCACAACACCGATCCTCCAGTTTGTATCGTCGAGGGCGTGGTTAACACAACAAAAAAACCCTGGCACGGCTTCATAAAGAACATTTCCCTCGCTGCCGGTGGTGGGTTTCGCTATGAATTTTCGTATCCTAGAAGGCTTGAATTTCAAAACATAATACTCTACAACGAAAATGATATCAGGAAACTCGATTGGGAATTAGAGTGTCCCGAAAAAGAATACTTGATCGGGTCAGAGCAATTGGAGAAACAGATAATTGAAATGTATCACCTGGCGACCTTTTGTAGGGTTTCTAACGGAACCATTGAAGGTGGAAATGACACTCAGACTACTACGTGTAGAGGAGAGAAGCGCTACTCAACTCCCCAAAAGATATTTATGGCTCTTAGTAACTGTCGCAGCAGCGGCGTTTATTTGCAATATCGACTAGAAGTCTTCGGTTACACACCGGCCACTTTCTGCTCAGCTGTCGCTCTCTACAGGCAACTATCTCAACTTCAAATCGTCGCCATTGCCGCTGCAGTGGCCACACTGCTCGGTCGGCTCGCTTCACATGTTCAGCTCTATGGTCCGTTGCTAGGCGACGAGAAAACTTCCAGAGTAAAGCACGGCGTGGTTCAGACACTCATTTATCAAGCACTGGGATCGTTCAGTGCAAGTGGGTTTATGCTAACGAGGACGGCAATAATCGTCACGGCTATAACTTGCGTATATCTATTAATACTCGTGTGGAAATCAACAGTCCTGTGGTTTAGCGATGATTTTCTATGACATCCATACTGTAGCTACTAGCTGTTTCATTCGTTACCTCATCCGTTTTGTAATTCGTTACGTCATCCGTTACTTCATCCTGGTTTATTAAACCTAAAACCATGTCACGAAGAAAGAATCATTTTTGCCATCATGATCCTCCTACGCAATGTCTATTGGCAATACCCCCTATATAACCCAATGGGATTGGGATGCATCTGATCGACATTTAGGCCGGTAGCCTATATACAGGGTGAGTAAAAAAAAAGATTACACCTGCAAAAAGTTTGAATATCTCAGGCTATTGTTAATAATTTCCAATTAAACTTTTAACACTTACTAAAGGACTAATTTCTGATGGGGTGGCCAATTCCATCCAGTTTGGTGCATAGATTGGCCAGTTATGCAAGTTTCAGCAGAGCAACCCCCCCCCTTTTTTTAAACGTCCTGTAAATCTAAATTATGTAGTTGTAGTGGTTCCGAAAGAACAAATTGTATCTGCTAGCATTGCTGACTATTCGATATGCTTTCCTCCCGCTGCTACGTAGGATTGTAGTAGCTTTCGGAACGCTAGGACAGCCTTGTTGATTCTAGCTTGGGTAACCCTCTCCCAGATTGATTGTAGCATTTCCTGCAATTCTGTCTTGTTTTTGGGCTTCGGCTCGTGTTTCTGATAGATATGCAGCATGGTTCCCCAGACATTAATCCAGAGAATTTAGATCGGAAGAGTTTGGAGGCCGTTCATTCTTCTTAATGAAATCTGGGTTTCTCTCGCTGATCCATTCCAGTGCATGACGAGATACATGAGCCGGAGCACCATTCTGCTGAAAGATGAAACCATTTGGTATAGCAATCATCAAACAGCTCCGGGAGTAACGTATTGACGTAATACTGAGAGTTCACCTTTACCTTCTCGTCAATGAAGTGCAATCTGCCCGTACCGTTGTAGCAAACGCCATTTTTAGGTAAAAATAGGGGGTTGCTCTGCTGAAACTTGCACAACTGGCCAATCTATGTACCAAAATGGATGAAAATTGGCCACCCCATCATAAATTAACCCTTTAGTAATTGGTAAAACCTTTATTGGAAAACATTGACAATAGCCCGAGATATTCCAACTTTTGTCAGGTTTAATCTTTTTTTTTACTCATCCTGTATATATAATATACAGTATATATATATATATATATATATATATATATATATATATATATATATCCTAAGTGCTAACTCTTTTCAAGTGGTTTATCATCGCTCCATTATACGTACTTACGCTCATCTCTAATTTAGTTTAGTTCTCCTTCCCAATGTTTGCCCTCGCCCTACGAGATTGACAAATTGACAGGCAACTGCACTTACATGTGTGCATCAAATAAGTTGTTGAAAGTCTGTGTTCAATTTATCATATCAAACAATTCGTGCATTTAGATTACGAATAATTAATTAATTAATTAATTAATTAAATTAATAATTAATTATTTTTTGTGCACCACACTATTGAATATAAGTTATTTTAAAATAGTGATCCTAAACATTGTTTTTGAAGATAATTACGATTGATGTGTGTACGTATAAACTGCAGGCTTATTATCGTTAAAATTGAGTAAAAGTGCAGATAAAAGTGTACTTCATTCATAAAGTTACCGATTTTGGAAATAGTCGTACATTTGCACATTCGCATTTACATGTACATGTCAAGAAAGGCAATGATTTGAATGGTGTGCCATTAATTAAATATAGCATATCGGTAAAGTGCGCTATATTTCCTCAGGCATTGAAGCATGCCGTTGTTTCCTCATTACTTAAGAAGCCTACCCTTGATCAGGAATCAGGAATCACTATCAAATTACAGGCCGATATCTAACCTGTAATACATCCCTAAGCTCACTCAAAGAATAGTTCTTCATGGTCTCTCTTCTCATCTCTCTTACAATGATTTATTTCAAAAGTACCCAAGCTGCTTATACTACTATCGTGCACTTAAAACTGTTCCTCTGTCTGCAAATTGTCTCTTTTCCATCCAGCGTCTATAGGTTGCGACCGGTACGGAAACATGCTTTCTTTAATTCACTTTATCATTGTACTGGTTTTCTGGATTTTGGAATTTGCACTGTTTCGGAACTTCACTTTGCTCACCGGTCTGGACTAGTGTCGATAGTGCTCGATGTTGTCATGGTCGACAGTTGCACTCTAATTGTTATTAAGTTATTATGTTAGGCCGTTTTACAGAAAGCATTTAAATATCAGTGAGTATTGCTACTTGTGCAATATTAATCATTCACATCTGCTTGGACATTGTTTATCTCACTACAGTCATGGATAACTGCGATTTTATGATTTTTCCATTTTATTGAGATTTTATTGCAAGCTAAACCGCAGAATAAATTTTCCGATGCTATCACCACAAAGAACCAGACTGAAGTAGACCTACTTTCGATGTTCAATTTCATGACTTCTCAATGGTTTTTCCACCTCTTTAGCCTAAAGAAGGCTACGCGCTTTATATCCTTTGAATATATATGAATATTTAATATTTTTAAATATTTAATGAATATTTAGTAAATCTATATCCTTGAAGGAATCGGACAACTTGAGTCTGTGAACTTGAATGAAAAGTCATGCTGCAATAATTTTTAAATTAACAATGCAGCAATTTGCACCATATTCAAATGTTGAAACTAAAGGCTGGCCTCAAGTGCATAGGTCTACTGTTATATGCAACTGAATTTCACGCTTACCAAAGAGCAGTCAATGTTCAAATCAATTTATGAAATTAATTTACTAGATTACGATATATAATCGGGTAAATTCACCATGCTTCCTTCACTTTTGTTGCAAATAGTTTTGAGTCACTTGAATTCTGCGAAGATTTTTGATTGGAATGACTCCGTGGATTTATTGCTCGACATATAAAATATTTTGTCTGTCACGGATGTTAGACGCTCAAAATTGATTAATATTGACTAGGACTATCTCCTAGGCTAGGACCCCTACCAAGACTGAAGTGTCGTTTAGAACGGAATAAATACGGACTTTGAGCTACGTTCTCGTTGATTTTTAGAGGTATCCTATGCATGTGGAAATATTTTGTCATTAAATAGTCATGGCATTGAATATGTTTACTATAAAGATTGTAACGACAAGCATATTGTGCTGATAGTTACATTCAGATTTCGGCAGTTTATCAATAACTGCCCAGACCCCATTGTTGAATTTGCTTGAATTGAATGTTTTGCTGATAGATGACATCTCTATTGTGACACTGTCGTTCTCTGTTTAAATGCAAAAACTGTATGAATGTTGTAACATGGTACCCCATCCAAAACTCACGACAACTCCGTGAAGCAATGCCAAATCTAAACAAACCATCTCAATGATAACCAATTGTTACATTTTCTATAATATTTGCCTAGTTTTAGAAATACACAAATACTACATGTATTGAGGCTTTTGCACTACTTATTTCAGAAAGTGTACGCCTACGACAAAGGTCTAAATCGGATTCATTAACAAAATTACTATAATGCTTCTCGAGGTTTTCAGCACTTAACTTAGTGATATCGACGTCCATGACAACATTAAGGACTATGTAAATTTATCTTTCTCAATGTAATGCTTGGTATAAATAGTCAACTTTCTGGTACTCTGACTACCCTCCTGGTGTTAAACAGGACCCACTAAAATCAGTCTACAGAGGTTTGAATGTCCAGCTAGATCAGCGTGTAATTGCGGTTAACTGAGAGTTCAATCTTGAAGCAAATTGAACTCTCGTTGGTTCGAATTCCGGTCGAACCAATCAGAGAGTAATTTCTAGGACAGTCACGTGACAGATAAATTGACACATTCAATTCGTAAGGAAAAACTGCCTAAAGCTTTAAACGTGAAAAGTTATTAATTACAATTGATTGATATCAACGTGGACTATCACTAGGCTCTAATGATTGTTAAAGTTTTATGCCTAGTTTATTGCCATATATATATTGTTTCTGATGAGGCTTGACAATGTACGGTATTTATATTAACTATTAATGTGTATGACATATTTACTTGCATATCCGGTTTAAATTTATTATTTGTCTCTATGTAGTTGTTCCTGAAATTTTACTTTACGGTTCGCTATTGTCTAAGAAGACTCAAAATACGTTATGCGTGTGGAGAATGAATAGAAGTAAATAAACGTAGGCTTTCGTTAACTTAGTCACATCAACAAATATTTCACATATCTGACTGATATCAGAAATGTATTATAGGAGTGAAGCTATTAAAAGTGATTATTACAAATATTGTCTTATTTAATTTCAATGATTAATGTAGAAAGCAAAATTGCAATAAAAATTGTTGGCTATGTTTTCTATAAACTTTCTTCATACTTAAAACTTGAGCCCAATCATCTCTGCTTTTCCGCGGATCAGTAAGTGCGGGGGTTCAAATCCTGAGCTCACCCGTTACTGATGTCGCTTTCGAGTGAAGAAACTGATTTTAACATTAGCTTAGCTTTCTCAAAATTCTAATTATTAAATTCAAGGTCTGCTTGTTTCATGAAAAGGAAACTTTATTCTGGTCGTCGAATATCTCTAATTGGCTGTATCTTTAACTTTAGAGCTTTAGTTCAATTGCAATAACTTTCTATGCCTGTTAATTGAACATAAATTAACTTAATACGTATTATTATGGATTTTAGTTAGTCATTAAATTCATACATGAAATTCGAACCCTCTAGACTCATCTACTTCTTTGCATTATTTTTAGTAAAAATGAATTTATTAAAATTATGTTAATTATTCTACACACATTCGCAGTCGGACAGTTAACAGTCTTCATTCTTTAATTGTGTTAAATATAATACTGATACCTTTATAAGTAATTGTGACATGATATACAGTGTAATACAGTATTTGAGATGTATTTCATACTGTACATGTAGGCCTATGTTAAACATTATTAGTGAAATTATAATTACTAGGCGGGAGATTTAAACATTTCATTTATATTGTATTTATATACAATTAAAAGACTTCATATAGTATCAACACAATATGCTAAAGGATACGCTAAGGAATGATAGTAAACTTCTACGATCAAAACTTCAGAATTCTGTTTTTTCTTTTTTTCAGTTTAAATTGTATTTTAATCGTCAAAATAGTGCACTTAATTGGGTTTTAGATTGCGCATTATTTAATGCATGAATTGGAATAATGACACACCGTGAAAAGATAACGAAAAACATAACTAAAAACATAATTAAAAACATAACTAAAAACATAACTAAAAACATAACTAAAAACATAACTAAAAACATAACTAAAAACATAACTAAAAACTAAGTAAAACTAACTCAGTAAAAGGTAGCAAATCCACAAATATCACCAGAAGGTCTTTTATCTTTGAAAATTTGCAGATCGCTCTGGTTGCGATACTATCAACATTTTGCCGAATTACTAGCATCTCTAAGGACTTCACAACTACATTAAAAACTTTAAATGATCATAAATATTATTGCTATTTACAAGTAATCTTGTACCAATAACTTTTCTTATCTCCAGCTTTCTTCTACAAACTGCATTAAGCTTAAGCGTCAGTTTTCTCAGCGATAAATTATCCATGATGTGAGGAGCTCGGCGTGGATAGGCAGGACAGGAAAGCGACTTCTGGAGGCGGACAGTTGACTAATGGATGACAAGGTGTTAGATAAATTGTTAGACCATATCCGTGGGTAGGACGGCGGATGGGTTATATATTGAGGGCCAGCGGAGATGAGATTCTTTAATAATCCACTTAGGACAGCCTATACGTGTTTAGTTGGACATTTATATGTTTAGTCAGACTACAGAGTTCGACTAAAAGTTAGGCTTATTATTTTATGATTAAAAGTTGTTAGTTTGACGTAGCTGAAAACTATGATTTATTAATTTAATGTAAAAAAACAGTTTTCAGCAATCAGACAAGAATTCAAACACAGAAATAAGTATTTAAAATAAAACCAATTTTAATATCTCTTATTAAAAAGGTTAGAAGGAACTTCAGCATTTAGCAGCTGCAGAAACAATTTACTCTATAAATGTAAAAAATTTAACTGCACGGTATATAGTAAGTATAACATATTTTCATTTAATATATTTCAATTGTTTATACAGGTTATTAGAGATACTAATTATATTCAATTGATCTTAACCTAGACCTACATGTTCCGAACGCTTTCCACGTAATGAATAAAGAAAATTAAAGCAATGGAAAATTAGAGCTACAATTAGAAAATTAAAATCATCATCATTCTATGATTCGGCATCTGAACCCTGTTTATCTCTTTCCATTCCATACTGTCTGAAACGGATGCTAAATATCCTTTACTCCAATCCTATGGAATGAGTGAATGTCACACATGTCTGTGCAAGGTGTTTGACTAGAGATTCAATGGCATTGAATTTCAAATTCAGTGATTTTACAGTTGCTGATGAGTCTTTGAGTAAAGAAACACGTGAATATTAATGTCAGTTGATGTGTTTGAGACTTTGATTGCAGCCTTTAATACTAGTTTTAGCTGCCTTTACTAGTATACTATACTAGTCACTGCTGCCTTTAATCCTACTCTTTGCTGCCTTTAATCCTAGTCTTTGGCCTTAATCCTAGTTTTGCAGTCGTTAATCTTGTCTTTTCTGCCTTTAATTCTAGTCTTTGCTGCCTTTAATCCTGGTCTTCATCAGTCTGCTTCTGTATCTATCTGTCAGTTTGCCGGTAGCAGTTGCTGATTTAGTATGACTGTGAAGGACTGGAAGGGAAGCGGATGGCAGCGGGATAAGGGGATGGGAGATATTGGCGGATAAATATAAATGGGGATAGTAGATAGTGTAGTATTGATGATCAGTATTGATCGTGATCGATCGGCGTCGAGACTGCTGTAGACAAGTTGTTTCTATATGGGTAGTATAATTTTAGTCCACCATGCTTAAAGTTACTAAAAGGAAGTGGTGGGTTACTTCGAATAGCTAGGTGCACATTTATTTTAACGGAAAGTTCGACATTTTTACATGTAGTTGCTCATAATGTAATGATCTAAAAAGTAATTTTTCTCTCTCCCAATATGCGATGTTGCTGCAGCATTGATAACTGCACTAAATGATTTTAGCATTGGATTATGTTAATTATAAGGAAAATCTACAGTAAATCATAAAGAGAAAATATGATGATTTTTGTATTAGGAAAAAATAGGAAGATATTGAAGACGAATATGCCGACGAAGAATATGAAAAATAATATGAAATAGAAGACTAAAAAGACAAAAGTAAAAGGCCTCGAATAAATATCGTTTTGGTCAATTAAGCTACATGGCTTATTGGAAGGAATAAGTTTTTCGAGAAAATTCAATCTAGAAGTTATATTACATTAAGTAAAGTATTTTATAGGAAAGGGTGAATAAATATCTTTGTTTGAGTTCAGAAATCTAGAAGACGAAGGAATCACTAACTGATAGCTTTGCCAGCTTGACTATATCTTTTGAATGCTTATTTTTAAATTTGAGCAAGAAAGAACTGCATATTGAGTGCCTAAAACAGTAATAGCGAATAGGTATTGAATAAGTATCGCTGGATGAATCAATGGAAAATAATCAGCTTACACTTTTTACTAAATAGTTAATTTGCAATATTATAACGCATTACACTGCATTTATTGAAAGAATACAAGGAGCAATATAATAATATTGATTTAGCGTTAGTTTCTCCATACACACGCTGTGTCAGTGATGTTCTTTGCTAATTTCTTGGGGGCGAAGATTAATAGAGCTCCGATAGAGCCATCACTTCGATGTTATACAACGTTAGCTACTGTAATTGATATTGTAATATCAAATGTAGAGAGCTTTGGATAATGACCTCAAGGATGTTGGAAGATTATTCTTAAATCCGCTCCAGCTGAAATCAGCGATATCAAAAGACTCTCTCTATCTTAGTGCACTTCCTACTGGCAGGTCCATGGTATATAACCCCTCCACTTTCTCTGTCTTCCACTTTCCTTTTCGTGTCCACATATGAGTGGGTCTTTAAATCATCTCTCTCTCTCTTAGTGCGCTGCCTGCTGGCAGGCCCATGGCGTACAAATCTAAATACATCGATTTTTAAACAGACACGGAGAGATGAGAAACTTGTAATAATAATAATAATAATTTGCCGCCTCTAGGAAGTTGGATAAATACCGTGATCTGTCCTTAGGATATGAAGTTGTTCCGGTGGCCATTGAAACTATGGGCCCGATGAATCCCGAAGGAGCTGACTTGATTAATGGCACAGGCAGACTTATTGCAGAGCAAACCGGCGATAAGCGAGAGACTTCTTTTCTTTAGCAAAGGCTTTCCATGACTTTGCAAAGATTTAATGCAGTCTGCTTCAACAATTCTTTTAAGCCGTTGATGACCTCGAGTAGCCGGGCGGCGATTCAGCACGTATTTCTTGAATCGTTTTTATCAAACCCCAGGTTCTTTACACCGGGGTAAAAATTAAAATAAAAAATAAAAAAATTAAAAATAGTAATAATAATAACCCACATTATAGTGAAATGATCAACTGCATTGATATCTATCACTTTTAATACCACATGTTAAATCCGTTAGGTAATTTTGTCCATTTTTTGTGTATCCAGTCCAGTGAATGCCCGAGATTTTACTCTCAGATCAACGCGGCTGGGATTCGAACCCAGGAGGATTCAATTCACCTCAGGATCTGTCATTTAAAACTTCATGACGTTATCTACACCTCTAACCATTGCGCTATTGGGGCATTCTATTTTAAATTTAAACTTAAATTTAGATATTCTAATTTCATTGTAAAAGAACAAAAGCAAGAAATAATAAAAGAAACTCGAGTAGAAAACAAACAGGCGAATTTCGCTTATATAACTAAACGATTTAAAGTATCCAGTCAATAAAACAACGACGGTTATAGAGTAGTCCCTGGACCGATTATTTCCCTACAGTGGCAGCAATGGAAACTAAGTGATATTTATTACTTTCAATCTAGTGCTCCTTCCTCAAATACCTTTCTCCCGCCCCAGGATTTGGAGCGATAATTAACGGCATTAAAATTGCTAAGACCTATTGTTTCGTCGCTTCAACATTTTAGATTTATGACAAGTAACCGCAGCGGATTGCTGGCGGAATTAGGAACTTACGATTAGAAAGCGCTCCAATGGAGCGATAGATTTGCAGCGGGATATAATATCTAAGCGTATCAGGCGAGGCACTGAAATTTAGGGAGATTATCTGCTGGACAACATGAATTGTAACTAACAGAATATTTTTAAAATAATGTCAGGTGGTTGTTAAAATAATTACATTCTGTTATTATCGCTAACTAAACGACTATCAATTATCTAATTTGTTGAAATGATGGCTTTGCGGAGAAGTGTCTATTTTCGTAATTTGGTAACATTGTTCAGGATTTAATTCTATTCGCTGAGGCCACCATATTATCAGAGTTATTCTGGCTATTTTGAACCCATTTTCAATACTAGCACATAGCTAATCGAGTATTTTTCTAAATTGTTAGAACTATCAATTAATTATTCACATTTAGTGCAATATAATTAGACTGAGCAATGTAAGAATGGATGTGGGTAAATTTGAACTTAGAATTTGTGAGAAGATCTTATGAGTTTGCCAAGCCTGGATGGTCAGGGAGATCTCGAAAAGAAGATTATGGCTATTTCATTATAGAAATCTCAAAATTTGGTTTATACATGTTTATTGAATAACAAATTTGTTTTCAGAGCAACTGCAAAGGTCTCTATAGTTCAATAAATTATTTTAATCCTAAAACATTGACCTCGGCCTCGAGCAGTTCGCTGAATTTAATCTAAAGGTTTTAATCACGAAGGCGTGTTTAAAAAATTAAATTAAATTTATTAAATAAAACACGAATTAAATAGTAATTACAGACAGTGTACAAAGAAACGAAAATATCCAATAGTTCTATAGCGCAAAATATAGTAACTGGAGATACAATCCAAAATAAAATATTCGATCGCGAATTTAACAAATAGGCCTACGACTATATGCATAAATTTATATATTAGTAATCCAACGTTTAAATTTAAATAACGACCACAAAACTACTTTAGAAATTCTACCGTAAGAACCTCTGTGTTCTACGTTAGCACTCACAAAACGAAGCTATCTCTGTTCTCTTACGTTTCCTTTTACCACACTTAAGGTCTCCGCCACGGTCTTATCTGCTCACAGATATGCCACTATCGTCTATAACGTCTAGACGAGAAAGATCTGTGTCTTTCCTAATGTCTTTCCAAACACGTGCTATCTCCTCTAAACCTTTTCCATGTGTCCTTGTAAACAAACCTTCACCTCTCCAATTCTCCTCTGACCAGGCTGGCCCACCAATCAGAGGCTCTGAAACTATTTAAGCACCGCCCACGACGGAGATCTGAACAGCTGACTCAAATACTATTGGTTTTACATATAATGTATCAGGCTAGAAAATAACACTTTATATCCTCAGTTAAAAGCCATATATACACTAATTAATACAACAAATATGTGATCCTGATAGCAACATTGAGTAGATCGAGTGAATAAATTAAGGCTGCGCCACAACTTTATGCACTACATGCGTGTGATGTCCATTTAACTTCAGCACTTCCAAAGTTTCTATCATTTATTTTCAGTATATCAATTAATGGGACAAAAATAAAAGACAACATTTTTCTAATAATAGCTGCACTATGATTTGATATATGTTGAATCTTTTTGATTGGAACAAAGTCTTATTGAAAGAGTGCTTTTACGGATTTCGAAAGCAGAATTTGAGTAGAAATATGAGCTTTGGACTTGAAACTTAGCAGATCACGAGCAAGATATCAACCAATAAGATATAATGCCACGCATTTTCTAAATAATAAATCTAATTTTTGAAAACGGTGACCATTATGCAAGCTTGGTTATTAACAAGTAGCTGTCTCCCCACATTCTTTGAGCTTTAGATGAGAACTTAATTTTGAATCTTTATATTAGAAGAGTTGGATAGGACATATTCTAAGGGGGGGGGGGGAAGTCTCTTAAAAGAGGTCATAGAAGGTAGAATGAAAAGAAAAAAGGGCAGAGGCTGGCCGAGATTAGGTGTGTTCGATCATTTAAAGACCCACTCATATGTGAACATGAAGAGGACGGCGGAAGATAGAGAAGAGTGGAAGCGTTATATGCCATGGACCTGCCAGTAGGCAGTTCACTAAGAGAGAGAGAGAGAGAGAAAGAGAGAGAGAGAGAGTTAATGGAAACTTGATCTTCGCTCTTTATTATACACCAAGTCAAATATTTGTCAAAGCGCTCAAAAATGATCTTTCAATAATGTACCTATCCATCAGGTCAAGTTCCAACAATGTAACAAAGAACTTCAAATTTCATAACGACAGATAAAGCAAGATGAAGGCGCTCCTTCAAATTAAATTCAGTCTACGCCAGTTGAGAGAGAGCAGCCTAATTCCACGTCATCAAATCGAGCGGATGCTGTTTGTCATTGCTCAGATCTTAGGGACCTCTCATGCCGTGCATTGCTTAATTCACCGTGAAATAGAATAGAACGATTTTCAAAGGCATTCGTCGATCGAGGTTAATTATGCTGTTCGAGGATCGTATTTCATTTTCTCAATAGCCTCGACGGAAAGAAATAAAGTACATGTATAGTAGCACGATAGCTTATGGGAGTATTACCAGTGATAGTTTATAAACGACGATTTAGAAACTAAGTGACACGCAAAATAACATGTAGCTGCTATGTAAATTTTGCGATCAATGATAACACTTAGAAATTAAGTATTTCCAACTTCATAGATAATTGCAATAGGCTGTTAGAGTTTAACCTTAATTAGCGACATTATAGAAGGACAACTTATAGCATTAAGGCTGCAGTCAAAATCATAATGAATTTGTATCAATTTTATTACATAAACACTGAAGAATACATCGGCTACATCTGACGTAACAGGTGACTAACCTAAAACTGCGAGAAATGAACTTGTTGACCTAAATTCTTTATGGAAGCTGAATACAAAAATGTACAAAAATTATACCTCTGCCATTTGGCATAACACTAGAGAGGGAGAGAGAGAGAGGCAGAAAGAGAGAGAGAGAGAGAGCGAGAGAGAGAGAGCTAGAGCTTAACTGGTTAGTAGTGGCTCAGTGGCTTAGAAGGCAAGGCTACACAGGTATTGAAGTTAATTTCAAAGCCATTTAACCTTTCCGGTGGCTGCTTCAGTCGACCTATGGCCGAAGCATAAAACTGATTTTGATCAACCTTTGATCGTTTTCGATATCCGGGCCTATGACGCAAACAGCGACTGTGCTAATGCATTAGCGTGAAAGTCACGGTCTGTTGCAAACGTGGAAATCATAGAAACCGGTTGGATAAATCTATATAACAAAGAGAGAATATCTCAATGGCTCAGTGTGTATGCGCGTTAGGTGACGACATAAAATTTTAGTTGGCTGTTCCTGAGGTCCTAGGATCAATTTCGCAAGAAGCTGATCGGATAGTAGAATCTCGGTCGTTCACCATTCAGGGTACATCGGTTCACTGGTGCACCTTACATCTTGAAGATGTGGCCCCCTAGGGTTTCTAACCTTGAAGTTAAACCGATATAAAAAATGTGCAACTAAAGCTATGCTAATCTTGTGTTCGTTTCAGTACCATATATGAACTGTTAGGTGCGATTCAGTTAGATCACGTCAATAATATTCCATATAATGTAACCCCTAATCAGGGAAAATACACGGTTTTCGCTGCATCCGTATCTCCAGCTTTGTCGCCTCTTAAGACACAGTCCGCATAGTCATATTCGATTCTATACTGCTACAGCAGCTACAGTGCAAACTGTGGACTTTTTTAAATAATGGAATAGAGTTAATTTATTTAATTAGTTTACTGTATTTTTACTGTAAGTATATATATATATATATATATATATATATATATATATATATATATATTTATATATAATGTATAATATATTATTTATATTATATATATTATTTCTATGTATATAGTATTAATATCGATGAAATTTACCCGTTTATTATTAAATTGAAGAGCAGAGATATACATGTATGTGTAATCTTTCATCTATTCTCTAAATGTTTCGAATTGTGTTACCTTTTTAGTTTTATTTACTAAATCAGTAAGCACGTTTTGTTGTCACAGGAGATCAACTTCCATTGATAATTATTAGATGCATCTAGAAACAGAAAACCAGATGATTGTCGACTTCAAACAAAACGTCCGCATCAAACTTTTATGGTTTCTAGGAATTTATCAGTAGTCAACTCGTACCAATAGCTTGACTAGCCGTGTGGACGTGATGATGAGTGAACATTGGCAGTACGTGATCGGTAAAACAATGCCGTGAAGCGATTCAGTCAATCAGCCTTCACGTTCATCATGTCACTCAGCACTATCGTCAATAGTGCTCGTTGCATATCAACTAATTTGATGTATAGGCAGTCAAAGTGGAGATAAAATAAATAAGTAAGGCTAGCCTAACCCTAGCGCATTTTTATGTACCCAGCCCGGCTAGGTACATAAAAATCTCAAATCCCAATATTAAACTTATTTGTTGTACAGGCTATTTGAATCTGCACATTGGGCCTTCCACTTGACAGAACTATGGAGAACAGAAGATATATATATATATATATATATATATATATATATATATATATATATATATATATATATATATATATATATATATATATATATATATATATATATATATATTAGAGATAGGAATCGAACCGAACCCGAACGGAACCCTAAAATCAAGAATTTTGACCGAACCGAACCCGAACCCAGACTCTGGCCAAACCGAACTGAACCAAACTCTTGTAGTTCCTTTCTTCTTCACCAGCCTGACATTAAATAAAGATAGTAAGAACAATACAAATATATATTAGTTTTTGCATTTGCATGTCTGACAGTAACTAACAGCATATATTCAGGTAAGGTTGGTACCGACACAAATTTTAAAACGGTAGCGATACAAAGGAATGGTAGCGGAAAGCGAGATGGGCCTACAGAAGATAATGGATAGGCTGAATGATACGGCATTGAAATACGGAATGAAGATTAACATCAACGAGACAAAAGTGATGAGAGTATTCCATAAAAATCTGAAAATGCTTGACTCAATCTAGGTGGATTTGTTCTTGTTAAATTCAAATTACGAATGTTTTCTAATTTTAGTGTGCAACCTTAATATTTTTGCAGCCAGATTTACAAATAATTATATATGACATTCTATATATGTTAAGACTATCTGGAGTAAAAAATTTGCACCATAGCAATGCAAAAATTTCATAACTATTTTCGTAACTTCATAATTGATCTGAGAGTTTCAAATTTTGAAACCCTAAGGTAAATTATGAAGTTTATCACTGGTCAGTTGATAACAAACGGTGTATATTATGATCATTTTTCTAAGGAAGTACACGTGTTTAACAAATCATCTTTATTTGACATTTTTATGTCTAAAAATGACGTAATTGTACGTCATTTTATACGTCATTTTTACGCATTTTTACATTTTTCATCTTTATTTCTATTTTTACATTTTTATGTTACTAAATTGCACTTTGTCTCTAAAGTATTGGATCAAATTTTAGCCAAGACATTTCGACTTAATTATAAACGTATCTAATACATGGGCCTATAGTGACAAAAACAATTTAAAAATTGATGAAGCATTCTAATTGCTCGTTATAATTAAGGAGAGTATTTCAGATACAATAATAAAGCTAATTATCTATATTATGAGCATTTGTTGGTCAATTTACAATATTTTAAGAAATGTACAGGAATAAATACCACTTCTCTCCTTTTTTCATTGTCATGTTACCCAGGTGAAAAAATGTGGCAGCTATTATGACTTAATGAATTTTTAAGCATATGTGCCATAGAGGTCTAAACCATTTTAAACATGTTTGTCATAACCATGATTATTATAATTAAAGTTAAACAATTGCAACATCATCCAAACCAAACCATTTCGAACTCGAATCGAACTCTTGCGAGTTGGGTAGCAAGCCGAACCCGAACCGAACCCGAACCCTTGTTATAACCGAACCCGAACCGAACCGAACTTTCATTTTCAACGAACCGAACCGAACTCTCAAATTGTCAACTGTTAACCGAACCCGAACCGGACCGAACTGTCATTTTCAACGAACCGAACCCGAACACTGGAAATTCATAAAATTCCCATCTCTAATATATATATATATATATATATATATATATATATATATATATATATATATATATATATATATATATTGACATAAAATGCGACGGTACGGTTTGTGATAGCATTTCATAGTTAGAGGAGGTTCCTTTTGCCATAGCATAGCATAGCATGAGACGATACGGTTTTTCATAGCGTAATACAGTATGAGGCGGTAGGTTTTTGTCATAGCATCGCACTGTATGAGATGGTACGTTTTTCATAGTATAGCATATTATGAGACAGTAGGGTGTCTCATAGCATAGCACAGACTGAAGCGGTATGTTTTGTAATAGCATAGCATAGTATGAGGCGATACGGTTTGACATAGCATAGCATAGTATAAGACGGTACGGTTTGTTAGAGCATAACATAGTATGACGCAGTACGGTTAGTCATAGCATAGTGTAGTATGAGGCGGTGCGGTTTGTTATAGTCTAGCATAGTTTGAGGTGGTACGATTTGTCATAGCATAGTTTGAGGTGGTACGATTTGTCATAGCATAGCATAGTATGAGACGGTACGGTTTGTCATAGCATAGCATAGTATGAGGCGGTTTGGTTGATTATAGCATAGCACAGTATAGGACATTACTGTTTGTCATAACTTAACTTAGTGTGAAACGATACGGTTTGTCATAGCATAGATTTGTATGAGATGGAACGGTTTGTCATAGCAAAGCACAATATGAAGCGGTACGGTTTGTCATAACATAGCATAATATGAGGAGGTACGATTTGTCGTAGCATAGGATAGTATTAGGCGGTTCGGTTGGTTATAGCATAGCATAATATGAGGCGGTACCGTTTATCATAGCATAGAAGTAGTATGAGGCAGAGCAAAGCATTGAATTAGACGGTACGTTTTGTCGTAGCATAGCATAGTATGAGTCGGTACGGTTTGCCATAGCACAGCACGGTATGAGGAGGTACGGTTTGTCATAGCATAGCACAATATGAGGCGGTACGGTTTGTCAAAGCATAGCATTGTAAGGGTAGGTACGGTTTGTCATATCATAGCATAGTACGAGGCGGTACGGCCTGTCATAGCATAGCATAGTTTGTGGTGGTACGGTTTGCCATATCATAGCATAGTATGAGGGGTTACCGTTTTCATAGCACAGCATAGTATGAGACGGTAAAGTTTTGAAATAGCATGGCATAGTATGAAGCGGTACGGTATTGTATAGAATAGCTCATTATACAGGGGTATGATTTGTCATAGGACAGCATAATATTAAGCGGTAGGTTTTGCCATGGAAAAGTATAGTATATAGCGGTACGTTTTGCCAGAGAATAGCATAGTTTGAGGTGGTAGCGGTTTGACATAGCATAGCACAGAATGGGATGATATAGTTAGTCATAGCATAGCATAGTAAAAGGCGATACGTTATAGCATAGCATAGCATAGCCTAGTAGTTTGGGACGGTAAGTTTTCCATAGCATAGTACGGCATGAGTCAGTACGGTGTGCCATAGCATAGCATAGTATGAGGCGGTACGTTTTGCTATAGCATAGTATAGTTTGAGGTGGTATCGGTGTGCCATAGCATAGCATAGTGCGAGGTGGTGCGTTATCCTATAACATAGCATAGTTTGAGGTGATACGTTTAGCCGTGGCATAGCTTAGTATGAGGCGTTCAGTTTGATATAGCAAAGCTTAGTATGAGGCGGTAAATTTTGCCATAGCATATCATACAGTAGTATGCAGCTTTAGCATTGCATAATTTGAGTCGGCACGGTTTGCCATACCATAGCATTTTGTCATAGCATAGCTTTGTATAAGACAGTCTGAGTTGCCATAGTATGAGGTGGTACGATTAGTCGTGGCATAGCATAGTAGGAGGCGGGACAGTATGATAAGAAAATAAACACGCATTATAGTTAAATGATCATCTATGCTGATATCCTTAACTTTTGATACCACATGCTTTAACCGCTAGGCAATTTAGTCCATTTTCCTTGTAACCAGTCCACTGAATGTCCGAGATTTTACTCTCAGATCAGCGCGGCTGGGATTCAATCCCACAAGGGTTCAACTCACCTCAGGATCTGTCAATTAAAATTTCATGACATTACCCCTACGCTATTAAGACATTCTAATTGATAAATTCTAAATTCATTTTTGATACAGTATAGTGTTGTCATAATACATGTATATCATAGTATGGAACTCTACGGTTGGCCACAGTATAGTATTGCATGTGGCGGTACGGATTGCCATAGCATAGCATACATGTAGTATACAGAGGTACGGTTTGTCGAAGCATAGCATGAATGCAAATGTCAGGGGTTAGTTATGATCAGTTTCTCAAGTATCGCCAATTGTAAGTATACTCATATCTGAGAGAGAGAGGGGGGGATAGATAGAGAGAGAGAGAGAGAAGGGGGGATAGATAGAGAGAGAGAGAGAGAGAAATATGTTTTATTTTCAAAAAGTTGGCAGGGTAATAACATCAATGAACATGTGACAATCTATGAATAAAATAAACATTTTCAGAATCTAAGAATATAAGTGCAATAATTAAGTCCTCTGAGTTTCCTTTTTTTCACAATCATGTGTCACGCTAAACAATGATAAGCTGCTGCTTGCAACAGCTGGCAGCGGTGGAAATTCTTATTTGAAATTTTTGGGTCATACAATATCTGTGAATTTCGCACCGCTTCTGTATCGATCTAACGGACGAGAGATCAGCCGATTGTTTAATTAAATGTGCAATAGAAAATTCATTTCTTTATTCGTCAAAAACAGACAAGATCAAGATGCATCACGTATAAATATATACACACACATACACACAGAAACATAGGATCATAAAACAATCAAAATGAAATATAAGAATCTTAACTAGAATTCCTGCTATTTCCAGCACTAGCATTAAACTCTTCGTAAATTAAATGCCCGCTTCTACCATAAGACACTCTATTGTCTAGAACCATCGAACAATTTATAGGCAATCTAAAACAATGACACATTTTATCTAGATCCCTCAACACATATCTAGTTACAAAATGCTTTATATTTATACTGAATCTATTTAGACTGCTTCTAAAGAAATTAAACATAAGTTTAACTCTAATATGCTTAAAATCCAACTTACCTAAGCCTATCATAACAGATAACAGATAACAGGCTTAACAGATTCCCATTTATGATAATTAAATAGCTTTCTATAAACACTGTTCCAGACAACATTTAAAGCATGAATTTGATCGTCTCTAAGTGAAATACTAACAGTGGCATAGGTTAAAATTGGCAAGCAGTAGGACTCTAGAAGATGCAATCTTGTCAGCTCAGTTAAATTAGCTGATTTACTTAATATATTATTGCAACTAGAGTAAAATTTTCTAATAATCAAATTGGTATCAACCACTAATGATGAACATGACATAATACATTTTTATTAAGTTTGTAGTGCCTCAATATGATCTAATTAGAAAATTTAACTCAATGTACAAGAACTTTCACTTAATACCATCACAATCCTATCTATTTTAATGAGCTTTAAATGATTAAACATTGATTTTTTTAGGTTGGTAATAAGCTATCGGTCGTGTGGTGAGTTTTATGTTTTCAGGATCAGCCGTCCACTTCTGACCAATCAGAGCGCTCGCCTCTTCTTGTAAACAAAATCAGCTGTTCGACTGTGTTTACATTTGAGTTGTGCATGTTAATTTTCAGTTTTTAATCTTAATCCACGTAGCTCCGAACTTTATTTTAACATTTTTATGTAGAATTTGTAATTAATAGTTATATAGTGTGTTGTCTGGTAAGATTGAAGTGCATCGAAACACCCTTTTACACCATATAATTTATGTATCTTTATATTTAGCGTAGTGATTTAAACATTTGGAGATTTTATTTAAACGACCATTTCTATGCAAGTATTATTTCCAGGATATCGCGTATTTAAAAATAATCTTCTAGCTTTCCGATACTTTTGTTCAGTGTTGTCTACTGTACGCTTGGTAATCCAAGATGTGGCCCATACACACAGAACGGCATCCTTGTTAGTGCATGAACAAGGTCCAGCGTTGCTTGCATCCTTTTATAACGAAACCTCCCACCAAAGCTCTACACCTCCAAATATTTTCGGGTGGACCGCAGACATAGTTAAGAGTCTAGTCATATTGTCATAATTTTGTACTGATTAAATATGAGTGAATTAATTCTTCTACTACACTACCTACCATCAGGTTCATGACATAACTTCCAACCAATTCCATCCTTAGCGTTCCTTTTCATCTCTATATACACATGTGCATGTGTTATCAAAATATCAAACATTCCGTCTTTATCTTTGTGTTTTTCCTTTTGTTAGGAGTTCTTTAAAATTCTCTTTCTAAAAGTCCCTTTGCCTGTGCAGCTCTACATTTTATTTCCGTTTCACACTTCCTTCATCCATAATGGTGTGGCTTAAATACTTAAAGCTACTTACCTTTTCTATTCGTGTATTATTCAATGTAATATCTAAACAAGTGTATTGCAAAACAAATATGTAATAAAAAGAATATTATGAATTGTGTTATACATACGTCTTTTGCCTAACTTTTATCAATATTTTTCAATATTCTTTTAGAATATCTAAATAACTCACTGTATAGAGTGTCAGGTAATACATTGACAATTCAAACAACTCTTTAGATCGTGAGATCTTCATGATCTAGCTAGCCAGAGATATGATGCCTAAGACTGTTAGAGATATATATCTTAGATTTATCTTAGAAAGTCTGAGATGTAATATCTTAGACAGTTAGAAATATAGTTTCTTAAACAGTCTGAGATATTTATCTTAGACAGACTGTAGACATTGACAATTACTAACTGCCAAATTGTTTAAATATGTGGTACAAAAGTGACAGAGAACTTCAGTGCATAATCATTTCGCTATTGGGTGTGTTATCATGAGAATAAGGTATTAAATGCTACTTGTGCTACTTATATTAATTATTAACAATAAAATTTAAATAATGTGAAATTTATTTATTGCTTTCAGATGTGTCAATTGATTGAAAAGTGGAAAGAATCCATTATTCAAAGGCATTGAAGGGTTTCATTAATTATAGCATCATAAAGAACTGTAATTATGTCAAAGAGTAATTTTATCAGTTATGATCATATTTTAACTGATCCGGGACTGCAGACTCTTCTTACAACAACTTTGATTCTTGCTGCAACTCTAGTCATACTTAAAATTCGGAGGGCTGCTGGAGCCGTTGATATTAAGCTGGTATGAATGTCTTTATAGCGTAGGGTAACCTCATGAAGTTTTTAAGTGACAGATTCTGAGTTGAATTGAACCCTCATGGATTCGAATCCCATCCGCGCTGATCTGAAAGTAAAATCTCGGACATTCACTGGACTGGTTACATGGAAAATGGACTAAATTGCCTAATGGTTTACACAAGTGATATTAAAAGTGATAGATATCAACACAGTTGATCATTTCACTATAATGCGTGTTTACTTTTGTATGGTGCTGATTTTCTGTGCATCTTCGTGATATCACCATATACCGAATTACCCTGTTGTAGGCCTGGTATACCCAAGCAGTTCTGTAAATAGCTGAACTCTATACAAGGATGAAAGTTATGATATTATTAAAACAATCAAATATTACTTTTAATTATGCTACAAGCAAATATTGTTAAAATTCTAGGCAGTTGCTTAGTACAGCAATTAATCTAGATGCTCACTGTGATATTAAAAGATGTGTATTATTTTTCAGTGTTTGTTCTCAAGTGAAAGAAATTTGAGACATGCTGATTCTTTTTCATTGATCTGAAACAATAAATGTTTATAGAAATCAATCTATACTAGACTAAACACAATGTCTAACCATTTTTCAATGTTGTAAGATAATAGCACTTTATTGTAATATGTTATCAAAAGTTTAATTTGATCATACATTACTGTTTTTCTATCTTCACTGCTATTGTAGTATTATTATTCTTATCACAATGGTTTAATATTAATTATTATTGTCATTACTTTTTTATCGTTAGTTCCTATTATTGTTGTTCATGGTATTACTTCAGAATTTTGTGAAAATTTGTATTGATCTGAAAACTTTTAGAGCTAAATTGTGATGCAATGCTGCTCGCTGTTCTCTGTAAGGCTGTGTATGACTTGTAGATTGGCAATGGCGTGGCACCTCCTCATATTCCTTCTACAATACCATTTCTTGGTCACGCTGTCAGTTTCGGAAGATCTCCAATAGAATTTCTTCTCGCTGCTTATGAAAAGGTTTAACAATTATTATAATTTTCCTTTATACTCTACGAGGAATCTTCTAGCATCGTTCGACTATGATACAATATATTTTTCAATAAGTAGTAAAATATCCTTCTTGGATGCCTTATTTGTTTAAATATGAAAGTTGAGAATCAGTTTATTAGTTAATATACATAATATTGTTTCTCCTGTAAATATGAGAACTGACCAACGGAAAATGAAACACATTGTGCATATATTGTCTTGTATGGAGCTTGAGGGAGTCATTTCGTTCCTTAGATTTTGGAAAAATCAGGTTAGACCTTGAAAACGAAAACGGAACTCTTTTTAAGGATGCCTAATTTTGCTAATGACATATATATATATACATGTATATACATGTATATACATATAGATACTGTATAGATGTGGTTATATAGATACTGTTGTAGAAAAACGATACTACAACAAGAAAAAAAAGGTTACTGGTGTAGAATAAAAGAAAATTTGCAACAAGAATTCTGTGTACCAAATAAATAATTATCAAATTTCAAATGTACGAAGGTTTTTCTGTATGATTTTATCCTAACTTAACCGGCTAGATAGTTTAAGAATTTACTGTTCATAACTTTTCTGCAGAAGGCATTTCTAATTTATGATTAACTGAAAAGCCTAAACGCAACAATGAGCCTCCCAGAAAATTATATAAGTGTGATTTGTTTAGTTTTTGTGATATTTCGTATATTCTTACTTCTAGTTACTTAGTAACAGAAGTGAGAATAATAATGTGTAGTTAGTTTTCTTCCTGTTAAGGAAATATATATGTAGGCTATCTTTCGTAATAATAATAATAATAATAACAATTAGAGTGCTACAGTCATCAATGACAACATCGAGCACTATTGAGAGAAAATCAAGCCGGCGAGCAAATAAAAAAGGTCCAAAAACAGTGCAAATTCCAAAATCCAGAAATTCAGTCCAAAGTAAAGGGAGTTAAAGAAAAGGTGGTTTAGGCGCAGGTCGCTGCTCATGGACACTGGATGGAAAAGAGAGATGGAAAAGATAGGTCTTCAACTGGTTATGGAACTGCTCATAGGAAAGCAAAGGCTGATGTGATTCAAATGAAGATTTCCAAAGATTGGATGGAAGAGAATTCCAGATCTGATGTGCAGCATGCTGGAAAGAATGATTAGATAGCTTTGAGCGTGAAGGTACGCTTCACGCTCTAAGCTTATAAATTTATTTATTAATATAAATAAATTAGAAATGCCTTCTGCAGAAAAGTTATGAACAGTAAATTTTTAAACTATCTAGCCGGTTAAGTTAGGATAAAATCATACAGAAAAACCTTATTTTCGTACTTCATACCTATTGATAAAAAGTCAAAGCAGATATCGATTAAGACATTTCTAACTCCGGTCTCATGTGACTCTTATCAATGTTTACTCTGCCTTTATGTAAATATTATATTGTCAGTTACTTAGTATACAAGTACAACAGTACATACTGTTTTTACAAATTACATGCTTCTTTGTTATTTTGTTTGTTTAACGTCAGTATGGACCGGTGTTCAGTTTTACGATGGTTGGTAAGACATTCACGTACCTCATTGGACCAGAAGCGTCGGCTCCATTCTTTGACAGCAAGAATGAGAATCTAAATGCCGAGGAAGTGTATGGTAAACTAGTCACTCCTGTATTTGGCAAGGGAGTAGCATACGATGCTCCTCACAGTGTGAGTATGGATAAAATGTAATTTTTTAATATATTGTTATTACCATGAAATATTTTCCCCCAGGATTAAATGGTAATTAATCCACCTAACTGAGGAAGGCAACGGGTAACCACCACAGAAGCCATATTTTTCCCAAGTTTATGAGCTACATAAGGTGGATAAGGCATAGACTAACTTGTTGATGTAAGGAGTGCTCTTATGGAGCGAGAAAGCAGACTTTGAGTATGAATATGTACCTTGAACCTACCACTCGGCAGTGCACTGAAGAAGAAGTAGATTATTGTTATTCTTGGACTAATTACTACTATCACTTACCATATAGTTAAGCATAGCTCACTGAAAGCACACTAATCTTAAAATAATCTGGCTGCAGATCAGTATGTGCGGCGTTCAAATCCTGGGCTTGCCCATCACTGATATAGCTTTCGCTAGGTGAAACTGACGTCAACCACAGTTTATCAGCTTTTTGGCTTTATTTTAGCATTTTAGAGATTTAGGATAACATTTTTCATTATGAGTTATGCATATCTAACTCAAACTGACTCTGTATTCATGTAGAAAAGAATTTAATTAGCATTATAGCTTTCTCTAGCCCTATATGAATATATAGGTTAGCCAATTTGTTAGCCTATTTTTTATTGCACTATAACTTTATTGTTGGAGGAACTCTTACGTTAACTATGTAATGAATATCGTACGATTTTATTAACTAGATGAAGTTCTGGATTTTTGTCACAATTAGGTTTGTTTCTGGAAATATTCTCTATCCAAACTAATCCTTTTAAGGTGATTATTCAATATGCGTTTAATTAAAAATTTATTGATTTATTGGATGACCTTATTCTTGTTGTCTGCGCAAGCATTAGTTGAATGAATTTCTTTGCTTTAGTTGTTCCTGGAGCAGAAGAAGATATTCAAGACGGGATTGAATATAGCACGCTTTCGTCAGCACATTCCTCTCATTGAGCAGGAAACAATCGAATACTTCAAACGCTGGGGTGCTAGTGGTGAAAGAGGTTGAATATCCTTCACACTTTCTGCTGTAGAAATTTGTCATAATTTAAATGTCTGCTCTCTTTCTCTTTTCTGAATTCTTTTAGTATACCATTGTTCTTGGGGGAGTCTGCTTACGATGAGGTAGGCTCCCTAAGCCTTCCTTAACATCGACTAACATATACTGGACTGGGGCGTCATTCCCTGAGAAAATAATCCTATTTGCCCTTAACGATTCTGTTTACCCAGAAATTTCTAATATACTGTATAAAAATTGTGGAAATGTTTTTCTTAGTTACCTAATTTATAGTAGAATAGAAGAAGTAGAAATATTTCCCACCTCTTGAAAATGCAATGCCAGATACTCATTGTCCCAGCAATTGCTACTTTCTGAATACTTTTAGAGATATAATGCAAAAACTACAAAACAATAATAATTGAAAGCTACATTTGTGCTTTCAAGGATGATGCCTACATTATCATTTTACTATAGTGTGATCTAACTAGTAACATATTAGGTGCAATACCGTATAAATGTTAGAATTTTAATTTAGGAAAATTCTTAGGAAAATTGTAAACGTTTGCTTACTTATTAAACAGTGTTTTTGACGTGTATAACTTGTTCTTGTATTGGTTAGCCAATGTATAATACCTGACACCTCAATTTGTTATTATAAATATTATCTCAAAACTACGAATGAAAGCATTGTTCCAAATGCATAACTAAATACAGGACTTTATGTGGTCCTAAACATTGAAGCAATTTACGTGATGTTAAGAAGTGCTACAGTGTCAATTTCTAATTTTAAGAGTGAATTTTTGATTGTGAATATTTCATAGTTTAATAGACATTTTTATAAATCAGACTGGAACTGATTTTTTTTTTTTTTTTTCATGTTATTGTCAGACAGTTTGTCTCTTTTGTGGCAGCCACTTTGATATGCTTATTTGTTTATTTAATTGAAGTTTAGTGTGTTCATGCACTAGGAAATATATGGGCTGACAGCCTGAGATAACAAATAAGTAGTTTCACAATTTAACAAATAGACTGCGGAACAATTAACAATGTGAACAGACAGACGGTGAGACTGTCGGAATAGCAGAAATTATCTTAATGTAATTAAATTGATCGATTTGTTCAGATCTGTTTGAAGCATTCTCAGAGTTGATCATTCTCACAGCTAGTCGCTGTTTGCACGGTTCGTTGTACATGACATTCTCATACAGATTATTTAATTTTTTTATCAAATTAGTAACGTGTTATAATTTTCTACGATATTTTTCTAATTTCCTACTGTAGTTAAATTATGATTTTTTTTATAGGCTTTGGTTTTTGTTACTTTTTTGTTTAATTTCATTCATTTTAATAATTATTAATTTTCTATTGTGCTTGAATTTGGCACAATAGTGCTAAATGTCGTCATTGACTGCAATAGCACTCCCATTGTTGTTGTTGTACAATAATTATACTATTAATGCAATAATATTATATAATATTATTACAATAACTATTATGAATATAATAATACTTTAATAGCATATGTGTAATTTAACTGTAGGGAAGGAAATACGGGGTATTATGACTGAGGAGGTGGCACAACTCTACTGGGATCTCGATGGAGGATTTTCTGCTGAAGCTTGGCTCCTCCCACCTTGGCTGCCACTGCCCAGCTTCAGGCTAGTCTAGTATCTCTCTGCCTTAAGCGGCTCTAAAGCACTATCTGGCATCTCTCAAAACTCACTGAAAGGATTGATCTTCAAATGCTTTCTACCCATCTCTCTTTCAATGATCTATTTAATAAACACCAAGCTGCTTATACTAAGCATCGTTTGCTTAGCTGAAATTTATCTTCTGTAACTATATAAATCGTAACTATATTTGCACACCAATGATTGATAGATGGAATGATTTATTGAATGACTGATACATTGAATATAATAACTGAATTTGTTAAATGGGTGACTGTCTGACTGACTGACTCTCACTCACTCACTCACTCACTTACTGCCTGACTATCTGACTATGCTGACCGATCTATCGATAAATTGATCAATTGATTGATTGATTGATAGAAAGCGGGACGAGGCTCACAAGAAGGTGAAGGAGATATTCTATAAGGCTATTGCCGCTAGAAGAGCAGCCGCTGAACCTGAGGACGACATGCTTCAGACCCTCATTGACTCCACCTATAAGTATGCTCGATGTTGTCATTGACTTCACCTATAAGTAGGTTTTATGATTATTTATTATAATTTAGAGGCTAAAAGGCCAAAGCCTCGTCTAATGTCAGTTTCCTGTGTTTTGAAAAACTTCTTAAGGATGAGCACGGCATTTGACTTGTGAGGTGATAATAATAATAATTAAAGTTTAACGTCCGTTTCCTCATCCAGGGATGATGTCAGGGATGTCATTGTTGATCAGTTCAACTTCACGTCATACTTCAACTACATACATCAACAACATACATCAACTTCAAATCAGATCACGTCAACTGATGAGCAGTTCTCGATAATTAATCTCCAATCCGTTAATTCTACCGCATCGAATCTCGTTTAGTTGTAAATATATCATTATACGAGGATGCTTTCTCGGTGTAATGTGGCAGCTCTATTGTCTCTGTCATTCAGAATGTAATACTTATTATACCAATTCAGACTGAGAAAATCACTGTTATGGATATACCTCGTAAATTCTAATGATGTAGGGTCCATTCAGAGAACTAAGAGAACTCGGACAACGTGAATTGGGTCGTAAAAACCCTGGTAAAGCTGTTAAAGCTAAGGGTAACGTCAGTTTCCTCGCTCGAAAGCGATGTTAGTGACGGGCGAGCCCAGGATTTGAACTCCGCACATACTGATCGGCGGTCGTGTATCTTACCGACTTCGACACTGACTTCTGCCTGAAGGAACTGACCTTCACCTTTCGTTTATAGTCATTTTAAAAACAGTTAAAACTATATAAAGGCAAGAAAGGTAATTTGTGTTATCCTTTTCTCTCAATAATTCTTATGTGTGTGTATATATATATATATATATATATATATATATATATATATATATATATATATATATATATATATATATATATATGTACTGCTGGCTGGAGCCAATACCGATGACGGTAAGATATTCGACATCAGTATCGATATTCGGATCAGTATGTGAGGGGTTCAAATCCTGGGCTCGCCCGTTACTGACATCGCTTTCGAGTGAGGAAACTGATGTTAACATTACATTTAGCTTTTTTCACTATTATATGAACCATATATGTTTTCTGCAGAGACGGTCGTCACCTGACTGATGACGAGATATCAGGAATGTTGATAGGACTCCTGCTGGCTGGACAGCACACTTCCTCCACCTCCAGTGCCTGGCTCGGCTTCTTCATCTCCAAACACAAGCACCTACAGGTAGGATGAAGTTCTAGCTAATGTGTTCTATTGTATGCAAGCACAAGCACCTACAGGTAGGACGAAGTTCTAGCTAATGTGTTCTATTATATCCAAGCACAAGCACTTACTGGTAGGATGAAGTTCTAGCTAATGTGTTCTATTGTATGCAAGCACCTACAGGTAGGAAGAAGTTCTAGCTATTGTGTAGTTTTCTCATGTAATATATGGAGTAGAACTTATCTTCTATCTCATAGTGCTAAATGTTGTCATAATCGGTCGTAGATAAATGTTTTGTTATTGCGCTTACAGTACTTAACTCAACTTGTGCTTTTGAGCCTTTGTAATAAGTTTGCATATTCAAGATCAGTTCTACTATCATGGAAATACCGAGGTATTGGGCTGTTTTGCATTATTTTATGTAAATGAAGTATGGTACCTTATGTGTACCATGCTGTCAAGGGTCGATTCGATATATATTTAATTTGTATTTGTAATTGTATTTATAGTAAAGTATTTAAGGATACTACTGGATAAGTAGAGTTAAGATTTAAAGTATTGAGTTTTATTAAAATGAGATCCTAGGCGGTAGCTAAGCTAGGGCAAGTGGCCAATGAGGGCAAGCCTAAACAGGAAGTGGAGAGAGATCCAAGATGGCAGAGTGACAACACGGACGTAAAACGTGCTAAGTTGAAAAGAGATTTAGGAGATTCAAAGAATCTCAATAGTAAACGAATTGAGAGCAATTCGAAAGGTTCGGTTATTGGAGCTAATTTGTAGTCCATCGAACAGTCGATGAGAAGGAAGTGATTTGATAGAAGATCGAAGAGGGAAGAGAGTTCCATCGAAACATTCTATCCTAGGGATAATATTAGAAGGTATCCTAGTAGGCGAATGGTCGAGAGGAAAGTAAAGTGTAGGAATTTATGCTAGAGAGCGTATTAGTAATTTGTACGTCAAAAGTAATTGTATGTAATATAAGGTACTCATTCTAACGACATTTAAAGTGAACTGTAATTCGATAGAAAGTGTAATTTTAAGTTATATGTAATTAGCTTCCACGTGTTATTTGAAATCGTTTAATTTTCGTTCTACTGTATATCTGTATTACTTTATTTCTTTTCGTATTAAATTAATATTTAATTTAATACAGTCGTCGACGTTATCAATCGATAAATAACATATCTAGAATCAGTCAAATCGAGGACAGGTGAAAATTTCAAAAATAATTAATAGAGGCAGTTTATTAGGAATTTGAATCCTGTACCATTTGATGTCAGGTCCTCATTTTACCTCAGATTAAAAATTTGTAGAATCAGGTTCATGACATTAAAAATTTGTGGTGCCCAAAGACAAACTGGAAAACTAGTTGAGTTCATTTAGAAAATTTAATTCTAAAACCTAGAAATTTGTGTAGAAATTTCGTTTCAGTTGCGTCATTAAAAGTGCAATTTCACTAATTTAGAACGACAGTAAAATTAGCAAGTAGATATTGGAAGATAGACAATTGATTTCCCTACATTTTGATGGTATACCTTATGTGTACCATGCCATATGTAGCTATAGATTTCATAGAATATAGAGAGAGAGAATGAAAATGGATTCTGAGTATTAATATGTGCTTTGGACCTGTAACTTTAGAAAGAGAGCTGAACATTAGAGAGAGAGAGAGAGAGAGAGAGAGAGAGCAGTATATGATTTTATGTAAATAATGTTGGGGATATTTGTAATTTTGGTTAGTAAATCATTCTTAGTAGGCCTACTGTTACTTGTTTAAAAAATAATAATTTCTGCATGGTTACAAACTTAACAATCGCATACACTGCCGATTCCTTGGCTGATGTTTGATTTCTATAACTGTCGTATTTCCTTCTTTTCATGTATTTTAATCATATTTGCGTATATAAATGTCACATTACATTAAAGTGTATAGCAGTGAACGCGAGCTATGAATAACCTTCCAACACACAGATATTTTCTTCAAACCTGTCAGTCAATAGGCTAAGCCGATAGCTTGTTGACAAGTTGTCCAATAGCAGATCGGTAGGTGCAGAGTTCAAATTCACAGCTCTTCCTGTTACTGACATGTTATTCGAGCTGGTGTTAAATTTTAGCCGGTGTTAAATTTGGCTTTAGCTTTTAGCTTTAATCAGACTTCCAAGGTAGTCGCCCATCCGAGTACTGACCGAGCGTAACGTTGCTTAACTTCATAAGCTTGTTTGTTGTAGGAAGCTTGCTACGAGGAGCAGGTGCGAGTGTTCGGCTGTGCTCCGGGTGGTGACAGCCTGATGATAGACTACGATAGACTGAAGGACTGTGCGCTGCTGGAGAGATGTCTCAAGGAAACTCTGCGCCTTAGACCTCCCATCATGACCATGATGCGTCTCTGTAAGACTCCTCTGGTAGGTAGGCTGTCGTAATAGCGTAGGGGTAACGTCATGAGCTTTAAATGGCAGATCCTAAGGTGAATTGAACCCACGAGGGTTCGAATCGCAGCCGCGTTGATCTAAGAGTAAAATTTCGGAAATTCACTGGACTGGTTACACGACAAATGGACTAAATTGCCCAACGGATTTAACACGTGGTATTAAAAGTAATAAATATCAACGTAGTTGATCGTTTCACTATAATGTGTGTTATTATTATTATGTCAGAACTCAGTTTATCTCTCCTTCTATTTTCTTTAATATTTAATGTTAAGTTTTCTTTTACTACGCGTAGTCCATTGCTAGTTTAATTTTTTTTTTTGATTGCTGTTTCTGACAATAATGAAATGAAATTAATGTATTATAGACAAAATGGCATCAACAGTTAAACAGTCTTCTTAAAAAAGACAATTCTTAAATAAGAAAAATCGTCAATGGTTTCATTATGAATTGTGAAACCGATGTTGATTTAATGTCTTTATATTTGCTTTGAGTAAGTTTCAACAACAAAAATTTAAAACAAGTAAACTGATTTAATTGTTTAGCTTAAGAAGCGGTAAACAACGTCTGGTTGCTAATTAAAATAATTTTTACGATTTAAATAAACGCAACGTTAAGCATTAAGCGTTAAGCGTTATTGAAGTTTCGAAAAGGGAATAAAATAATACTTGATGCTGTTTAATAAAGTTTTAATATTCACAACTGTTTTAATATTTTTCTGTATAATATTATTTGCTAAGTAATAGTAAGCATTACGTATTTTAAGTGTTAATTTTAAACTTTACATGGAATCTAACTTATACTAATTTACTGTGATGATTTGCACAGAATGTCATGGGCTACACAATTCCACCTGGTCATCAAGTTTGTGTATCTCCAACAACCAATCAGAGGTTGCCTGGTGTCTGGACCGGTCCAGACCAGTTTAATCCAGACAGGTTTGGCTTGTTATTAAAAATTATATCAATATGTCCTCAGTTTGTTTATAAACCATCCCCTGTCGTTATGCTTCGTTACTGGCCCGATAGTCCATACACCGCAACACGATGTCTTCAATGCACAAAGCGGTTTTATGAAATTGTTATGAATTTATGAATTTTTATCAATTCTAGTCTTCAAAATGTTTAGTGGGTAGTTCAAATCCGGATAGTGATAGCATATTATAAGAAATGACTTGCGATAAACAGAAGTCGGCTAGGTTAAAGAAAATGTCAAAGCTAAAGCTATCTATTCTTCCGGTCTTAACATTTGTTTAAGCATGGATTGAATCAGCCCCGGTACAACTGGCCTTTAACATTTCTCTAATCATTAAACGTGTTAAACGAGACGATGTTGACTGGATATCCTTGATTTCTGCTCCAATGGTTTGAGATACAGCGAGTGGAGTCAAGAGTTCAGATAGTAAACCTACTCAGCAGATTTCTTTCTTCGTATATCGTTCAACGGAGATATTGACTAATGCAATAACGACATTTTCATCGTTCTCGTATAATATCACAGAGGACTGTATTAGTCTTTACCCGTGTTGCGTCCTGATTGCTGTCGAATAGATCAATCCTGGACAACAGATGTCGTAAAAAGCGACAACGCACTAAGATGCACCAAACCAACGTCAGAAAGGGCATTCGGTTGGTGAGCACCTAGGTTCCAGCAATTGCTACATTTTTTTCTAAAACGAATAAAAAAGAAAGTGTATTCGTGTCTCGACCTACCCCACTTGGATTCCATGGACGATTACGATTTTGATAATGGTTGTATTAGACTCAAATTTCCTAATAGATTGATTGAATTAACGTTTCGTAGATTCATCGACGGGAAAGGTGTGGAGGATAAGTTCAGCTACGTGCCGTTCGGCGCCGGTCGTCATCGTTGTATCGGCGAGTCGTTCGCTTACGTTCAGATCAAGACGATCTGGTCGACACTGCTGCGACTGTTCGAATTTGATCTAGTGGATGGACATTTCCCCGCCGTCAACATGACGACGATGATTCACACGCCGGAGAAACCGATCATTCGGTATCTTCGCAGATATACGTAGACTTGTGCGTAATGTTATTTGCAGTTATAGGCTGTTCATTGGTGATTGAACGTTCGCAGATAGACGTAGACTTGTGCGTAATGTTATCTGCAGTTATAGGCTATTCACTGGTGATTGAACGTTGGATATCACTGGCAGAGTTATTAACGATATCGGTAAGATGTTTGACTGTGGTTCAGTATGTGTGGGTTCAAATCCTGAGTTATCCCGTGACTGATATCCCTTCCGAGTGAAGAAACTGGCGTTAACACTGGCTTAAACATTTTTTGTCTTGTATTGTCTACTAAATGAGCTGTTAGTAACGTTATGTTCTCGAGTGCTTGCTTTACTATTCAAGTTTAATTGAAATGTTCACGACAGCTGGTTTTGTAAGCAAAGTACTTTAATAGGCAAGATATTTATTACAACAGAAAGGACTGCCTATACCTAATTGTAGGTATATGTATTTATTTTGTTGTCTTATTGTATTGCGATACTCTTAGTTTTGGATACAAACAAATAATAACGAAGTTTATCAATGTCAGCCTCGATAGCTTTTGTTGAACTATATTCGTGCGTATTTTTGTTATTCTTGAATTTTAATACAACGTCATCTAAATAAAGCCATCAATTTAGCAGTTCAACGTATTGTATGTTTATTGTAACAACATAATTTTGACACCTTAATTATTTTACGCAGAACCTGGTTACATCTCTAACTTCGTATCCGGCGAGTAACCGGCCGTTAAATTTTAGTGAAGTTATTGCCTAATTAATCTATTGATAAAGTGATCTATATGAAGAAATATGAGATACAAACAGTTCCACAACGAGTAGAGCAGTTAAAAAACAAAAAAGGAACTATTAATATATCTAACACACTAGAGACAAATAATTATTTCTACAAAGAACTACAAACTGTACGAATTAGACAAATAGTTATTAACAATTGATAAAATGTTTTCAATTTATACTTCTACACAAATCTACATATACATTATCTATACCAGACCAGCTGGGTACTTTCATAAATTACGATGGAAAAACTACGTCGTCTTTCTTTGTTTAACTTAATCTAAAGATATATTTTTGCAAGTTTCTCTTGTTATTATAAAGCCAAGAATAAAACGTTCGAGGTGCTTCTAGTATTCTTTGATTTCAGGCCTCTCACCTGGAATCCATAGTGAAACTGCAAATCGTTACGGTACTAGCTTCGCACTCGTAATGAAAATTCGTTTAAATCTACACTATTATATTTTCCGTACTCTTGGTATCAGAAGTTGACTCCAGTCGGATGGTAGAATCACTGACATCATTTTCTTGCGATATAACAAGGTTAGTTGTGTACGTAAAGGTGCTCATAAAGCTCGATGTACTGTATACTTTAGTGCTCGACGTTGTCTTGGATGATGTAACACTGTCTTTCATTAAGTGCGCAACTCGTATTCCATGTTAGGGACATCCCTAGCACTAAGAATAACAATGACCTTCGTGCTATAAATTATTACTATCTGTCTTTCTTTGAGGTATCTAATTAACTAAGGACCAGCCTTACGATACTATTCGTCGATTTTTAACTTAAAATTATCCTACATTTATACGGATGAGACTTTAAAAATTCCGCTGCCCTTTGTCGAGAGTTGAGCCAAGCTGGCGTAGGAGGCATTACAAGTTTTTTGGAACTGTTTGTACCCTATTTCGGCAGCAAAACTGGCTGAGGAAGAACTGTCGGTTGTTTGCAACTGATTGCACCTGACTTCATCTCGAGTGATATCTGCCGAATCTTCTCTGTTGATTATTTCTCTGTAAAAATAAATACATGTAGTCGTTTATATAGACATGATATGTAATTCTACCTAGTTAAAGTATTCCTAGAGTAGCGACCTAATTCTGAGATAAAGTAATTTCATCCTTGAGGTAACTTGAAGGAGAAAGGTCGACCGAAAAATACATTATATTTTGAGATTGAAGCTTATTTTATAACTTTACACGCCACAGTTTAAAGTTAGTTAAATTATAAATGCAGTTAAATGTGCGGATGTTTGTATTTATTTAAAATTCATTTAGTAGAAAAGTTAATTTTTAGTCTTTATAATGATAAAGTGTAGTTTATGTATCTCTGTATCTATGTCAGTATATGCATGTTTATCAGTTTGTGGTCTTTTTACAAGTGTGTGCAGCAGTCAACTCAAGGAGTTTATCATTGCTACTTTAGCTCTTCATGCGTCATTCAAACTTTAGCAGATTGAACAACTCTGGATTATCACTATATTTGTTTACTCTAGGATCTAAATCTTCACTACAACTCTAGCAATCATCAACGGACTGAGAACTTACATGACATTACACAGGACTTACAAGAACACTTACGTTACATTACATTACAGAGGACTTACATGACAGTAGAGGGAACTTACATGACATTACAGAAAATTTACATGACAGTACAGAGAACTTACATGACATTACAGAGAACTTACATGACATTACAGAGAACTTACATGACATTACAGAGAACTTACATGACATTACAGAGAACTTACATGACATTACAGAAGACTTAAACGAACACTTACATGACTAACATTACATAAGTGTCGTGACTTACACGAACATTTAAATGACATTACAGATAACTTAATGAATGCCTACATGACTTACATTACTTAGGACTTTGCATGAAATATACGGAGAACTTACATTACAATACAGAGAACTTACATGATTGCTTACATTACATAGGACTTACATGACATTACAGAGGACTTACATGACATTACAGAGGACTTACATGAACACTGGTTCTGCTACGTCATATAAATTTTGAGATTTATCGCAGCGACATCGTCCACAGTATCGCTTACAACAGAGCCACCTCTGCTCAGGTCTGTTCTCTCTGATCTGAGCCACCTCTCTGCGGGAACACACAGGAGCGTTGAGCACAACGACATACAGAGAATAACAATAATAATAACAACAATTAGAGTGCTACAGTCATCAATAACAACATCGAGCACTATTGAGACAAAATCAAACCGGCGAGCAAAAAGAAGGTCCAAAAACTGTGCATATTCCTAAATCCAGAAAATCAGTCCAAAGTATGACTTACTTTTAATATACACGAAAATAACTTAAACAAGTAAAACGAAATGAGCATCCAGGATGATATCTATCACCAAATGTAGAAAATTGAAATCGGTAGGCGGTTTAATAGAATATTCGATTGCCAGCTCTGCATGAGTCAGATGTGTCATTCTCTGGTCAGCCTATACAGAAATAGAACCCATGACAGTTAGTTCCCGTCTGAGAGTTTGAAACCCCGAAAAGCTGATCTTGTATATTAATGTAATTAAATAAATATTATATAAAATACTGATTTAAATGCGTAATAGAATATTTAGAATATTTAGTAGATATCATTCTGGATAATCGCTTTAGTTTTATATTCAGTCGGCCTTTGAAAGTTTGTAGCAACAGAAACTGATGTTGAATATCTACATAAAATGATAAAATTAGTATATGTACTATTATGTAAGCCTAAGAACATTTCGACTTTATTGACAGAGTAGGTACGGTATATTGTAATTTGGAACCCGTATCCTCTTCCCTATGAGCCAAATGCGTTGACAACTAGACGTTAAAACCTAATGACATTTGTTTGCTAGATATCGATTATTTAAATACCTATTTTTTAATCTCTAAAAATAAAAAATACTTAAAAATGTGTTAGCTTTGCTGCTTGTCTATTAAGCCAAAATGTAAACTAGTTGTTGACATTCCGAAAATAATACTTGATTACTTGATTGGGTTCTATTACTAATTTAAATAGCTTAATTTAAATTAAATCGATTATTAATTTATATCGCTAAATTACGAAACAAACTTTAAGCTTTTCTGAATTTTCTTTAAGCCTGATGATGACGATGATGATGATGATGATGACGATGATGATGATGATGATGATGATGATGATGATGATGATGATGATGATGACGATGACGACGACGACGATGACGATGACGACGACGACGATGACGACGATGATGATTACTAACTCGAAAGCTTTTTGTTCCAGATCCTCAATGAGTACTGTGCTGTAGGTACTGTGAAATCGAGAGATGTATTTCTTTAATCTGTCGCCGTATATGTAAAGGTGTTCCTAGTAACATTTGCAATGACATAATATACTTTGAAGGAAATTAACAGAGAACTAACTAAGCTATTATACTGAAAAGCTGTACATGTAGTAAAATAGTCTAGTTATATGTAAACAATTTGTTGAGATGTTATAAGCGATACTAATGTCTAATTAAGAAAAATATATCAACGAGACAATAGTGATAAATACTTGTACTTGTGGTGCCAAAATGTTATTTAATAGTAATTGCAAATGTTTAAAAATTACATCCTGATTGTATGTTTTTGAAATTTACAATTATTATTATTAGAGAGCCTAGGCTCTAGAAATTGCTACATTTTTTCAAAACGAATGGAAAGATCAAAGAAAGGTCTACTCGTATACCGACAATAGTAAAACTGGGATTAAAATGAAGTTCATGACGATGATAATGATACTGATGTATGAGCTAAAATAAAACACAATTTAGTTAAGCCCAAGAGAGAAAGAAAGAGGGGGAATAGGGGGAGAGTCATTTTAGATTAGATTTAATTTACATGTAAATACTCTATATAGTAGTAGTAATGTTTTGTATAGATGTAGGCTATTCATTAAAATTGTCTAATGTCTTAGCAGAGTCGTTCCTAACATCATCCTTGTAAGGATGTTCCTGATATCATCGTTGAACGAGGAAACGGTCACTGAACTTTTAATATTATTATTATTACTATTGTTATTTTTATACTTTATTTTTTAGTATTTAAAAATACAAATTAGTAATTTACCCTGACGTAGTTTTCTCCGTGAGATCCATCGATTACCTCGACGCCTGAGAGAAAATGGTCCAAAACCTGCAACACAGTCAACTTTTATTTAGCTATTTATTCGCTATGCTCAGCCGTATCTCTTATTTTATAAAAGATGACGACTGAGAAAATGCAAGGCAAAAATTCGCTAAACAGCTGCCTTGCCGGCTAGCCCTCCACACTGTTGTAACGAATTGTTTCCAACAAGCTGTTGGCTATTCTTTAAATTATTCCGATCTTTGCAATAATCTCCATTCAACGTGTATTCCTTTTGCGTTTCTTAATATCTGTGCATTGCCCTAAGATATGGCATGAGGATTAATATAAAAAAGACCAAGGTTATGAGAGTGTCCAATAATAAAGGTGAAGTTAATATCACAATAAATGGTACAAAATTGGAACAGGTAAGGAGTTTCAAATATTTTGGTCATACTATAACCGATGATGGAAAATGTGAGACGGAAATATGCAGTAGGATTGCACAAGCAAAAGCGGCCTTTAGTTGTAGAAAAGAACTATTAACAAAAAGTCTAAAAAAGACACAAAGATAAAGATAGTGAAAACTTTGTTTTGGACCACGCTATTGTATAGATGTGAAACATGGACCTTAAGGAAGGAAGATATTAGGAAACTGGAGGCATTGGAAATGTGAATTTGGAGACGAATGGAGAGGATTAGCTGGACTCAAAAGGTTACAAATGAGGAAGTCCTGGAGAGGGTTGGCACAGATAGACAGTTAATAAATGTATTAAGAAATAGGAAGAAGAGATGGATAGGACACATTCTAAGGGGGGAAGGTCTATTAAAAGAGGTCATAGAAGGTAGAATGGAAGAAAAAGAGGCAGGGGCAGGCCGAGATTAGGTATGTTAGATGATTTAAAGACCCACTCATATGTGGAAATAAAGAGGAAGGCGGAAGACAGAGAAGAGTGGAGGCGTTATGTACCATGGACCTGCCAGTAGGCAGTGCACTAAGAGAGAATACCTGTGTATGTCGGTTTGTTTATAAAGGAATTGTGTTCGATGTACTATTCGGAACTTTACCATTTCAGTAAGCCAAACCAAGAATTAAAACCAAAGCATGAAACTAATACATCCAACTAACATATCAAACTAACACATCAAACTAACACTTCGAATTAATAAGCCTACATGTAAATTAAATTAACACATCAAACTAACATATCAATATCATATTGTATCATATTGTATTGGAGCGCACATCAAAGTTGGTGAACGTCTAAAGTTCGTGAGCTCCTACGCTTCAAAAATTGCTAGAAGATTGTCTAATTCCGACCCAAGTTAAGCTGGGACTGAAAGAAAGATGATGATGACTAGCTTACATGTGTTTACTCTAAATAGGAAACAAATATCTAAAATTAGTACATATGTATACATAAGCTTTGTCTAGATAAAGCATACTTCAATATTTAACGTAACAAATTTAGTTAATATGACAGATATTTAGTGAAACCATTTTTGCAACCTTACCATATCATTTAGGACGACAAGAACTGGTGTGGGCTCTTTGTCTTTCATTTTGACGCGTAACAACCGAACAAAAAATCGTATTGTTGTACCCTGTACATGTAGCAAATCAATTCAATATAATCAGAATTATTTACCGAGCAAACAGTCGTGAGCTCAGTCGTTTTAAACAGTCGTGTATAATAGTGATCTTAACACCAGCCATTTACAGTTTATAGATTTCACGGCTGCTTTTAATAGTTGCAGTTAAATATCAAAGCGAGTAGGAAAATCTAAAAATAGGAAAGTGTAAACAGATTAACAAGAAAACTTATCCTACATAAATCTGCAGTTAAAATTAATCCAATGATTTTTCAGGTATTATAACTATAAAATCACGTTAATAATAATAATAGTAATAGCAAATGTGCCGTATGGGAAGTCACGGTCATTGACACTATGTCAAACTCCTACCTGAATACGACTTCAGTCACAGCCGGTGGAGCTGCTGTTCATGCCGCCTCTAGGAAGTTGGATAAATACCGTGATCTGTCCTTAGGATATGAAGTTGTTCCGGTGGCCATTGAAATCATGGGCCCGATGAATCCCGAAGGAGTTGACTTTATTAATGGCATAGGCAGACTTATTGCACAGCAAACCGGCGTTAAGCGAGAGACATCTTTTCCTTGGCAAAGGCTTTCCATGACTTTGCAAAGATTTAATGCAGTCTGCTTCATCAAATCTTTTAAGCCGATTGATGACCTCGAGTAGCCGGGCAGCGATTCAGCACGTATTACTTGAATTGTTATTATCAAACCCCAGGCTTTTTACACCGGGGTAAAAAAATAGTAATAATAATAATAAAGGTTTAACGTCCGTTTCCTCATCCAGGGATGATGTCAGGGACATCTCCAACAGCACATATTACACAGACTCATCTACAATGCGATCCTCAAGACAAAGAGCAAGAAGAACAAATAGGTTTTATCAGCCGCTTAAGAAGAGTGGATTAACCCGCTATGAGTCTGTTTCTGGTTTTTATTCTTATTAAGATATCTCAATTTTTAGACCGATATAAGGTCAGAAAGAATTATATGATCCGTGTTGAGCTAGACACCAGGTTTAGTAGTACCGTAATCTCTGGTGCCTAATAACACTGATAACATCCGAAAATATTTAATGAAACTTGTCTGGAAATTGACTTAACAATAAATCTTGTAAATTTTATCCAAAGTGATAGAAATATCCAGAAGAATTATGAGAGCAAGTTAATATTTCACATGGCGGCTCTTTCTGCATAATACAACACATGAACAAAACGTATCATGTATACTAATTTAACGTATTTAACGCTTCATTTTGAAAACGGACCCTTGTGACATGCAGTCAAATGACTTACTGACTTGCTAATTTGATACTATCTAACTAAGCCTGTATTCTTTTGATAAGTTGTCTTACTAATTATTACTTATCTTACGAATAATTAGGTACAGGGTTCTGATCCAGTGATCGCCCCATTCATTTCCCTACTACCATCGTCACTGACAAGAAATTAAATATAAACTTGTCTTGCCTTTTGTATTTTATTACAACATTGCGTTCGGAATTATATAGTACTAAAAATAATTCTGGATATATTAGTAGAGAGACAGAGAGATAGAGAGAGAGAGAGTGATAGAGAGAGATATAAGACGATTCGTGGAAACAAGTGGCGTGAATATTATTACTCGTAATTATTAATAATTTCTATTCATTAGTATTACTATTCAATAATTTTTCATTATGGTTCATAATTCTGAATTTTTAAATATACATAATAGTAAAATCTTCATTATTGGAGACCTGCACGAACACGGTGAATAGAATGACGATGATGGTTGCTGTGAGAAAGAGATTACGTGGACCATAGGATCTCGAGAGAGAGGCACACAACACAAAGGCTAGAGCACCCCTCAGACCTCCGTACCACTGAAAATAACCATTAGTTAATCAATCGATATGAATTAAATCAATTAATCAGTCATTCCAATAATCAATTTAAAGATAAATCAATCAATTAAAACAATTCATCAGTAATTCCAATAATCAATCTTTAACTAAATCTATCAGTATATGCATGTGAATCAATTAACCCAAAAATATGACTTAACTGGTCATAAATGGATCTCATAATATCGTCAGTTACTCTGGAAATGTATGGAATAGTAGGCCTACTTAATAATAATAACAGTTACAAGGGAATAATTAATTAAATCCTCATTTTCCTTTTAATTGTTTATATAGTAATTTTTTCATGTTAAAGATGAGATATCGAACGATCTCCTCTACAAATGTGTCATTGTTATCAATGGCGGTAACCTTAATTAAGGCTGTTAAAATGTTTCTTAATGCTAGAGTAGCCTACTACTACTATTAACTACTGAGCTCAATGCATCGATTAATCTCAGATCCTCACTCAGGATCGCTATCATGACATCTGTTGAAACATGCTAAATATTTTTCCCACGACAAATTTTGGGTTTTTAACACAAAAAATTAAGACACGCATTTCTGAATAAAATGCTTTACCTTTTTTGCCGATTAAATTATCTCTCAATATCTCTCTATATATCTGTTTTAATTGGTTGTCACGGACGGCCATAGCAAGCTTATTACTCGCGAAGAGATAACAAATTTTGAATCATGGGATAATATAGTCGTCATTTTAATGCGCAATTGCTATTCATATGCATTCAGAAACGTTTTGCTAGAAATTAAGTAATTAATTTAACTACAGTAAATGCGTCTAATTTATGTTTTTAATTAATTAAAATTACATAATCTCACCATGATAAACTGGTGTCTCAGATCTATTCTTTCCGTACGCACCAGATTAGCAAGACACGTTAGACCAAACACACCTGAAAAATAAAAATGGTTTTAATATATGTAGTGTATCACAAAATTTGACAATCTGTACTCGTTAATTAAAACGCTAATGTAATAAAGCCGATACCTATACCATTTTCATGCATGCAGACTTTGTTTTAAATCATTGCCTATCTGATTTAAAACAAAGTCACCGCGCTTGTCCACTGACTCACTTGTTTCTTCGATACAAAGTATACTCGAAGGCCTATTCGAATAGCATATAATTCAGAGTGCTTATCAATAATTGAGATAAAGAGACCGTTTATGCATACGTCCCTGCCATCATCCTTGCATGAGGAAAGAGATGTTAAACCTTTATTATTATTATTATTATTATTATTATTATTATTATTGTTGTTGTTGTTGTTGTTGTTTTTATTATTATTAGTAGTAGTAGTACTATTGTTATTATTATTGTAATAATAATAATAATTATTATTATTTATTTATTTATTTTTTTTTATACCCCGGTGTAAAGAACCTGGGATTTGATAAAAAAAACTATTCAAGCAATACGTGCTGAATCGCCGCCCGTCTACTCGTGGTCATCAATCGGCTTAAAAGAAATGTTGAAGCAGACTCCATTAAATCTTTGCAAAGTCATGGAAAGCCTACGTATAGTCTATGTACTTATAGTCTAAGTAATTATAGTCTACGTACTTATAGTCTACGTACTTATAGTCTACGTACTTATAGACTACGTACATATAGTCTACGTACTTATAGACTACTTACTTATACTCTACGTACTTACAGTCTACGTACTTATACTCTACGTACTTATAGTCTACGTACTTATACTCTACGTACTTATAGTCTACGTACTTATACTCTACGTACTTATAGTCTACTTACTTACAGTCTACGTACTTATAGTCTACGTACTTATAACCTATATACTTATATTCTACGTACTTATAGCTCTGCCGATGATGATGAAGAAGAGAGTCCAGAGGATGAAGCCAGCGTTCCAGACATGCTCGAAGAGGACGATGTCACATCCGAGAAACAGGAAGACGAAAGCCTCCAGGATAGATCTGAAGAATTATTTACATTATAGAGAGGTTTGATATTAACGGATTAGGGAATTAGGTGGAAGAGTTTATGTCATGGGCCGGCCAGCTATGGGGCTATGAACTGTGGGAGAGATTGTACGTTTAAGATATACAGGAAAAATTATTAATATTAACAGCTTTATATTTATAAGAACCGTTGTTGTACATAATAGCAAAAATCAAATTATACGATATATTATATTAATTATTAATAATAATGTTCAAGTTGTAAGAAAGTTCGTATTAATTAGAATATTTAATATTGAAAAATTGACGTGTCATATTATTATCAATATTGAACTTGGCATGAAAAGAAAAAATCAAAATATTCAAATATTAATAACATTTGTAGACTATTACTTCATCACTCTTGATCCTCGATAAAGACACACAATTCTACAACGTTGCTCTTTTATTATTTTTTGTACTTTTATTCACTCCTTGAAAATATTGCTATAGATCACTCCAATTTTCTGGTGTTAGGCAAATATGTATAATATTTGTATATCAACGATAAATGAAATACGTTACGAATACCTTCATCTTAATTATTTTACCTTAATGGATCATCATCATCATCTTCTTCCCTTAAACACCAACTTAGCTAGGGTCGGGATACGAATAGACTCTCAAATCCCCTCTGTCCTACATCATATCATCCATCAGTCAATTCCCTATTTGAGACTTTTCCATTCGTTTAAATTTTTGTAGCAATTTCCGGAGCCTTGGCGCTCACCACCCGAATGCCCTTTCTGACGTTGGTATGGATCTTAGTGCTTTAATAGCCTTCTTCGACAAGTGCAGCCACCGGTTGATAAATTCTTCGAGCAACCTGGGCACAATACGGGGAATTCTACTTTAATGAATAAATCACGAAAAGCATATCTACATAAGCAAATTGATTGTTCGCACCCACTGACTCCTGCTATTTTCTTTATCGTCAATTCCGACTCGAATGACAGATTTGGAAAGACTGTTTGAGCTTGCACAAGGCCGCAGGCGGTTATACTGGAGAAATAGAAGGAAGATTAAGTACAAAATATGTCAAGCAATTATTCCTAAAGTTTAGCAGCATATAAATGTAAATCTTTAAGCGATTCAGCACGCATTGCTTTAATCGTTTTTATCAAACCTCGGGTTCTTTACACCCGGGGTAAAAAATATCAATAATAACAATAGCATTAATAATAATAATCAATGAATTCGTGTAAATCTGGCACTGAGTACCAACACATAATAATAATAATAATAATAAAGGTTTAACGGCCGTTTCCTCATACAAAGATGATGTCAGGGCCATACTAAAGATTTTAAATGATACACAATTATGCCTGTGGTAAAGATGAGAGAGAACTGTGTTTATTTCGATACACTCAAAATATGCAGTGACATACACAAACAAGGCCGTCAAAGAGGTCACAAGTAACCTATCCAGTTGACCACCCCTCAATCATACAAATTGAAAAATAGCTGGGCAATCGAAATAAACCTGAAATACAAGTAAAATTAATTTTAGTTAATAAAGTTTGCAATAATAACAACAGTAATTTAAAAGGAGAATATTAATTTGCTTCTGCCGATAAATCTGAGATGTTTAGAGGCTGAATTAGGGTGATGTAGTGGTGCAGCTTACTCGATTTCTAAAACATTTAACACCAGCTACAAAGTTTGGCGTTATACAACGACCAGAAACGGACGGATTAGACCAGCTATTTATAAAAACCCAAGAGAGAATAAGAATCTTAGAGTGCTAATATATTTACACTTTTAAAATCTTAAACATAATATGGTACCATTAACAAGTTATAAAGAAAACACTCACGCAATTATGCTTGACCACTCGAACAGCTGACCAAGCAGGTATGAAATGTACGCCATTATAAGGACTATCACAGGTTCAATATCTAAAAACAATAATGTATATCACTAAAAGTTTATATTGCTTAACAGATCGAAAGTCTGATCTTGAATCGGTTGATAGACAGGCAAGGGTGATGCACTTAGTTAATGATGCGTTAAGTTTAAGTGATTTTATGATTATAATCAAAATTGACTCAAATGTGGAGCACGAAATTTGTGCCATTGATGCTCGCCTGTTACGCCTACTACTTTGCATTCCTTTTACTGTACTGCCACACTGTCTTCTAAATTCATGAAACTTTGAGATCACACTCTCATATTGAGGAGCCAAGACATGAAGTGACCACAAAAAACAATCGATCAATGAATTAATAAACCAATCACTAAATTATTTAATCAATCAATCAAATATTTATTTACTCGATCACTCAATAATTCGAGTAAACAATGAAACAAACATTAAATAAATCTTACAATAAATCAACCAACAATCAATCATTATACATATGTACATGATGCATGTATAAACATGTACAATAGAATGTCTCAATAGCGCAATAGTTAAGGGTGTAGATAACGTCATGAAGTTTTAAATGTCAGACCCTGAGGTGAATTGAACTCTCGTGGGTTCGATTCCCAGCCGCGCTGATCTGAGAGTAAAATCTCGGACATTCACTGGACTGGCTACACGGTAAATGGACTAAATTGCCTAACAGTTATAACGTGTGGTATTAAAAGTGATAGATATCAACATAGTTGATCATTTTACTATAACGTGTGTTATTATTATTATTGTTATTATTATTATTACATGTACATATACATGCACATGTATAAACTCTCAGTCTATCACAGAAATACTACAAAATACAATTATCAAAGAAAGAACAAGCCACTATAATGGATTAGCACTAGTAATCAAAAGTTAATATAGTTAGTCTTTAATTTATGAACATTTTAATTTAGGCATGTGTGACTGAAATGTAAGACAGGCTTTTCAAGCTGAACTGTAAAAGTTTATCTTACTAACAACTTAACTTTAATATAACTTTAACTTAGAAAAAACTTTAACTTTGTTAACTTTTAAACTCCAACTTAGAAAAATATTAATTTGGTAACGTTAATGTAATATGCCTACGCGGCTGCTTGTGTGTGAATTTAGTGATGATGGAAGTGAGAATTCCCATCAGAATTCCAATGGCAGCTCCACCAACGCTACTGACTAGAAAGAATGCGAAACCTGTAGCCATCTGTATACAAATAAGTAATAATTTTGTTCTGATAGAAATATTAAAAAACCTGTACCAAGCTATATCTGAACTAAAACAAATTAACTTTTCTATCAAATATGTCATGTAAAAAGCTCTTATTTCAAATGCATCATAACTGAAAATAAACATAGTGAGAAATTAATATGGAAGGCAATGGATCCTCTTCTCAATAGAAGGGGATCGACACATATATAATAATTTTTCGGTCTGTAAGATATTCGACCGCGAATCAGTATATGCGGCGTTCAAATCCTGGGCTCGCCCGTCACTGACATCGCTTTAGAGTGAGGAAACTGACGTTAACATTAGCTTTACCAGCTTTTTATAAATTCACCTACATTTGTTTTCGTCTGAATTCACTCCGATCACTCTTGCTTCAACCTTCCTGAAATTGTTCAACGATAACATTACTCATATTTGGTATTCCGTCCCCTCCTCTAAGTTTAATTTCTTCTTTGCTGGCAATTTCATTACTTCCCCACTAACATTATCACAGTTTTACTTGAAAATCATTATGAAGTCCGAAATATCAATCTTAACCCATCTGACTCATCTTGCTCTCGTGATCGCATTTCTACTAAACTAATCTATCCTGCATTGATGCATTTGTACCTCTTGGTTAAGGTGTCCTCTAGGCTCATTTAGAAGCAGTTGACTTACCACCTTTGTAAAAGGCTTCTTTATCTCAAAATGAAGTTTCACACTATCTGCTTATATCCAGAGTTGGCTTAAATTAGTATAATTATAGTTCATTTATTTTAATTTTTGACTAATTAAAATTTCTTACTTCGCCAGGTGTGATGGTTGTTGTATTAACCCAAATAGACATGATGTCAAAAATAACCACTGTCACTGCATCTGAAATAATAGTGGCAACATACAATAAAATGTATTTTATTAGTACGAATACAATTAAACTATTTTTCTCCCGATCAAGGGAAGACGCACTGTGAGAAATTAGTACAGCTAGCGTTGTGTTACTGCTTTGATCTATTCGCTTCAGTTTAACCTGTTTAAGTACTGTAAGTAGGAAATCAACCCAACCATTAAGCAACATGTGTTATGAAGAACGTTCTGGCTAACAGCTTAGTTGCTGATTACCTCTCTATGTATAACAGGTAGGTTACTCGTTTTTAATATATACAGAATTATGGATCCGGATATATTTTTTAGTGTTTCTTTGTCTTCGTTAGTTGCCTCTAACTAAAGTACGCACACGTAGTCGTCACTTAGTTATAAAGATGTCAATTGTTACTGTAAATATTCAAATTTTAAAGAATCAAGCACTGTGCTTCAAAATGTGTAAATTGAAATGTTAAAAGATGGCGGTGGTTAGTATAATTGATAGAACGTGCGGGCCAATAAACGAAGTTATGCTACGTCAGGCTTGGTTAGTGTTAAGATGGGACTCTATCATGGAAGACTAGGGTGCTTGCAGAATTGAATGCAATAAACCCCAGTGTGTTGTACGGTTACTCTTAAAGTGCTCTGTAATTGCGCTATTTAAAGAAACTACTACTAATCATCATGAAATAAAGGCAAGAAATGACGAAAACTACTAAAATATCAGTTCAGCGATTTGGTTCTATCGTACGTTCTAAATCACAAGTGTAACAAAACGAACTACGAAACTAACCATTTAATAAAGATTCTCCAAAGACTAGAAAGTATAGCATGTCGTTTACACCAAGATCTTTAAATATAGCTATGACCTGAAAATGAAATAATAAACTTATCTAATTTACATATAAGTAGACACTGGCGTACATGTATATATAGAAAGGAATGCTGGCGATATTTTAATAAGTGATAAAAGGATGATTAACTCGTTTAGATTTGTTCACTGATATTTGTTTGCTATGTTGTTATGTTATTAGCCATCTCTCTCTCTCTCTCTCTCTCTCTCTCTCTCTATATATATATATATATATATATATATATATATATATATATATATATATATGTATATATAATCAATAATTGTTACATAAACATCCCCTTCCACTGTGTCCCTGCTACTAATCAGGAAGCTGATGCTAAACTTGTTAATAACAAAAGAGATAATTAATGCGCTTTCAGTCTTAGGTTTGGCTTGTTAGACGTAACGCTGGTAATGGTTTTACTGCAAGTGTTTTCTCATCCATACATATGTATAATATTGAAAAAGCAGTCATGTTAATAACGATACTTCGGAAATTCTATGATTACTTATTCGTAAAATGGATATGAAAAGGAAGAGACAAGCAAAAAAGTGAATCTCGTGGAAGATAACATAAAACTTCTTTGCAGGCAGCTCAGTGAGTGAAAGAGAGAGAGAGAGAGAGAGAGAGAGAGAGAGAGAGAGAGAGAGAGAGAGAGACAGAATTATATAATGTGTATGTCTTGCACGCACATTATATAATTTCCATTTAATTATATGATTTCATAAAAAAATTATTTCACTGGTTAACAGCATTCAGTATTTCAATTCTACAAGGCATTGAAAAGACGATGAAAATATTACTCTATCCATGTCGGCATAGCAAGTGTCTTCATGAAATCACAGTTCATGAGATGTGAACTAGAAAGTTCGTCATTTCTACCACATAAAAATTGTAACAATAGCATCACAGTTTTGTTCATAGTGTTTTCACGACAAGATCAAACAGAATCAAAAAAGAAAAGTCTATGGGTAAAAAATCGTTCTATGATTGTATTAATGTTTTACAAAAATCGAAACAGTCACTGAATCTGTAGAGTTCTCATTCAAAGTAGCCGACCCAGTTCGAAGATATGTACACAAAATTACAAAACTCTTTCATTGATAAATACCTCTAGAACAACTCCTTAATTAGTAGTTAGTAAACGATTGATTTACCTTTAATTAGTAGTTACTAAACGCTTACTTTAGAACAATCTAGGTTTCATGTTGTCATCTTTGAATAGATTAGATAAATAGGCGTTGAGGTCTCGCTTCTAATCTTACACGTAATTGTGATTTAATAATAATAGAAAATTAAAACAGAACAAATTTACCGCCACTGGATCCACGGCGACGATGAAGGACGAGAAGAGAAAGAAATCTAGAGGGGAGAGATTTTGAATCGTGCTGCCCATTGCACCAGACAAGTACAATCCGTACAAAGATGGAGCTGCGAGATGTACATCATTAGCGGGTACAACAATACAAATAAGGGTACGGAAACTACTGATATCGCAAGGCAAATAATTAATGACAACGAGTACAAATTTGTATCAACAATGTGTGTTCAGCACAATTGTGTGCAACACAACAATTTTACAATAGAACAATGCAATGTACAACCAAGGAGCGTACAACAATTATGTGTACGAAGATGCAGTCCGTAATAACGTTATGAATTTAATATGCAAGAACGTGCAAAACTGAGAGAAGTCTAGTATTATGATTATGCTTCTGATCACATCAAACTTAAAGAATTCATTTCCTAATTTGACTGCAACTTACAGTCATTTCGAGATTATTTCTTAAATCCAATCAATATCAACAATTTATCATCAACATGATCTTCCCTTGAATTCCAGTTTAGCTAGGGTCGGGATACGAATAGACTGTCTCAAATCCTCTCTGTCCTGCATTATATCATACATCAGTCAATCCCCTATTGGAGACTTTTCAATATCAGCAATTATACATTTTAAAAGTTATTTTAATATATGTAAACACTTTTTATTATGCATTTACTCATGCACAGTACATGTAAGTGATTAATATAGCAGAATTTTAAAAAAATACTTATATGTTGCATTTATTTGCAATTGATTTCAGTATTATGTTCTTATATTGTTTGTGAAAAATTTAAAGAGAAAATAATTGTAACACCATAATAATTTAAGTTGGTGTAGGTTTCTGCTTTATAATGTTTACATTTTATATATTATCTATTTATATATTCTGTAGTAATTGAAATAGTATACTTAAAATTGATGATTATACTGTATCTATTCAAAAAAAGCTTACCGATAATTGAGACATTTACCAACGTTCCCTGAAAAATATAGGAAAACAATAAGCCCACTAAAATAATATAATTAAATATTGTAACTTCCTAATACCTCAATCTAACGTCAGTCTTCTAACAAACATATATTATATCGTACATGATTATTTAGACGTAATGGACAGAAAAATACTACAAATTCTTTTAAATCTCGAAATACATTTAAAAGATACATCAATATATTTTAGTTAATTTTAGTTAAGCGCTATTTTCTGTTGATATTAAAAGTTGTGGCATTCTTAAAACAACAGAACATGCAGCATAAAATGCTATATTATATTCTCTACTACACTTATGTTTCGCATAATTGTGTATGCCTGAAGTAATTTTGTATCCAATACTAAAAGATCATAACAATATTGCGTGAATTAGCTAACCACTTTAAATGGTATAAACTAAAATGGTCAACCAGCAGTGAAAGTTCTAGAAGTTCTGCCTGAAGACGATGCTGATATGACGTTAAAAAAATATAACTATGTATATGCTAGAATGCTTTAAGACGTTAAATGTTCTATAATGTTAAAAACACTGCTTGAATGCTATATGACTTTAAATGTTTTATTATGTTATACACTGCTATAATGTTTTAATGATGATACATGTTTTACTTTTATTATATTGCTTTAATACACTTAAAATTTTATCAATACGTCGCAATCACTGAGAAATAGACATCACGCCTCTCAGTTTCCACATTTAGGGTTGACGCCTTTATCATGAGCTTTGGTGGGATAGGAAACTTTCTACCCCGGGTCCATAAAGCGCTTCCTTAGACCTCGTTATATATGGGGTATGTAGTAGGTTACAATCGAGAGTATTTTAATACCGGTGCTACGGGATTATATCATCTCATCACGGTGATTGGATTAACAACTCAATCAAATATATAAAACCAGGCATGAGTTCATGTGTGACATCTGACACAAACAGCATTTAGAGATCGAAGTAGATCAAAACCGACGCTAAAACCTAATTTTATATCATGAACAGATTCTCAGTTATCAATAACCAGTTCTTCATTTATTAATGTAAGCTAAGAACTTCATATTTGAACCCTATTTAAATTATTTTAGTTATAGTTTTAGTTTTAGTTTTTGTCTTGGTTATAGTAGTGCTACTTACCAACACTGCGTGGAGTAAAACGGTACCAATATTGGCTGCAAAAGTTCTGCTATTGAGTCCATAGGCTGCATCCAGCACAATGCTGCACAAGCAATACTAGATGTAAAATGTTATCTATCTGTGCTTCAGTGGAAATGGTTTGAGATGAGAATTTATGGCAATTTAAATAGATGGCACTTTATAGTAATATATACTGGAGAGAATAGAGCCTATATAGCAGGGTTGAACCAATCAGTAAATTGGTGTGATGCTAACGATCTACTGTAGTTTCACAGTCTATGTCTCAAGCAGACTATCTGTAGATGATTACGAAATAATTTAATATAGCTTTAGTTCCAACCAATACATCCACGACATTGATTATACAGAATAAATCACAACAGTATACTTAGCATAAATGTTAAAGACTATAAGAAAATAAAATATGCATTTGGTTACAAGTATGCGGACTTCAAATTCTAATCATCAAAGAGGGAAGGGATTTGTAGACTGAACCAAGTGGGCGGGGTTTAGCTCACTTTTAATGAGGCGTGTTCCTCATAGAAATCTCAAGCAATGTCGAGACGGGTTAACACTTGGGTGGCAATAACCTTGAAAGACAAACTGCTGGCTTCTTGGAATGAAAAAGATCAGGGTGTTGGAAGGTTAGTCTTAAATACGTGATAACTGCAATTAAGATACTAATGGCAACGATTACTCATAGTCAAGAGTGTATAAATGGAAATAACGAAAAAACTGCAAACTCAACAACCAAGTAAGATATTGTGGGATAAGTGTGTGAGGTTATGTTTGTAACCAAACGAAGAAAAACATGCAAGTTCATGTATATACCCATCCAAAATAACGAAGTTAAAGCTTACGGTGGCAGTAGATAGAGCATGAAAAATTTGTTGCTAAATTGCTTTTCTGAAACCTTGTAACCGTTCAATCTACAAATATAACAAGGAAATATAAATTTTAAATTATAGTTTGATTAAGATTCGACGAAACATTTATGTTTGGGACAGTTAACAATTAAATTGCTCGAAGTGACTTAAACTGTTTCAACTCAAAAAATAAAAAATAGGTTGAGTAAAAATTATATCCAGAGGCTGCTTTTAACCATATATGATTTTCATTAGGTTGCGAAATGAAAATTAATAATAACAAATGACTACACTATATGCGGTTGAGTACTAAAGCTAACAAGAAGAAGAAATAAAAGTTTAGATTTTCCATTAACGAGTGTAGTAATATAAAAATATGCTAAACATTTATTTAAATGTTTGATTACTTCAGTACAGTTCACAAAAGTATTTATCATGGAATCATCTTGAAAGTCAAATAAGAGCGTCAGAAATCCTAAATCCCGAAAATGCATGTAACCAGTATCAGAATTGTACCAGATAATTGAATAATAGCATTAACTAACAATAAATTAATGTGTCAATAGTAACCTTTTGAAGCCATTAATATAATTGAATATGCTATTCAGGATATTCCATATTATACATTATTCATGTAGGCCTATATACCGAGAATATATATATATACTCGATATATACATGAATATGCAATACTATTGCCATTGTTACATACATATATGTATATTACTGTAGACAACGTAATAATAATAATGATAATAATAATAATAATAATAGTAGTAGTAAAGGTTTAACGTCCGTTTCCTCATACAAGGATAATGTCAGGGACGTCTTAAAAATAAGCAATTCTACTATTTTCATGCATTATTAATTACAACTTTTACGTTGGATTATTAAACTTACAGTAACAGTCCGGCAACAATGATTCCGACAAGAATGAGAATACTAAAACACAAAAATTTTAAAATAGCATGAACCATAATAAATTTAGAACAACATGTTGCATAGTAATCTAAAACCTATGACACAAAAACAACAGAACAACATTGGGCGTGAAAGCAGATTCTGAGTATGAATATATACCAAGGACCTGCCACTTGGCAGAACGCTAGAGAGAGATAATAGCAATGAAATGATACCTTGCATAGTACCAATGAAATAACAAAGCCAATAATAACAATGATATAGCATAAGGCATAGAGATAATAAAGTAGCATACTGCATAATAAAAAAGTAATAAAGGAATGTAGTAAATTTCATCTGTACATGTATTATGCGTCATAATAATACTGTATTATGACGCATAATACAGATGAAATATACATGTAATATTACATGTACAACACTTTCAAGATCATGACTACTGCGATACTTTACTCAATGTAACATCGGTGTAATAGGGCGACCATTGCATTTCTCACCGTTTTCCTGATTAAATTTCTGCATTTAACAATCTACTCCCGAATCTTTTGCAAATTTAAAATATTTACAAGATCAAATTCTTTATTCAATTGACCATAAGAAAGTTAAGTATATTTGTTATACCTACCTCATAATATATTGCCTAAATCGACATAAAATATATATTAAATAACTGCTACATTTTAATTAATATCTTTACTTTAAGTATCAGAAAGTTTTCGATTAATTTCGATTTTCATCTATAGGCTACAAATTGTATCTCCCAGGTGTGACGATTGTGGGAATTAATGAAAACGACATACAGTATATACAACGTTTTTACTTTTAGGCCTATTTGTTTTCATTGCTGCTATAAAGTCGATTGTCTTTATTATTGTTGATATTGATATGGTTAATTTCATTTCACATTACAAATTTACTAACCAAGTTTCAGGAACATTTCTGGCTATGCACCGTATCTGATGAACCACTGAAATAAATCACGAAAGCTTGCAACTAAAATGAAATAAATTTGAGACATTATTTTTCAATATTATTGATAAATGATACTAAATTATTCATACATTTATAAATAATCTAGTACCATTCATACTAAAATAATCTAGTATCATTTATCAATATTATTTAAAAATAATTGTACTATAAATGACACTAGATTCTACTGCTTTGCATTCTGATTCTGTGAAATCTTACTAAATTATGTGTCTAAATTCTATGTCATAGGATATCCAGACAATTTTAAACTGACCAATCCGGAGTTGGAGTAACCTCCGTGAATTTTTTCCTCGCCCAGAGTATAAAATCTATGACAATCGGTAAATGGATAATTGGAAAACTTCCAAATCGATCAAACATGTAATATTACAGGTCTGACCATTCTTTATTATTAATTTTTATATTTATTTGTAAGCCTTTTTGAGAAGAATTTCTAACCACGCATTAGGATGACCATCAATAATGTTCTATTTGTGAGTCAGTCGTTTTATTGTGACATGAAACTATAATGTAGTTTGTAATTCAGTGATCAATTAAATAATTCCTGTGATCTAACAATCTAGTAGCATCTCAGCTGACTGATTGGTGCACATTAATTACCACTTATACATGGCCGAGTTGATAGCACTTTTGCCTAAGAAACAAGAAAGCACAGATTCAAACACCAACTGGTCAGTCTACATAGTACCTTGTAGTAGGCAGGCAGACGTTAAACTTTAATGCTATAGTTTAATTGAGTGATTAAAGAATTACATTATCTTTGGACTGGTTTTCTGAATTTTTCGGCTTGTATGTGTCTCAATTTTATTCGATGTTATCATGGACAACAGTCTCTCTCTCTTTCTCTCTTAGTGCACTGCCTACTGGCAGGTCCATGGTACATAACGCCTCCACTCTTCTCTGTCTTCCGCCTTCCTCTTCATTTCCACATATGAGTGGGTCTTTAAATCATCTAACATACCTAATCTCGGCCTGCCCCTGCCTCTTTTTCCTTCCATTCTACCTTCTATAACCTCTTTTAATAGACCTTCCCCCTTAGAATGTGTCCTATCCATCTCTTCTTCCTATTTCTTAATACATTTATTAACTGTCTATCTGTGCTAACCCTCTCCAGGACTTCCTCATTTGTAACCTTTTGAGTCCAGCTAATCCTCTCCATTCGTCTCCAAATCCACATTTCCAATGCCTCCAGTTTCCTACTATCTTCCTTCTTAAGGTCCATGTTTCACATCCATATAATAGCGTGGTCCAAACCAAAGTTTTCACTATCTTTATCTTTGTGTCTTTCTTTAGATTTCTTTAGATACTTTTTGTTAATAGTTCTTTTCTACTACCAAAGGCCGCTTTTGCTTGTGCAATCCTACTGCATATTTCTGTCTCACATTTCCCATCATCGGTTATAGTATGACCCAAATACTTGAAACTCCTTACCTGTTCCAATTTCGTACCATTTATTGTGATATTAACTTCACCTTTATTATTGGACACTCTCATAACCTTGGTCTTTTTTATATTAATCTTCATGCCATATCTTAGGGCCGTATCATTCAGCCTATCCATTATCTTCTGCAATCCAATCTTGCTGCCCGCTACCATTCCTTGGTCATCTGTAAATCTTACATCTTGTAACAAATTCCCTCCTACTTTTATTCCTTCTTCCAAGTCTTCCATGGCTTCCCCCATCATTGCCTCAACGTAAATGTTAAACAGCAGCGGCGAAATGCTACAACCTTGTAGCATTTCACGTCCTATTTCACTCCACGTCCTATTTCACCTTCTTCTGAGTATTCTTGTTGGATTTTGATTACTGCTCTTTGATTCATGTACAAGTTCAAAATTAGTCTCCTATCTCTCCAGTCAATTCCTATTCTTTTTAAGATTTTCAGCATCGTTATCCAATCAATCCTGTCAAAGGACAACAGTAGAACTCTAATAATTGTTAATAGAATTATTACGGAGCATAATTTAGACATATAAATATAAATAATAATGAATCAACAATAAATATTACTAAAAAATTGTTAATACATAATCATCATCATCATCCTCCCTTGAATCCCAGTTAAACCAGGGTCGGGATACAAATTGACTGTCACAAATCCTCTCTGTCCTACATCACACCACCAGCCAACCACCTATTTGAGACGTTTCCATTCGTTAAAAACAGTTAATACATAATAATAATAATACATATTAATAATAAATAATAACAATTAACTAATAAGTCAGACACAATATATTGGATCACTTACAGACGCCGACAAGGGCGACGAGAAGGATGAACAGGGCAAATAGGAGAGTGTCTGAGACCGTAGTCCATCTGAACATGACCACGGTCAGAGACCTCTGGGTGGTGGCTGGTTCAGTCGAGTCTGGTGTGGATGTTGTCGTTGCCTCGACCACTGAAGATGTTGAAATATAAAACAATAATCCAAACAGAGCGGCACCGCCAACCCCCGAGATTCTATTTTGTTTAGAAAACGGCATGATAGCTTTAAAAGAGATATCCTGAAGAATGCTTGACTTATTGCGGTTTTGACTCAATAAAGACTTCCTTTTAGTTTCGCCGACGAAGCTACTGAAATCCAATATTAAAAGCAATATGGTCTTAAGACTTTAGAGAGTTTTGGCTTATTACTTAAACTATTTTTTATTAAAGAAATATTTTATATATAAATACTAAATGTTTCTAAATAAATTTTCAATTTCAATTCAATAAATTGCAAGCTATGAAAAATCAATACATCGCATCAGTTAAGCTATATTTCTTGACTTAACTGCCCGTCAATTACGCAAAGCTGTAACACTGGTTTACTTATATACTACTAAATGCACTATTAGACAAGAATAGGCGCGTCCTTTCAACGCTAATGATTTGCGCATATTGTGGGACATCATCTTCATTTTCTGTCAATAAGCTTTGTTATCATCTGCACGATTTATTTTAAAAATATCTCAAGTGGCCATTGGCGAAGCACCAATAAAACAAAACACTAGGAAAGCAGTGATTAAAAGAGAAATACACGTAGCTGCACGGTTGGAAGTTAAATAGAACTGATAATAGTACGTGGTAGTGTTGATATAGGGTTAGCCGAACAGGTACAGGTCTTAATGAGCTGTTATTCTCAACAGTCTCAGTTAAGCCTGATCAGAGTTGTTTTTAAATGTCACCCTTCGTGTTAACTAGCCTATTGTTTGTTGAGTCACGACTACTGTGATATCTTTCGTTTTTTCTCTCCTTATCATTCTTTTCAACTTCTTTATCCTTCACTATCTTTTTCCTTATTCCCTTAACCTGGATACATACTAGAATTAAGCATATTCACTTAAATCTTTCTCGATCAGTTTGAAAGGTTTAACACAGAATTATTTGTATTTAGAGAAGATGATGTCTTCATCTTTTGTGTTCGCATATTAATTACAATTAATATGCGAAATGATTAGAAAAATAATTAGCAGCATTGAATACTTCGTTAGATAATTATCTAAAATTATCTAAAACGTTAGATAATTATCTAACGAAGTATTCAATGTTCTTAATTTAGTTCTTTTTGTGTTACAATAATTCCTAAACTATTTAAACATCATGTAGTTCCTGAATTATATGGAAGATTTTGCTTCTATGTTAATTAATTTGTAAAAAAATATGTCGAATTTTCTGCAGCATTCTATGGCACACGAAAAAGTTTCAATGGTAAGTATAAAGCCGCCAGTTCAAGTCTCACAATGACTATCTCTGATATGACAACCACTACCGCATACAACTATCTACTGCTGTCCACGACAACATTGAGAACAACTATGATATAAAAACAAAATACACACTTAGTGTTACAAACGATTAAGTCAGTAACAAGATCGGTTCATATTCCGTAAATGAATTGATCTTAGAATTGCTGCTAACTCTTAGAATAATTATCTATAATGACACTGAAACTGTAAAACAATCCAATAAATCCGAGTTCGTATTTCGATTCGTACCTGAGTTAGTCTGCTAGAATAAAATACGTATAGCTCCTAGGTGGGCCATTCAAAAAAAAAAAAAAAAAGAGATCTGGAAAACATGGTTTTCTGGCCTCTAATCAATTACATTTAGTTATATAATTTGCTTTCTTTCCGTAATATTTTAAAACAGTCCGCTTTCTTACGTATGTGGTATAATTAATAGATGAAATCTGCTGAACAAACTACACTGTTTTAATTGAATAGTGAAATAAACAGTTTACTTCATTCTCCATAGTGCTTTGAAACATTGTGCAACCTCGCTGACGACGTCATGTCGCAATGAGAAATCTGACGTTAAATTAGAGCTCACTTATCAAAATATCCTAATCAACAATAAAGAAATAGATGATCGCATATGACAGTAAGTAATACATTTTATTTTACAATTTCAATTAATAATAAATAATTATAAAGGTTTAACGTCCGATTCCTAGCTCATACAAAGATGATGTAAGGGTTATTCCCTTACATCATGATGATGATTAAGATGATGTTAATTGTTATTCCATGATGATGATTAAGATGATGTTAATTGTTATTCCATGATGATGATTAAGATGATGTTAATTGTTATTCCATGATGATGATTAAGATGATGTTAATTGTTATTCCATGATGATGATTAAGATGATGTTAATTGTTATTCCATGATGATGATTAAGATGGTGTTAATTGTTATTCCATGATGATGATTAAGATGATGTTAATTGTTATTCCATGATGATGACTAAGATGATGTTAATTGTTATTCCATGATGATGATTAAGATGATGTTAATTGTTATTCCATGATGATGATTAAGATGATGTTAATTGTTATTCCATGATGATGATTAAGATGATGTTAATTGTTATTCCATGATGATGATTAAGATGATGTTAATTGTTATTCCATGATGATGATTAAGATGATGTTAATTGTTATTCCATGATGATGATTAAGATGATGTTAATTGTTATTCCATGATGATGATTAAGATGATGTTAATTGTTATTCCATGATGATGATTAAGATGATGTTAATTGTTATTCCATGATGATGATTAAGATGATGTTAATTGTTATTCCATGATGATGATTAAGATGATGTTAATTGTTATTCCATGATGATGACTAAGATGATGTTAATTGTTATTCCATGATGATGATTAAGATGATGTTAATTGTTATTCCATGATGATGATTAAGATGATGTTAATTGTTATTCCATGTCCCTTACATCATAAAAACTTGCCAGTTTTTATGATGTAAGGGACATGGAATAACAATTAACGAATTTTTATGTCGTTTACAATTTCTACAGTTTTCGAACGGAAAGTATATTTTCCTAAAGTATTATTTACTTTCATCCTTCGTCTAATGCTTCATGACTTCTGCTGTACTGCATACTGTATAACAACTAAATATAATTAAATTAAACAACTTTGTAAATTAAAAGAAGCATACCTTTAATCGTAGGTATCTTAGGAAATGGACTTTAAAAAACAATTTGATTTGACTAAAAGAAATTTATCTATGACAACATTCAGTTGCCTTCCGGTTTCATTAAATCAGTGAAATCTGAAGTAGCTAAAGCTAAAGCTAAAGCCAAGTTTAGCGTCAGTTTCCTGCTTGAATAATATGTCAGTGACGGGGAGAGAACTTAATTGAACCCTGCACGTACTAAACCGCTGTCGAACAACTTTAAAAAAGCCACCGGTTTAGCTGTTAAGAGAATTAAACTATTTCTAGGAGAAATTAGTAGGAGTTATATAAGTTTGTATGGTATTGACGAATTATAGACACAATTAATAAATTAATAAGTGTTACGTCAGCCAATTTGCAGACTAAGAGGTATTGCCTAGCAGAGGAACAACTCCTGACTTTCATAAGTCACATGTCGTAAATAAAGTCTGCGTAGTTATCTGGCAAGAGACCGAGGTATTGATATTAGATAAGAAAAAACTCCTACAGATAACAAAGTAAAATACTGCTTTCAAAAATTACGCTATTAGCTTTTAATTGTCACGACTCGAGACTAAATAGATATTTATTAAGACCAAGGTCATTATACAGATTATCTTGAGAGCAGGAGAGGCCATATCTCGTTAGACTCGTTAATTGTCCAAGTTTTCATTATAATCTCTCGCTGTTCATAACACCGTTCTCTGCACAACATATAAATAATCAATTAAAATAATAACTTGTAACTGACATGTATTTAGTATTCCAACAAATGTCAGGTCCAATGTGGATATTAGACTTGCTTACAAGCTTGTTTTAGAGCACTGCTTAGGCCAACAAATTTTTTCAATGCAAAAGACATGACTTCGTTAAATCTTACTTTAGAATCTACAGAAACGAATAAATTATGATTTTGAAGTTTTTCAATTAATTTTTCATTTATTATTCGTTTATTTAACTCGCTATTTATTTATTTCTTTATTTATTGCTTTATTTCAGGCGTAAAAACCCTTATATGAATCTTGCACATAGAACAATGCAACAAAAACCAGAAAAGCAAATAGTCTGCGCATAAATTGAGCTATAGGCCTAAAACAATTACTTATAGAATTAGGCATACAAGGCTATAATAGGCTCAGAACATCAAAACACTTAACTAGCATATTAGCATTATCCATATACTATACATATACTATACGGTAAGTCAGTGATTTATTCAAATACGAACCTAACTGAGATATCATTTGAAGATAACATAACAATGCTAACCTTTTATGACACTATTTATAGACAAACTGCTTCTGCTGCTTCCTGAACCCAGTGACATTTCCATAATTATGTGGTCATGTTCTACATCAACGTAGCTTATGCCGTCCAACGCGTGGCTGTAACACATTAACATATAATATCTACATCACATAATCATTTGGTTATGTTCCACATCAACGTAGCTTATGCCATCCAACGCGTGGCTGTAACACATTAACACTTAATATCCACATCACATAATCATGTGTCACATACTACATATCTATCATAGTGAAATTAGTAGTACCTTCAAAGAATATTCACCTGAAGTAAATAAGTTGAAACTTTTTATTTTAATTTGAATATTGATTTTTAATTACCTGACAGTGGTTTAATGGTCATTCAGTAGCCTTGTGGTATAATGATCATTCAGTAGCCTTGTGGTATAATGGTCATTCAGTTGCCTGGTGGCATAATGGTCATTCAGTAGCCTGGTGGTATAATGCCATAATCGGTATATAGTGACTATAATATAAATGATTGGTCCTACTCGTCGATGTGGTGTATATATGATGTGATTTATTTTTATTTAATAAACACATTTCTCCCTCCCGTGTCGACTAAAACGTAAATTTACAAATACCGTATAAACATTTAGACTCTGTAAGTACTTCTAAATCACACATGTCGCATTTAGACTCCGCTTCCTCATCCAAGGATGCTGTCAGGACGTCCCCACAGCACACATCACTACAGATCAATTCCCCCAGACCAATCTGCAAAAGAAATGTGCTGAGGAGAAGTAAGGTCCTAAACTATAGTTTAATGAATAATGAAACTCACACTGTGTTGGAGATTCCTCTCGGGGAATGACGGGAAACAGAGTCGGATGACGAAGAGCAAGACGATTTCGGCGAACTTTTCCCGCAACACCCGAAAACCGATTTACAGCAGATGCAGGTTTCGAATGGCTGCTCGTTTCTAATTTCTTCGATCTCACTAGAACATTCAATTTGATAGCGTACTTATTAATGATTCACAATTAAAATGCTTGTGCGCAATTGATGTCATCGAAATCTGTCCAGCTAAATATTAAAAGCTTTCTCTAAGAAACTCATATTTTCTTCAGGTCAGAGTGATCATGTGATTGTAAGCTTTTTATATAAGGATTGCATGTGTCCTGCGTGCGACATTCAATAATACATGTATTATATTATATAAAAATATAGAATTACGAAAGTGGCCAAGCTACATCTGTAGAAAGGACGTTTTTACTATTAATGCGACATGATTAGAAATCAATACATTTGTAAAAATACAAGGAGATAGCCATAGCCATAACTTCAATTACACGTAATTTATTAAAATATTTAAGATTTATATAGGACAATTATATCTCCTAATATTATTCTTTATTTAAGTTTATATTAGATTAATTCATACAATGAATGTCAATGCCATTCTATTAAGTTACTTTTTACTGTTTTGAAAATATATAGGCCTATGACGAATATTACAGTATTTAAGTTTTCTTATGTGATTTGCATTTTCTCTATCGCAGGTTATATTTATCTTAATTTCGTTTTTAAAGGTTATAGTATTATGGCCAATGTTAAACATTAATACCTCAATACACCTATAATACCTCACTTCACCTCAAGATATAAAAATAAATGAATAGAGGTTGAGAAAATAAAAATTGTTTGAACAATTTCTTAGTACCTCAAAGATTTAAAGTAATAAGTATACTATTATGTAACGTACTGGAAAGCGATTTCTTCCATTTGCTCCAGAAGCACTGTAGAATAACTACTGTGAAATCTGGAAAAGTACTTCTTGGTTTTATCCGTCAATCTGTAAGCTTGATACTGCAATTAAGACAAAAATGTCTAGACAGTAAGTTAACAATTTAAATAAAAATTATAGCAATTGTCGGAGGTTATTATTATTAACAATTACTTGCAGTTGCATATATAGATGTAATACAAGTTTAAAATAAAAACAAACTAGAGATGATCCTTCTACAATAATATTAATTCTGTATCATTAAAGGCCGCTATGAGTATTAAAAAATGACAATAAATCAAGAGATTCAGTAGTTTTCCCTCGTTGATGGCCAAATTCCTTTGAAATAAAAAAGCTGGTAAAACTAAGGTTAACGTCAGTTTCTTCACTCGAAAGCGATGTCAGTGACGGGCTAGCCCAGGATTTGAACCCGCATCTACCGATCCACGGTCGAGTATCTTACCGACTTTGCCACTGGCTCCAGCCAGTAGCGAAATGATATGGGCAAGACCATTCAAAATAATTCAAACACCAATTTCAATCAACCTAAAATTATTACTTTCAAAAGTTAAACTAAAATTATTACATTAAAAACTGCACTTAGTGTTTAATATTTTGTGTTCAAATATACACGTGCGATCTTCTTGAACAGTAATGTTTCGATAGCCCGAATTATCTCAATCACTACGGGAGTCATAGAGAATGTGATTAGATAAACGACATTTTACGCCGATAACATTACTATGTATTTTCTGCTGATGTGCAATTAAAATAAAGACCACTCCTTCGAAATTAATACTACTCCTTCGAAATTTAGTCAACGTGACCTTAATCGAACACAATTGCAATTAATTATCTGACTGCAACTGACGGATTCCAACGATAGGGTAACCAATATTGTGGCTAGGAGAAACGTGGATTAAAAACAATAAGGACAGTAACGTCACTTACTCTGATATAATTTCTATCTTTAGCTTCAGCAATGACCTCAATACCGCAGAGTAGATGATCGGCGAGCTGCATTATCATTTGTAAAAGATAAGATAAACAATTTAATCAGAAATAAATATTTCTAGAAATATCATACTAAAAATGACACAAATAACTGACAATGAAAGACCTTCAATAAATAGTTAAATAGCAGTATTATTTTCAAGAACACAAATGAAATGACAAGAAGTTCCTTTTGCAAAACCAGAATATATTATATAAATTCTAGTTATGATGCTATTCTTTTATCGTAAAATTAAGATTTCTCTCAAAACTTACAATTTTTGTGAAAATATTCTTATTTATTGAGTTGCACAAATTACACGAAATCACCAAGAAGACATAGGCCCCTATTTTAAAGTTGTTACTGCATAGAAACTTATTTCTCATTCACATAATGCTAGGAATCAATGACACTTTTGCCATGAAACTGATGATGGCTACTTATTCTAGTTTTTATAAGGTATCTAACTTCTAAGGCTAACAGAAGTCGAAGACTATTGTAACAAAAAATGCCAATCTAATGACCTCCATTGTTTACTTATTATTGTCGATTTACTCGACCGCAAAAACTTTGTTGCTCTCAGACCAGAGTTGCAGATTTGTGGAGCAATAATTAATTGAAAGCTTTTCAGACATCTAAAAGTTTTAACAAAAAATGCTATTTCAGTGAGTGGAGGTATCTTGACCCACCATACATAGAAATAAAGAAAATCTGGAGGATATGATTTCATTTTCAAACTGTCTCATTCGGCTGACGGCCGAGATGATAGTACGCTTGCCTCTTAAGTAAAAGTTTATGGGTTCGAAAGGCTAAAGCCCACTGCGTTGTCTTTGACAGAACGCTTATATATGACAATCATAATCAATCATTTAGCATGCAAACAAGCCATGAAGTCAAAATTTAGTGTGTCCATACCGAATAGACCTAATATATATTATACAAGTGCATTTGTTCTGAAAAGCAATCGTTGCGGCAAATAGGTCAAAGTATAGCTGCACCAAAACATCTCTTTAATCTTAAAAATAAGATTTAAGTCTGTCGCGAGATTGCAGCATCTGATTTTAAATTAACTTAAGCAACACAGATATTTTAAATGATCATTTCAAAGTTGATAATGTAAAAGATAAGTTTAACTTCAGTGTCCTCACTGGAAAGCGATGTCAGTGACGGGCGAGCCCAGGATTTGAACCCCGCATATACTGCTTTGCAGTCGAGTATCTTATCAAAATCGCCACTGGCTCTAGACGCCGCGATGTCGGTAAGATATATTTTTCACCCATATATATATCCTTAGAATAGCTGGCTAAAATAATTACATGATCACGTGTAATTATTAATAACGTTAATAGTTTATTTATTTTACATGAAAATAATAATTTTCATATATAATAAATTTTACTTTCTCAAAACCAAGGCAAAAACTAAGGTATAATACTATTTTTTCAATTAAGGCTAGTCATGAGTAAAAATTTCATTTGAGATCAAATAAATTTCATATTACGAATCATTACTCTTAACTTACCATCTCTTCGATTGTTTGAAGTAGAGGTCGCTGATTTCTGTCCTTCATTGAAATTCTTGAGAAATTGACGATTGGTCGCATTGTCATGCCCTGTTGAAGCAACAGACATGATTAATTAATCAATGATCACTCAACCAATTATCAATCAATCAATGATCACTCAAGCAATATCAATCAATCAATGATCACTCAACCAATGATCCATCAACCAATGATCAATCAATCAATGATCACTCAACCAATGATCCATCAACTAGTGATCAATCAATCAATGAGCACTCAACCAATGATCAATCAATCAATGATCAATCAACCAATGATCCATTAACTAGTGATCAATCAATCAATCATCACTCAACCAATGTTCAGTCAATCAATAATCGCTCAACGAATGATCAATCAATCAGTGATCAATCAACGAATGATCAATCAAATAGTGATCAATCAATGATCAATCAAACACCGATCAATTAATCAATGATCAATCAATCAATGATCAATCAATCAATGATAAATCAAACACCGATCAATTAATCAATGATCCATCAACCCATGATCAGCCAACTAATTATCAATCAATCAATGATTAATTAATAAATATTTAAGATCCGTTGCCTCATTTAAAGGAGGAATCTGGAACTTAAAGTACAAGCAAAAGCTACTACACATCGGATACACGTAATGCATACACCGTGCAGAATCTATTTAATTAATGATATTAATATTAATAGTGATAGTAATAATAACAAAAATAACAAAAATATTAATAGTGATAATAGCAATAATATTAACAGTAACAATAATAATAATAATAGCAATAATAATGACTTTATTTAATTAAAAACTTTTAATTAAATAAAATCTCTTTTATCTTATTTTTTAGCCCAGGGTCCTCTACAGCCCAGGGCATTAAAAAAATAAAAATAATAAAAATAATAAAAAATAATAATAATAATTATATTAATAATATATAGTATATTTATATAAATATATAAAGATGACTCATTAGCACACCTGTAGGAAGACGGTGAACAAGATGACCATGATGGTTGTGGTGAGGAAGAGATTTCTCGGCACGTAGCTCGTAGATAACGTCGCGCACAAGACAAAAGCCAGAGCACCTCTTAGCCCTCCGTACCACTAAATACGAACACCAGTGCAATACGTAATGCAAAAATACAAAAATACATGCACTCATGCCGAGAAGAACAAAAGACAGCGAGCCATTAGACCACCATACCACTAAATACAAACACCAGTAAAATACTTAATGACAAAATACGAAAAATACATCTCCCAATACCCATTATTAGTTACATAAAGAGGAATATATTTTTGACTATATTTTAAAATTTTCGTTTAGATTTAACGCGAGCAATTGATAACAAATGGTAACACATTTTACCGATTTGGTTAGATGGTTGCGAAGTTAATAAACGCTTGGTGAACATTTATTTTGTAGTTGGCGGTGTAACCGTCCGAGTAAAGGCAAGAATGGCCTGTGTGCCTCTATACTCAGTGTGTGATCATTGTAGATGTAGGAGCGTATGCATTATTTTGAAGTATTGAAATATGTATTACATCTTAATTAGGCATATAAAAGTAATAAAAGATTGGTACTTTAAAATAAAAAACTAAATATTTACCATTATGAACTGGGTTTTGAGGTCAATTTTCTCCTTCCTGTAGCAATTTGCAAGTGTTGTTAATCCAAAAATACCTAAAGAATAAAATGAATGCAAATAAAATACAACTGCCTATTGAATGCAATAGAATACAGATCGAATAGAAATACAAATAGAATACAAACAGAACACAGATAGAATACAATAGAATACAACAACAAATAGAATGCAAATAGAATAGAAATATAATACAAATATAAAAGTTTGGAGTTCTTAAACTAAAGGAAATTGCGGAAAACATCTTCTCTCTTTAAGTCCAAAAAGGAAGGCCTATTTCTGCTGCAACCGAAATTATTTCAGCAATCGTTGAAATCATTGAGAAGTCGAATATAGCAAGTACGCAGTAGGAAAGGAATAACATCCTCTGAGGCTGAGTCTGACTTTAATGTTCAGCGCTACGAAACGTCCAAGGCACATATTTTTACTCAGTTGGATGAAATGTGCAACATATTTGAACCGCAAGTTTGCACTCCCTTAGGGAAAGAATATTTTACAAAAATATTACATTTGAAAAGAGACTTAAATTTGCTTTAACGCCTTTCTCCTTAACGGTTTTCAAACTCCTAAAAACTTCAGTCTCATAAAGCAGCAATGAATAAGTTAACTACACTTAATATATAGTTCATTTGCCGATTAACGTATAGAAATTAAGCTTTTAAAGTGATTTTCCATTGCCTTCCTCACGTCCTATTTAACTGGCTCATGCACCAAAATAAAATAATAATTACCTACTAACCATGAAAACAGTCCCCAGCATATAAAATCATTCCTTTATTCACTTGAAAATTTGCAACAATAATCGAGAAGTAAAGGCGTTCTACAAGACGCTAATAAATATGGATTTATATTTCTGGAAGTTAACTTACTAACGGCCCTGCCGACCAGTATCAGCAGTATGCTCCATCCAATGAATCCTGCACTCCAGTAGTGCGAGGCTTCGATGATCTCACTTCCCAGGAAGAGGAATATGGATGCTTCTAGTGTGGACCTGTGTGTATAAATAAAAAGAAGAAAAATTAAAATTAAAAAATTGATTTGAAAATATACTGAAAATATTTATTAATTTATTTTTAAGTTAAACCCCAACATAAATATATAAGAATCATATAGATGCAAAGAATGAACATAAAAATAGAGATAAAAATCACCAATGATTTCACTAAAAGCAATAATAGACTACATCTACTGTGGCTTCTGGTTTCCTGAACCGCCCTTCGGACATCGATCAGTACACCAACTTCAACATCAGTTTTAGAAAATTATTGCATATATGTTGTACAATATATTAGACTTTATTTCATCAATACATGGTAGTTTCGAACAAAGATATAGAAAAAAGAAAACAAAATAAACGAAAAGAAACAGCACTTTGCATACAAGTACAGCTAAGCAATGCAAACCTAGTAGTTTACAAGTGACAAACAGAATCAAATCAACTCAATTATTCATTAGAATATTCAATATGTAGCATTTTGTCAACGTAGATCCAAAATTTTAATCGTACTTTAGCAACAGAATCAACAAACGAAATATTATATTTCCTTTGTAAACTTTCAAATTCTAAATAATCTGGATGATCTAATTCGATCCCTTTAATAATTTTGGCATCTAATACTAATTTGTTTAAAAAATTATATCTATGGTATTCATATAAGATACTCAAAGGCCAAAAACCAAAATAATATTTACACCACATAATTACTTCCTTGTCAGTTGTGTGAAAGATCTTCGAAAAGATATTGTCATATGCTCTACTCATACTCTTTAAGTCTGAATCTCGCAAGGTGGCAGCAGCAGTGCCATAAAGCAATGCTGATACACCATTACTATCAATCAGTTTAAGAATGACATCTTCAGATGCATTTGTTGCCAGCCTTCCTAAAATGGTGTTAGCACCTCTAAAAATTTCCCTTTTGATTCTTCCCATTGGCATTTAAAATTTTTTGCCTTACAAATAGTGACTCCTAAGTACAAGTATTCCTTACAAATAGTGACTCCCTTAGAGGTGCTAACACCATTTTAGGAAGGCTGGCAACAAATGCATCTGAAGAAGTCATTTAATAGATTCCACCCAATTAATTGCAACTCCTTGAATACTTAAAGGTGAGCATGAATAGCTACACCTTGGGCCTATTCTTATACGATGGCATTTTGACATAGTTATTGGCAAATCTAACTCATTGAAAACATTATCACATATATCAAACATAAGCTGTAAATCAGTAACCGATGCACTAAGAAAAATTAAATCATCAGCATACATGAAGCTGTTAAAGCATTTATAATTAACAAAGCATCCTAAATTAGATTGCTCTAATACACTCAATATATTATCCACAAATAACGTAAATAAAATGGGTGACAGAACTCCTCCTTGTTTAACACCAGATAATAGAGGCACACAATTAGACGTACAATTTTTCCATTTAACAGTTGTAGAGTTTTTGGAAAACCAATTTTCTAGCACATTTAATACACATTTATTTACACCTCTGTTCTGCAACATACATAAAATTCCATAACCATTGCATTTATCAAAAGCTTTTTTCAGATCAATTACCCCAATATTTACTGTAGTGTTTCTATTATTGAAGTAATTAACAACTTTTCTAAGATTATGCAAGGCATTAGTGCATCCGACATTTTGTTTAAATCCAAATTGCCGTGTGGAGGTTTCAAAACTAACATATCTTAAAATACAGTATTCAAAAATTTTTGATATTATTGGGCATATCGTTATTCCCCGAAAGTCGTCAGCAGACAAGTTTCTTTTGTGCCCTTTAAATTTCGGTATTGGCGTAGTAATGCCAACACCGAACTCATCAGGAACTTTTCCCAACTTAAACATTATATTAAATTATAATTAAAGATGGATGTGCATAAGCAATATGCTCAATTGTTAACCCATCTGCATTCATTTTCTGTATTTTCATATACCCCCTTTTTACAAAAATAGCTATTCCGAAAAGTTTGGTGCTTTTCTAATGAGTTTTGTGTGCAGGCATTTTTTATATTATTAGCAAGAGCGTTGGCAATCTCAGTATCCTTTTTAAATCCTTCTACAGTAACATCATTTTGGGTATTTTTTTTGTTTAAATAAGTAACCTTTCCAGCATTTCCAAAATTTTGAACCATTTGAATTTAGTAGATTATTTTGTAATTCAGCTGATACATTATTTTTATACTTCAGCTTATTCTCATTTAAGGCATTTCTGTAGTTTCTGTGAGTTTTAACTTTCAAATCAAACAGGTTGCCTTCGTTCGGTTTACCTGCATTTTTCCAATTATTAAAATGTTCAATGGAATCGTGTTTAAATGTATCTAAATTTTCATCCCACCAAAATTTTTTCTTACACCATTTTTACCTCTTTGTTTTATAGTTCTGATAGCACAGGTTTTTAAACTATTAATTACATTTCTATATATGATATTAATGCCAGCTTGATTAAAGATATTGGGACTTTTTTCGTATAACTTGTCAAGATCATGATTATTGAGCAGTATGTATAAATTATAAAACGCACAAACGTTAATTCATAGTAATCAGAGGTAGATGAGCCAGCCAATCAAAGTTGTATGTGGAGACAAAACGATTGACATTTGAGTCATTAGTGTTAGTAATTTTAAAGCAATGCTTTAACACATCTGTTTTCATATTTAATACAACTGGTAGATGATCAGAGAAATTATATGCTTGTTCAATGACATCCAATGACGTAATGAAACTAGGTTGTGTATCTGTTACTAGGAAATGATCAATATACGAATACGCATTCGAGTTTTCACTCCAAAGGTGTATTGAATAGGGCACTCATCAATAAGACGATTACTAACTATTAACCCCATATTTCTAAAGAAATTGTTTATATAATTTGCTAGGTCTGATTTCAATAGGATATTATGATTAATATCACCTCCAATTATCGCGTAATTAAATTCCACATTAGCAATATCTGACTCAATTGAATGAAGTGTAAACTCCAACTCATTGCGGTCGGCAGCACTCTTACAACTTGGCAGATATACTTTGACCAGCAGTAGTTTATCCATTGTTATAGCAATATATCGCTTGCTGCACATAATTATATTAACATTCGATGCAATATTACAAAATGATTTTCTTATGAACATACTAACACCTCCATAATTTCTACCTCTTAAAATACCTCTACCTAACACATGGTCCATGGCAGAAGATACATAAATATTATACTCGGTACTAAACAATCAAAGTTAGATAACTGATCATTTGTTAACCAATGTTCTTGTAAATATATTATGTCAACTTTATTAGTGAAACATAAGTTTTTTAGAATCAAAATTCCCTGATTAAATCCATGCATGTTATATATTACAATTTTTATAGCATCAATTCCATTGAGGCTGATTTCAGGCTCAGTATTGGTTCGTTCAGCACTACTCATTATCAGAATTAGTCGCTCCCTGTTTTACTTTAAATACCCAGTCTCGAATCTTAATACTGGGTGCCCACACTTCCTTTGACAGGAATTTATCAACGTCATCAGCAATAAACATTTGGCTACAAACTCAGTGTATATGTATTAAATGATTTATAAGTTGAAAATTGTATATCAAAGGTTCAGTATATTTTGGCCTTTATTGCATATCACCTACATGTAACACGTAAAAGACACGGGAACTGCAACTAGATTATCCAAATACTGCATGTGTATATATAATATATATATTATATATATATATATATATATATATATATATATATATATATATACATAAAATAAAACTATACATCGCAAATGTTTCATTAACAACAAAACATTGCTCGATGGAATCTAAATCGCTCTTTTCAGAATATCAACCTCTGCTGCAGCTGCAGGGCATAATTATAGTAAATTCTTTACTCGATTTTCTTTCTCAGAAATAAATGCTTAAATCACTGACCAACCAAACATACATATCTAATATATAATAGAAACTTTATTTAAACTTAACTAAAAACTATTTTATTTTACTAAGAATGTAAACTAAGCCTTCAAATTCCTTTAACGGGTATTATACCAATATTAGTAGTAGATATCTGCCAAATCATTTTATGGCTGACATCAGTTGATTTATTCAAGTTATTTCTGATAAGAATGAGAAATCCTGAGGTAGAAATAGGAGGCCCACCTCGTCATTAGCAGACTCCCTCAAGAATAATGGTATATCAAAAGGAATGTTAGATGAATTAGAGATCCACTCGTTTTCCGCTTCATGTCTGTGGACAAGAAGAGGAAAACAGAGGATAGAGAAGAGTGAAGGAGTTATATACCATGGACCTGCCAGTAGGCTATATACTAAGAGAGAGAGAGATAGAGAAGATACAGCAAGTCATTACACATACCCCAATACTTCTGCCATCTTCTTTACCGTTAGCTCGGACTCGTATGCGATGTTAGGGAACACAAACTGAGCCTGCACTATTCCGCAAGTCGTTAATCTGCATCACACATAAAATAAACTTATAGTGTAGATACGTGTATACATGTATATAAGCGCGCAAAACGCAATACAGCTACGCTAAATATAAATTTTGAATATTAAAAATATAAGATAGCCTAATTAAACTGGAATTTAATATTATAACAGAATAGGAAGTTAAAGTTAACTCACTGCGCTAAAGCCGCAATAATGCTGGCAAAACTATGAATTTAACTAAAATTTCTGTGTTACTAACTCATAGAATTAAGCTAAAAATTGGGTTAAATCGGTAATTGAACACTATGGCCATTTTGAAAATGGCCTTTTTTATCCTACATAAAATTCTCACTGGCAGGTTCAGGGTACATATTCATACTCAGAATCCGCTTTCACACTTTCTAAATCCACAAGTCCCTTTACAATCGTCTATGCCTTTTTCATAATGGCCACAGCTTGGGAAAAGCCATAGGTTATCTAATGTATGTAGTCTATAGTTTAGTCAATGCTCTTTCTCAAGTAAAACTCTAGATTACGTATATTGACATTCGTAATTTAGAATTTATACATCCAAGACAACATCAACTATTTCTACTCACGCTATAATGCTGGACCATTCGAACAACTGACCCAGTAGGTACGACATATAGGCCATGAGTAGGACGATTATGGGTTCAGCAGCTGCAACAAGTATTTACAAATTCCGTTCGGTTAAAAATTCAGTCAGTCCGTTAGACAAATCTATTGATAATTGGTACTTTGGTACTAGCATCGTCTCCATCGTAGTCATCGTAGTTTCATACATCTCTACTTATTACACTAATGTATAAAGATTGAAGGTCTACAAAAAGAGGTCCTAGAAGGCCAAATGGAAGGAAATAGAGGCAGAGGCAGGCCGAGATTAGGAATGTTACATTATTAAAAAGATCCATTCAGTTGTGGACATGAAGAAGAAAGCGAAAGACAGAGAATAGTGGAGGCTTTACGTATCATGGATCTGCCAGAAGACAGTGCACTAATACAGAGAAAGATTGAACATCATCTTTAGAAATGAGAAGGGATATACAAACTTGATTGCTATGATTTCATATGAAATTATGTCTGCAAGCCAAGTAAATTGGTAGGTTTTTCTCTTCACTTTGGTCTTTCATTTCTATGAAAAGATTTAGAAAAAGTTATCACACAATTCCAGGTATTTAAGGAGGTCTCTTTATTTATTGCCAATTCCATTAAAGTGCTCATTTTCGGCACTGTCATAGTCGGCGATTCTATTTTAGTTTTTGCCCTATAGGCTACAATCGCCATTTATGAATACCTGGAAGTTTATAGGTGAATTTAGTGATGATAGAAGTTAGGAATCCTACAGCGAGACCAATGGCCGCCCCGCCCACACTACTGACTAGAAAGAATGCCACACCCATGGCAATCTGAAATCAATGAACTGATTAAAATAGAGCAATTATAAATATTTCATTAATAACTTACATTTATATCATAATGCCATTAATTTAAGAAGTGTTACCAATATCGCTGTAAATATCTATATATAATAATACATGAAGAATTAATCACACATATACCTTAAAAGTATGGAGTTACATGTAAAATTATAGAAAATATCTCATAGGGTGTCTTATAACAGAAATCAACATGATATTTTAAATCTGAGAATATGAAATTAATCAAATTGAGATGGCAAAGGTATTATTTAAGCCTACAGTAGTAAGCTTGCATTAGACAAAAATCGCATTTAGTTCCGAATAGAGATATTTGCGATTTAAAATAGATATAAAGTAAATTATGACCCATTACATGCGAAAAATTATTGGCTATTACGTAACGCCTAAATATGACATAAATCATTTTCTTTTACTCTTGCAGTAACAAACGTTTCACACCTGCGTGCCTGGAATTTCTGTTTGTGTAATGAAGTTAGACATCATGTCGTATATGACTACAGTCACGGCGTCTATTACAACAAATGCCCATAAATAATTAAGTTAATTCTAACAATTATGATAATTAATAATAATATATTCGTTTATTTTTGTTCAATCTGACAACCGCAGAAAGTTACAGCACAGAATTCCAACAGACATAGCATAACAAATTACAGATATAGCATAAACAGTTAATAGGCTAGATATAAGAGAGATAAAACTAAAAATTGTTTTCGCTAACATTTACCACATGAATATTACAACACTACATAAATCAATGGCTTATACTATTCATAATTACCATATAGGGCGTACTGTACTATGAGTAAAGAAGAATCTTTTAGTATTCATTAAATTAGCTAGCATCATCTAGAATCATACAAAGGATGAATGAATTAAGAATCATATTAATGAAGTTTTTATCGCTCAGATTGCTTCGTTTTATGGGAAGGGAAAAGCATCTCTTACCAGTATTTCTTTGGGTTGGGTAATTATGATTGTTTTGTGGAGGTAACAAATGCGCCAGTAAATGTGCAGGGTTATTACAGATTGCTTTGAAAAGATTATTGTCAGCAGAGTTACATAGATCCTCAAAATTAGATTCCTTACTGTAGAATCCAGCTCTCCCTGCCTTCTTTAAAAAGGTTTCAAGATTTCTCTTCAGCATTTGTAAAGCCCCATCAAAACTGGGAGGCATACAGAAGCTTAGAGAGTGTGGAGGCTTGAAAGACTCTCTGAAGAAGATCATTTGCCAAACCTTTACTACGTAAAGAATAGAGCGCAAAAATTTTGCTCAAACACAAGCTAATGATGCTTGTGATATGAGCAGAAAAAGAAAAGTTATCAGATACTATGACACCTAAGCATTTGAAGTTAGAAACCCGCTCAATTCCTTCAAGATGTGGGACATCTCTTATCTGCCTTTTTTGCTTGGGTAATTGGAAGAGAATTTCTTTTGTTTTATTTCGATTTAATACTAGATTGTTAGAGCGGGACCAGTTTTCGATATGTACTAATTCATCTTCCGTTGAGTGAAGGTTAGAGGCAGGCACAATCAGGTATGTGTCATCGGCATATTTGAACAAAGAGTTTGTAGGCTGTAGAGTTTTTAAGTCTGATGTAACAATGACAAATGCAGTTGGTCCAAGGGCTGATCCTTGTACTATGCTGGCACTGATTGCTTCTGATGACGATGTTTGACCATCAAAGATAGTGGTGTGTAAACGGGCCGAGAGGAAGCTGGCAATCCACCTATTAATGTTGCTAGGCACATCTAGGATACACAGTTTATCAATCATTTGTGAGTGTCTGACTGTATCAAACGGCTTGCTGAAGTCTAACGCTATTACTCTGACGAGGGTCTCAGTTTCGAGCATAGACGAAAGTTTGTGAAAGAAGGCAATGAGAGCAGCAGTAGTGGATCCTGTAGGGCGAAATTCATACTGATTGGTGAAATCAAGGCTTGGAGGTGAAGATAATAGCGCTAAGTATATATGCCGTGACGTGATAATGCGCTCAGTGATGCGTGAGAGTACAGAGGTGATGGAAATAGGGCGATAGTCAGACATGACACTGGGGCAAGAAACCTTGAGTATCGGTTTAATTACTGAGGATTTCCACTGAATAGGTACATAGGAATTGCGGATAGACATATTGATTAAGTTAGCAAGAGGAGCTGCAAAGACTGGAGCAGATAGTCTCAAGAACCATGAAGGAAGGTAATCAGGACCAGTGGCTGTTGGTTTTAATTTGTCCAGAATGTGGAAAATTGTAAATTCTGAAACGGGGTTATTAGGCATATTATTCACTTGGTTTATGACTGGTTCACTATGCTCACTGTTGGTGGAGACCAGTGCATAATAGCTATTAAGCGTTTCAGCATTTATGCTCGGATTCAATCACGCCAAGCCTTCAGTAGGCCCTAATACATACTTAATCAACCTCTCACTCTCAGAAGGTATCTTCCCAACCTCATTTAAACAAGCAGTTGTACCTCCTTTGCTAAAAAAGCCTTCTCTACCAAAAGAAGATTTTTCCAGTTAGCGTCCTATTTTCAATCTCAACTTCATCCCTAAACTGCTTGAAAAGGTAATTTATACCCGTTTATGCACGCATCTTGATTCTTTCACATCTCTCTCTCATTATCAATCTGCCCATAGAAAACTCCATTCTACTGAAACCGCTCTTCTTTGTATACATAATGATCTTAGCTTGGCCATGAGTAGTAAACAGGTTTCTGCCTTGGTTCTTCTAGATCTCTCTGCTGCCTTCGATACAATTGACCATGGCATTCTAAATAAATAGGCTTAAATCTTGTTTTGGCATTTCTGATTCTGCTTTTTCCCTTCTCACATCATATCTCTCATGTCGCACACAATCGGTTGTTATTGGTCAAAATCGCTCTTCTGAACTATCCCTCCTCCTCAAGGTTCAGTGTTAGGTCCATTGCTCTTCTCTTTATATATCACTTCTCTTAGCTATCAGCTTGCTCAGTCTTCCATAAATTTCATTTCTATGCAGACGACACTCAACTGTATATTTCCTTTTCTAATCATGATTCCGATTAGAAACTGGCCCATCTCTCATCCATTCTAGACAAGGTTTATTCCTGTTTTTGAGCTAACCGTCTTGCTGTTAATCCCTCCAAAACTGAATACCTTCTAATTGGCACTCCTTTGCAAAAAAATAAAATTACTAATAATGCTGTTAATTTTCAGAACCTTGCTCTTTCACCTTCTCGATCCGCCAAAAACCTTGGAGTCATATTTGAGGAAAACCTTGACTTTAAATCCCATATCTCTTCTGTTTATCGCGCTTCTTTCTTTCAGATTAGTCAGATTAGGCAAATACGTCCATCCCTTACTAGAAATTCAGCCACTACCCTTGCTAATTCTATGGTTCATTCAGAGCTCGACTACTGTAATTCATTTTTACATGGTTTGCCTACTTCTTCTCTCAATCGTTTGCAGCACGTCCAAAATTCTCTTGCACGTGTTGTTTGTAAGTCCTCTCGACTTCAATTTCGCTCTCTTTCTCTACTTCGCAGTCTTCACTGGCTCCTTGTTAATCAACGCATAAAACATAAAATAGCACTGTTAACTTTCAAAACTCTGCGATTTGGCAAGCCTTCTTATTTATCTGAAATTCTTCTTCCATATCGTCCCTCACGTTCACTTCGTTCCACCGATGCCAATCTTCTCTCTGTTCCAAATATTCTCACATCATTGGGCAGACGTTCTTTTTCTTGGCAGCACCCACAATCTGGAACTCTTTACCTGATAATCTTCGCTCTTGTTCTTCTCTTTCAACATTCTCTAGCAAGCTTAAGACTTACCTTTTCCCACCGTAGACATAATCAATCTACCCTGACCATTTTTGATCACCGGACTGGCTTTCGTTTAGGACCTTACTTCTCCTCAGCACATTTCTTTTGCAGATTGGTCTGGGTGAATTGATCTGTAGTGATGTGTGCTTTTGTGGACGTCCTGACATCATCGCTGGATGAGGAAACGGACGTTAAACCTTTATTATTATTATTATTATTATTATTATTATTATTACTTGTATATAGTCTTCCTTCATACGTACACTTAGTGAGACACTTTTTTAAAAGCCTTCAGCCAATTCACAAAATATACTAACAGAATAATATTAATTAACAGAAGATATTAAATATGTTCAAAGAGTATGCCATTATTAGTTCCTATACAAACTCAACTAGGTTCCCTACGTATCTTGCAAGAATTTCTCAAATAAGTAAGCATCGGAAAGCATATTTGCACTACAGCTTTTAGGCTGAGCCGGTGGCTTGTTGCCTTGTTGTTCACCAACGGATCAGTGGGTGCAAGGTTGAAGTCAGAATGCTCCTCCTGTGTCACTGACATGCTGTCAGGAAACTGTCAGGAAACTGCCGTTAAACTGGGCTCTTTTAACTTTTGCTTTTGATGGTTACATGAGGTATTAAATGATTTTCGAATTTTGAAAACCCTATAAACTGAAATAAAAGGACCTCAGATGATTTAGTTTAAGTTAATGAATGCTGCTGTAAATTCTTGAAGCAATATAAAGCATTTACACTCACTATTAGCTAAATAAAAAATGCAACGATTGAAAAAAATGCAATGCCGTTAATAATAAAAATTATTAACGGCACACTGTGTCAGTAAGCACAGTTGCTTGTCTAATGCCCATTTCCTCCATCGTCTCCATGGTTATTAATAATCGTTGCCTTTTGATGGCGCATCAATTGCAGCCGGCGCGGATTTAAAAACAACCTTCCATCAACCTGGGAATTTTTCCTTCAGAGCTGTTAACACTCGGTCTTCCAAGATGGCCGCCCACAAAGAACTAACCTAGGCCGATGTAGCTTAACTAACCCAAGTACGCTAAATCTCGCCGAAAGTGGAAAAAAGCATGTATCTTCATAATGGGGTAAACTAGTGTGTCGACGTACATGTATATGCTACTATATGGTGAACTCCAATAGAGACTTGTGAATTCGCACCTTTAAATATTTATTGGACAAAATAAATTAAAGATCTTAATGTAATTCTATCATTTTCACTTAACGTTTACTATGGTTTACATTTAGTTTTAATTTACTTGTTGCAAGTGCTAGATTGGCTGCATTGTGTGTAAACTATGCAGAGTTGTATGACCCTTTTTGGTCTTCTTATTAAATTAATTAATTAATCAATCAATTAATTAATTAATGAAGAGATACCAAATTGATTAACCTATTAATTTCTTTTGCCTAACTGAAACTTTTCCTTGTAAAAAAGATATTCTTGATCAGCATCATCATCGTCGACCCGATTAATCCCACTTGAGCTATGATCGGAGTAAAGCAATAATCTTGATCAAAGTTTGATCATAACATACCGTTTAAAAGAGATTCGCCGAACACTAGGAAGTACAGCATATCATTAACTCCCAGGTCTTTGAATATTGCTATAACCTAAAGAGAGCAGTAAAAAAGAAGTAAAAGCTTAGTTATTAACTCTTGTTGGGTTACGCGAATGGTATCTTTTGTAATAATAATAATAATAACACACATCATTGATTTAGATCTGCCAATAAATACATCCAAATGCCACTGTTTAAGGATAGGTCCAAGGTGTAAATATGTGTGCTCTCCGTTAAGCATTCAAGGAATAAATATTAATTGGGTTGATTTTATTTAATACTTAGGAGTCACTATCTGTAAAGCGAAGTATTTTAAATGCCAATGGGATGAATCTAAATGAAAATTCTATAAAGCCGTTAATACAATTTTAGGAAGGTTAGGAACAAAGGCAGATGAATATGTTATTCTTAAATTGATCAATAGTCATGCAGTGTCAGCATTGCTCTATGGCACACCTGCTGCAACCTTGCGAGAGACAGAGTTAAAGAGTTTTAGCAATGCATATGATAGTGTCTTTACAAAGATCTTTCATACAACAGACAAAGCAGTAATAATGTGGTTACAATACTATTTCGGTTTCTTGCCTCTAAATATTTTGTATGATTACAATAGATTGATATTTTTAAATAAGCTAGTTAAAGACGGTGAATTAAATAGAGGGATTGATTTGGATCATTTAGATTACTTAGCGTTTGAGAAATTACAAAGAAAATATAATATTTTAAATGACGATTCTGTTGCTACTATTATATTTAAACTGAGGATCTTCTTGAAAAAATATTAACTACGGAATCTACATCTAATTTTGATTAGTACATGGAACTGATTATTGTATGGTTTACAATACATGTATGTTATCTAAATCTGTTAGACTAAATTTGTGCATATCGGCTAATTTCTGTCTTTTTCGTTTATTTTTAGTTTCGTTTTGTTTGTTTGTATATTTGTGTCTGCCATATAATGGTGAATATATAACACACATTATATAAGAATATATAACACACATTATAGTGAAGCGATCAACTACGTTGATGTCTATCACTTTTAATACCACATGGTAAATCTGTTAGGCAATTTTGTTCATTTTCCGTGTTGTCAGTCCAGTGAATGTCCGAGATTTTACTCTCAGATCAGCGCGGCTGGGATTCGAACCCACGAGGGTTCAATTCACCTCAGGGTCTGTCATTTAAAACTTCATGACGTTATCTACACCTCTAACCATTGCGCTATGGCGACATTCAACCAATGAGTCAAAGCAAATACAAATTAACCTTTACAAAAATAGTTACATGGTATTATAATGTTTAGCACAATCTATTCTTGTGCTTACTTTAGTTAGCGTAGTTTTAGTAATTTTTATGTATATGATGAAATATTTAGTACGCTTACGGCACTAAATTCTCATAAAACTACTCATTAAAAAATTCCAATTAAGCATTTGGAATGATAAATTCGTTTTTACAAATTGATATCGAAGCTAAGACGTTTTAATAGGATCTATTTCAATACTTACGGCTACCGGATCGACAGCTACTATGAAGGATGAGAACATGAAGCAGTCCACTAGGTCAAGGTTGAAGTCCAGGTATCCCATTGCTCCACACAGGGTTAATCCGTACAGAGCTGGACCTAAGTGTAAATAAGCAATAACATTCTAGAACGTCGATACTTCAGCAACTTTTTTTCTTTCAGATAGAGCCAAGCTTCACATCATTGATAATCTACTTGCAAAAATTTCTTAAATTCCTTTTGCAAAAATTGGTAAATGAGATGTTACTTTAAAAACTCAGTATTAGAAACTACCACCTAATCGGAAAAGACGATGTCGATCCAACTAGAGTTAATAAATTAAGTAGCTATAAAAGGGGCTTGTAAGATAGTTTTTCATTACTTTCCTGTTGAACAGCTTCTGGTAACGTACTCCTTAAACAGTGTGTATATTAAACTTTATTTATTTATCTAGACAAAAATGGATTCAGAAATGGCATAAAAATGTAACATTATTATGGTCTTAAGTTGCGTGCATTGTTCTAATACTGTTGGATTAGTAATAAAATAATTCTAGTTCTGTTATATCAGTAATAATATTATAATATTATTGTAGTACTGTGAGATTAGCAATACTATTCTAGTACTGTTAGATGAGTAATATTAATCTAGTACTGATAGGTATGTACTACTATTATTCTGGTACTGTTGGATTAGTACTATTATTATTCTATTACTTTTAGATTGGTACTACAATTATTCTATTGCTGTCATATTAGTTATAGTTTTACGCTTAAAAGAATATAGATTTTTAAAATGTTGATAAACCTTACCGATTATCAAGAAGTTTATTAGAGTGCCCTGAAATACACAAAAAGCGATAAATGCTTCTCATCTGCTCTTCAATTATTATTTGTACTGTCTTTTAAATAACTTGTTTTATTACTTATTTTATATTATTTGTTCAATTTTATAATATGCGACGCATCAACCTTTACATTTCAATGCATAGTCTTTTAGGCAGTTGATAGCCTTGATAGATCCTTTATGATGACTCATTTCTATCTGGTGACCGTAGATAGCGATCAGCACTTAAATCGCGTTTCTTTTCCTTCTGTGTATTTTTAATGTTTAATGGATGATGAATTGGCACCGTTCTGCAACTTATGTTTGCTCTCGGGCTTCTATTGGCTTGGTTTCATAATTATCGTTATTGTCATGGACAACGATAGCGTGCCAATTGTTGGTGTCAATGTTGTTGAATGAGAGTTCCTAGACAAACATGCTTACTCTTATAAGTCTAAAAGCTCTAAATAAATATGAACATTATGTAGACTACAATTTGCCATCATTCAGTCAATGTTTTAGCTAACGATAGGAGTGTAAAAGTTACATAAATAATTAATCAAACATGTCGTTTTACAAAAAGTCATGATTCGTTAATAGTTTCGTTACAATGTTTTTATCGCTGGTCGTTGATGTGCAGAGTAAACCAAAAATCTGAATTTAATCTTTTTAATTTTTAACTATAATAATAATTCATAAAAGACAGAGAAGTAAAACATACAACAACAGCTTGGACGAGAATGATTCCAAGATTTCCAGCAAACACTCTGCTGTTGAGACCATACGCTGCATCGAGAACAATCCTTTCAAACAGCATCAAAAGAAAATGGTACCAACTTTGTTAATCGTAGGGTTACAAATCATATTCCGGTGCTGGGTCCGGGAATTCAGAGACCAGTCTAACTGAAAATGGCACGAGTATTGTATCTAAATTTTTCTTCGGAAGCACTACGAACGAGGCGTTGGAATAATTTCACATAACTAGTCAACTTCCAGCCGACTACGAAGTCGGTGAGATACTCGACCGCGGATCAGATGGTGCGGGGTTCAAATCCTGGGCTCGCCCGTCACTAACATCGCTTTCGAGTGAGGAAACTGACGCTAACCATAGCTTTAGCTGTTTTAGATTTATAATGGCATTATATAATTTCAGGATTTATTTAATCATAATATACAATCTCAAATAAGAGAGCACTCCGTATATCTATTAATTATCTATGGAGTGCTCGCTATGAAGCGAGAAAGCAGACTCTGGGTAGGCATATATGCACCTAGAATCGGCCACTTATTAGAACAGTAGAGAGCAAGAACGAGCTAAGGTCATAAAATATAGGGTGTTAATTGGAGGAGGGCTCTATATACATGTACATATATATATACATGTACATATATATATATATACATATATGTATATATATATATACTGTATCTATATATATATATATATATATATATATATATATGTATATACATACATGTACATTGGCCTACATGTATATTGTATCTACATTCTACTAATGTGTCAAGTCCACTGACTGAAGAATTGCTCAATAATAAGATGCACATTCCTAAGAGGGGATTAAGAAACTAAGAAAACAAAGAAAACCACCTAAGAAGCCATATTTTTCCAGGTTTATCGGCTACATTGCGGAGCGGATAAGACCCTATATGAAGGAATAATTCGTCGATGAAGTGACCTTTGTGGAACTTTAAAAAAGATTGTTAGTAGGAATATTTATCGTGAACTTTCCATTTGGCACAGCACTAAAGAGGGATATTGTATGAAGCTTATAAATGTTAACGTGAAATCTGGTACGTCAATATAAAAACTCACAAAGTCAGGCAAGTATGACAATACCCAAAATCACCCAAGAGCTTTAACTGATTAAAGCATCGGACATAATTAGCATATTGAGTAATGAAGAAGTAATTACTAGAGAGCCTTATTCTCTGCCAATCAATGAACTACGCACAATTCCTACGCAACTGTTACGCCTATACAGTATATAGAAGCCCGTTGATGTTAAACTGTCATGTGCTTTTTATACTCCACGATTTTAAAAATTGAGCTATTCATAAAGACTCGAGAACATGTTACGAATTATCCTGGTCCTCTAGTGTTCTTCAAATGTGAAGAGATAGCTTGTTAAATTAGAAGCAATATTTAATATTTTTGTATTTTACAAAGTTTTAATTGATGAATATTTTATTGTATATGTTTGGGGAACAATTTTGTGCCCACGGACCTTTGTGTACATTTTCACTTCTTCTGCATGTTTTACATGTATTTAGTTGAATTCTTTGTGAAATTAAATAAATTTGATTCTATTCTGTTCCAAAACTTTCAGACACTTGAAGCTATGGGTTTACTTCTCCCGCGCTTAAGCTAAAAAATATAAAGTGTACATTGATCTGTAGTGATGTGTGCTGTTGGGGACGTCACTGACATTATCCCTGGATGAGGAAACGGACGTTAATCCTTTATTATTAATAATAATATTATTATTATTATTATTACAAATAAGTTACATACGGCGGTAGCATGTAGAGCATGAATACTTGATTACTGAACTTCTTGTTGGAGAGGTTGACGCCAGCTAATCTATAATCATTTTACGTCAAAAATAAACAAAATTAGTTACATGATTAACATTCAATACTGCCCCTAATAAATAAATAATTTAAGTGTGAATTGCAAATTATTTATTTTGGTAGAAATTAAACGCAAATGGCAAGCAATTGATTAATTTAGTAAATGTAGATGCTGTAAAGCTGAATTTAACTTCTGAATCTGTATCACTAGGAATACTGTTAGAAATGATGAGATTTCTTAATGATATCAATTAGAATGTTAGGCCTTATTTATAATTCAACTGTACTTAGTAAACTTTAATAAGTAAAGCCGTATAATTGATTTTAACGTCCGTTTAATCTATCGAAAGAATTTTCAGTGACGGGAGAGCCAGGATTTGAATCCACACATACTGATCCGCTGTCTTATATCTTACCGATATGAACTCTACATAATATGAGAAATATATATGCAACTCGATTGATCCAGAATTAAGTTAGATCTATAGCTGCATGTGTTCTTAAGAGGCGACAAATTCAGAGTGCTCCTAGTATTCAGACGACAATTGTGAAGAGACTTACAATAATAGAAAAAGTCAAATCATAAGAATATATTTTCTTAAAATTAAAATTGACGATAACAAATGTTTTACTGCAATTTTTGTAATTAAAACAAACTTCCATTAATAATAAATTCTAATTAAAAATGGTTTAATTTGATTTTAAAATGCAAAGTTAGTTTTAATCCCAAACTCTAAACGAAACCGATACTTAACGAAGTAAATTTAGATTTTAGAGTATCAGAAGACAACAATCCCGTTCTTTAGAAAATATTTCTAAAGATAAAATTGGCCGACTTATTTATTTGGACTAAAGTACAATATAAGATTAAATACAAAATAGCAAGGGAAATACCTTCACCAAGGATATAGCTTTCCAGCGTTTAAATTAATACAACCGCTAGAAACCTAAATTAAGCGTTTGTTTCAACACCAGCAGTCTATCAGAGAAAGTTCTACCAGGTTTCAAATCCGTCAACTCCTGCGTGTAGGAATGTGAGTTTAGAACTCGGTCATCCACTAGTTTATATAGCCTACATAGCCCGAATTTATTGTCATTGTATGAAACTAACATGAAACATTCTGCCACGGCTATTCCAATGAGAATCAGAATGCTGAAAATAGAACAATTATTTCAATAAATAAGAATTCATGCTAATGGAAATAAATATAAAAGAGCTCTGAAGAAATATGCCCAGAGCAATAGACCAATAGAAATAAAATAACAGAGATATACTAACATAAATATACTAATAGTTATGTAGTAACAGAAATATACTAACAGTAATGTACTAACAGAAATATACTAACAGAAATATCCTAACATTAATGTACCAATAGAAATATACCAACATTAATGTACTAATAGAAATATACTAACATTAATGTACTAACAGAAATATACCGACGGGTTAAACTTCAAACTGAAATTAATAAAACCTAATGAATAGTAATCAGAAATACCTGATGGTAATGAAACTAAATCTAGAAATGCTAATTGGACTGCCAATATTTTTTATAATAGGCCTATATGCAATTACAGTATCAATATTATGGTATGGACCTGCCATCTGCAAGTATAGTGAGAATATAGTATACGAAATATATTGAAATTGAAACTAAATGTAATAAAGCGCATGATAAATATAGGGTGTCCAGATAGATCGTGAACGATTTTGAATGACTGCCATTTTTAATCCACTAGTAACAAATTTATAAAAATTGTCATTTAGTATTTAATAATGTCTCCTTTATTCTTCAGTACAGCGTCAAGTCGATCATGCATCGAGCCAATTAGATTTGTCAGAGTTTTCAGAGGTATCGATTTCCACGCCTTTCGAATCCGGCGTTTCAAGCTGTTCAATGTCTGCGGTTCAGGATCGGCATAAACCGTTGCCGCCATAATACTCCAAACATTTTCTATCGGTGACAAATCCGGAGAATTAGGTGGCCAGTCCTCTGGTGAGATATATCCATTAATGTTTGTGTTCAACCACTCGACTGACGCTCTTGATGTGTGTGCACGTGCACCGTCTTGTTGAAACAATCCTTCGCCGTTATTACGAAACAGCTTTGTAGCTGTTAAATTCGTACATACAACTGTTCGCTGGAATGCTGGTTTGACCTCTTTCTCCAGTATCTCATTGATGTAATAAGTCGAATTAACTGAAGTTTTATTTGGGATGATATGAAGTTTTGTTAATCCGCGAGCTGTAATACCACCCCACACCAGAACTGACGGGCTGAACTTCACCTGTGGCGCGCACGGAACAGAAGTTTCTTGTGATCCCCATACTACATCGTTCTTATTGTTAGGTACGTAGTAAAGTTTGAAAGGTGATTCATCAGTGAACATGACACGCGACCAGTCAATATCTTTAAACTTCTTCGCAAAGTTGACTCGGCGGACTTTATAAGCACTACTTAACTTTGGGACCTTTTGTCGTTTAAAGCATTTCCATTTCAGCGTCGTTCGCATATACTGTCTTATTGTCTCTTTGCATCCAGCAAAGCGTTTGTCTTTCAATCGACGTGCTAACTTTCGCAGACTCTGTCCACGCACATATTTAGACTGCCTAATCAGTTTTTGAGCGGCAGCAGTCAGCACAGACTTTCGACCGCCTTGATAACGACTCTGCAGCGTTTCGTTTGGATTCTGCTTGTAGCGGTTGGCCCACTTGCTAATCCACGCTTTACTACGACCTAGTTTTTTTGCTATAACGCCATAACTATACTTTTCTTCCAATAGTGTAATAGCTTGTGCTCTAATTTGCGCTTCGTTTAATGTTGCCATTGCCTAATCAGTGATACGCCGTTTATTTACTGCACTGTTGCGGCAGTTTTCTGTTTACGCACATTTTGATGACGTCACGGCAAATGACGTCAACACTTTGAAACGTAAGTTACAAACCTACAGTATTTTCCCTGTTATTTACAATTGAACAGCCTATCTGCCAGTATCAAACTTTCCACATTGTATTGTGCATAACATATAATTTTTTGCATTCAAAATCGTTCACGACCTATCTGGACACCCTATATTACCCAGAGAAGTGACTGCTATTGATAAATTGATAACGAACGAAATTAACCGAAATATTAACCCTTTCAGCACTGTAATTATATTCTAAATGAGCTCTTAACGAGGGATACGTATTAATCTGCTCATCCAGTGACAATATTACAAATTAAAATTATGATAGGACTCATGTTCTTGTAGGAAAATGTGAATAAATGGAATAAAGCGGATTTTCTTCAATTTTTGGAACAGATAAGAAGTAAAACATGCAAATAGTACAATTCCAAACTAGACGAGGCATCACGTTTTGGATATTCACATCATTTTATCTTTTGTTAATAAAGTAATGATAAATTTATGATACCAAGTTTCCGGAATTATCTCAGACAGCTTCGGAATATGATGAAGCACTGCAATAAAAACAAAAATGACATAATAATAATAATAATAAAGGTTAAACGTCAGTTTTCTCATACAAGGATGATATTATTAGGGACATAAAGATTAAAAAATATAATATTATAGTAGTAAGATATAATATTACATTTAATGTCAGTTTTATCATTAGATATGAAATAGATGACGAAAGATAATAGGTATCGAATGTACGTCGGACACTTTACACACTGGTCTAGTGTCTTTACTAATTATAAACATCAAGAGATGTATTTATAGCCTATACAAGTAGCCTAAAATAGCAGTGGCATGTGATAGACCTGCGTCATCTTGGTCATCATCATCCGGCCTATATAGCCACACTGTGCGGGTTTACGCTACTATACCCACAAGCATACATGTACGCCGCTTGTTATAAGATAATGTTTGTTGTACAGAACTTCTGCTACTGATAAACGAGACAATCAAGCGTTCATTGATGTTATTCCCTTGATGTATCTATAGATATCTACGATACGGTGTTAATTAATCAATGAAGTCAATACCTAGAATCTATAGTTGGTTAATACCTAGAATCTAAATATTATTAGCCCATATCTCACTCGGTTTATTGCTTAATGGCAGTTCCAAGCGACAGTCTCACTTTTCTAGCATTGATTTTTATTTAAATTTACTTGTACTTAAGAATCCGTTTTCGCTTTAGTATTTCAGTAGGTGGCTGGTTCAAGATACATATTCGCACTCATATAAAGTTTTCAAACTCCATAAAGAGCACTTCATCGATTAGCAAGCTTATATTTGCACGAAAAGACAATGCATTATCCATTCATTAATGTAGCCGCTCTCTCTCTCTCTCTCTCTCTCTAGTGTTCTGCTAAGCGGCAGGTCCATAGTACGTACTCATACTCTCGGGTCTGCTTTCACGCTCTATATAGAACAACCCATAGATCAAAAAGTTAATCTCTTTACAAAATCTTTGCCATACGCCTCACCCATACCTTATACAATCAACAGCATGGATACAAAAGAGGCTTCTGAGTTTTTTCCCGTTGCCTCCTTTAGTTTAATATGCTTTGTAGTCTCTTACTGCTACGTGCAGTTAATGTATCACACAGCCTGCAAAAAATGGTTGATGGGGTGATTTCCCTTTTGCCTTCCTCAGTTGTTCCTCAATCGCCTCTTACGAAAAGTGCAATTTAAGAATAGTCTATACTTCAGTTGCCTGAGTGCCGCCTATATCTGTAATCTTTTTCAATTCCCGTTTGATAATAGACTATATTTATACAACGTTTTTATAAGAGGATAAAACAGTGTACTGCTGTACACACATATTGTGCGAGGCTAAGGATAAAAGATATGAAAGTATTAGATAATACTCTCTTTATTCCTTATCTGTAGACCTACTTCAGAATTTCTAACATGAATATTCTTGTTTGTTTAAATATATATATCGATCATCTTTATCTTATAACTGGAATAATTTCTAATATATATCTACAGTATAGGCCAATGTATATATATATACTGTATATATATAGCCTATATATATATATATATATATATATATATATATATATATATAATTATATATATATATATATATATATATATATATATATATATAGTGTATAGTCTATATATTATACATACATTTAATATACGTGTATTTATGTTATGTATGCAAATATACAGTGTATATAGTATATATATTCTAGAATTGCAAATGTATATTCAGTATATATATATATATACATATATATAATTATATATATATATATTGTATATATATATAATACACATACATACATACATACATACATACATACATACAGAATACTACATACATACATACATACATACATACATACATACATACATACATACATACATACATACATACATACATACATACATACATACATACATACATACATACATACATACATACATACATACATACATACATACATACATACATACATACATACATACATACATACATACATACATACATACATACATACATACATGCATGCATGCATGCATACATACATATTTACATGCATGCCGACTTGCCAACTATCAAAACACTGCAGAGAAAGACAGAGACACACAGACATCCATACAGAGAGACACACATACAGACAGAGAGAAAGAGAGATACACAGACAGACATATAGAAATAGATACAGACGGACAGACAGACAGACAGAAAGACAGACAGAAAGATAGATAGACAGGTAGAGAGAGATACAGACAGACAGACAGAGAGATTGAGAGACATACAGACAGACAGATAAAAGAGAGATCGAGACTTACGGACGCTGACGAAGGCGACAACGAGAAGGAAGAGGACAGCGAGCAGTGTGTAGGACACATAGTCCCACTGGATCGTCACTACACTCAGCGGAGGCTCCGGAACTTCGTGTGCTGCCGTCGTCGTATTGGCCACAACCGTTGTGGTCGCAGTCTCGACCAGAGGAAGGAAGCTACTTGCTATCAGCAGCGTTGTTAAGAGAGATATTATGGACATTTCTGTGATCACAGTGAGATGTTGAGATCACCAGGCTTAAGTACTGTGATGAGCTAGAATTAAATATCATTTTGATTTTAATGCAATAAAGGGTAATTTATAAATTTTCTACATTTAAATATATGAAATGGTCAGTAAATGATATAAGTACAATAGTTTAAATGTTGAACTAACTAAAAATGATTTTCTGAATGCTCGATTGATCCTTTTACCGAATAGGTATATTTCAACGGTTGCTCAGAAATTTATATTGGACCTAAAAAAATTCAGAAATTACTATAAAGCTAAGTATATAATAATGAAATTACTATAAAGCTAAATATATAATAATGAAATTACTATATAGCTAAATATAATTATTTACTATTTTAATTTATTTATAGGATTTACAAATCGCTTATCGCGTGCAATCAGCCGGCGGAGGCTCCTGGAAAATGGCCGGGCAAAGACATGGACTCCATCTCATCGGCTCTTCTTCAGAATCCCGTACCCCGCATCATATCCTTCATATATTCTGCCTCTTTATCTTTCCCTCCCCCTTTTCATTCTCTAATGGAAGAAATTCTGTTTGCAGAAAGATGCTCCGTGAATTTGTAATCTTATTAACTAGTAACTATCTCAAATTTACCATCTAATAACCCAACTGTCGCAAGCATATACTAGGACATGTAATAATTAATGAAAATTGATTTCAGTTGTTTTTCTTGCAGACCGAAAATGGTAAGGCAAGAGATGGGCTTGACCACAATGACCAAGAAGTGGGCCGCCCTGCCTAATATATACATGTAGGTTCCCCCGCCAATGCTTGCAATGGTGAATTTTGATTCTCTCTAAAATTAACAAATTCAGAGTTTAATTGACATATTCAAAAGGAAATTATAGACATAAATTTTATTTTAAATACCTGTACGCAATTTACCTGTTATAGAGGCTTCCGTAACCTTAATCCGAATTTTTACTGAACCTCTCTCTACGATAACTTCGCATGCTACGTATTCCTGACAGTACTGATGTTATTAAAACAATGAGCGAGTGTAATCTGTGCACAATAAACACTGGCTGTTGTTGTAGCGGCGCTTGAATATTTCGTCTTTCGGACACTTGAGAGATTTCTCTAATCTGATACTAGTTGTCATGCGCAATTTAAACCAAACTCTTGACCAATAGCTGAGCTTCAATCAGCCGCCTTTCTGCAAGAAAGCAGAGCTTGTTAGCATATCCGAGAATTCGCACGTTTCACGACTCAAAATGGTAAATTATTCTATTTAATTACTTTGTATTATGTATGTCAGTTTCGTCCATTGTTGCATCAGGCTAAAAAAGGCATGTGCTAACACCTGTGCTAACGCAAGAGTTATCTAATATGTAAAAGCCTGTGTTAATGCCTGTGTTGTGTGTGAAGGCTTGTGTTAACACGCTAACATCTGCAGGTTGTTGTTAATGACTGTATAACGCCTGTGTTAACGCCTACGTTAACGCAAGAGTTAACGTCAGTGCTAGCGCCAGTGTTAGCCCCAGTGTTAACGCCAGTAGGCCTATATGTGTGTATTAAAGCCTGCGTTGTTAGCGCCTGTGTTAGTGCCTATGTGAGTGCCTGTGGTAGTGCCTGTGTTCAGTGGCGGATCCATGGGAGGGGCAGGGTACCCGGGCCCCTGGATCCGACACTGAACACAAGAACCCAGGGGGCCCGGCCCCCCCCTTAGGTCCGCCGATAAAAAATTTTAAACTATATTTTCATTGTTTCCAAGGCAATTTCAACGTGTAAATATGTTAGTAATGGCAGTGGTTGGGGGGGGGTCCGGAGTGGAGGGTATAATAGGGTATATTTTCATTGTTTCTAAGGTAATTTCGATGTGTAAATATGTTAGTAATGGCAGTGGTTAGGGGGGCCGGGGGGGGGGTGGTACGACAGGGAACTCATTTCCAATAGCTCGATTTTTTTCTAGGATATACTAGGAGCCTTTTATCATGGAAGGAGGTCCAAAAAGTGGTGACCGTTTCACTAGCTCTCAAGTTTCACTTGAACCTATGCATTGGAGGAAAAAAGGATGTAAGTAAAAATGTTAACTCTGTCCCGTAGCAGTGGTGAAAACAGCCTTGGATGGGAGGGTTAAGCCCCCCCCCTCCACCACCAAAATTAGGTCACTTTTGCAATTCGTCAAGATCTTCAGAGGTGACAAAATTAACCTACTTTTTCCAAAACAAATGTAGAATTTTAGGCATTTTTAGGTTCTCCTGACTTTAGTACGGGCATAAGCGGGGGGGGGGGGGGTAAGTTACTGGGATACATCACTCTATGAGCCGAATTTTGTAGTGAATAAATTTTGAACCCCCCCCCCCCCCACAGAAATTTGTCTGGTTGGGTCACATGTCCCGAAGAAGACGGGGCGTAAGCAAAAAATTTACTCTAAAAAATTATCGGGCCCCCCTTAAAAAATTCCTGGATCCGCTCCTGCCTGTGTTAGTGCCTGTATTAGTTCCTGTGTTAATGCCTGTGTTAGTGCCTGTGTTAATGCATGTGTTCTTAAGACCTGTGTTAACGCAAAAGGAAACACCTGTTGCATTTATCAAATGTTATCGTGATTGTGAACACACGGTTTAAACTAAGTATGAATTGATTCAAGGTCGCCCACTTGCCAACACTACCACAAACTCTTCATTGGTAACTTTAACTCTGTAGCCTAATTATTATTTCTTTATTTTATAAATTGTAATTTAATATTTTACCCCGGGTGTAAAGAACACTGGAGTAAAACGATAATAATACTCTGAGTTTATATTACTATTATAAACACATGCTTAAAATAATTTCTCTACACGAGTTGTTAAATAGTCTTCATCTAGACATTGTAATTAAGGCTGAGATAAACTAACAAGAGTTTAATTGTTCATTCAGCCAGACGAGTATAATGGGCGCCACCTTTAACAGAGATCATTACCTTGAACTTGACAGTTCTCGGATTTTTAATCTAGATGATCACGAGTCAGACTTGATCAGATGGTTAATTTTAATTAACTCTCTGCTAAATGAAACTCATTGTAAGCCTATAAAGTACAATATAAAATTTCATTTTGCTAATATATATTTTTAAAAAGGTCATTTATATTGTAGATTGTTATCCCGATCTAACAATAATTTATAAATTGCATATAAATATAGTTAGTTGGATTTTTGCTATTTTGTAAATGCGTATGTACTTGTATAGTGACATTCTCTATCTCACTGAACTATTTATTTGTGTTAAGTGCTTTATTTTTAAACGAGCACGTAATTTTGCTATCTGACTCAGTATATTGGACTGATTAATCGGATTTTGATCTGCACTGTTTTTCGACCACCCACATTCTGCTCATCGATTTTGATTTTGTTCCATAGTGTTCGATGTTGTCAAGGAAACCGTAGCAATCTAATCGTAGTGTTATTGCTGTTGTTGTTGTTGTTGTTGCTGTCAGAAGTATAATGTTAATTTTAATTTATCTATGGAGTACCTGCTTGTTGCTATGGTAACGAATTCCGTAAATATGAATAAAAATAAAAATGTTCTATTAATATTTCTGTAATGGTACTAAATAAGTCACCTGCGTAAATATAAAATAAACAATACACTATTTTAATTAAAATAAATCGAATTATATCAAATCTGCTCTTCAAATCGAAGAAATGAATAGTCGAAGTAGTACCAAACTAGATATCCAGGAAAAGGTAATTACGTACGTCATGCATTTGTTATGCAACTTCTAGAATTCTGTCTTTAAGGGAATTTCAATTTTGCCTTTTAGACCATAACATTAGCATGGTTGGAATGATACTCTATATTTCTTAAATTTACGCATTTTCATTGTATTTAGATCGTAGCATAGGCCTATTTCTGAAATTAGTTCTGCCAATTAACTAATAGACAATTTATTCTTTTATTAAACATCAATTATTAGACGTTATAGAATACTTTTCGCCCTTGTGTAGCGCATACGAACTTATATTTTTCATAGGTAAAAGAAATAAAAAGTCGACAACATAATTGGATGAAGGAGAGATCCTTAGATATCTCAAATACTCAACAAGTGGGTTAGTGCTATGATTGTGCACTTATTTCGTCAGTCGTAATATAATTTATGCTAAATCTTTAGCATAATTGGTTAAATATTTGACTGTGGTATTTTACTTCCCATGCTGAGTAGAGGTCACTGAAGAATAGATCAACCGTTCATTGTATATGTCATAATAGGCGACAAAGCAAATCTGAGGAAGGCAGCATGAAACAATCTCAGAAGCCTTTTTCCCAAGTTATTGGCTACATATGATATGGGTAAGATCAGTGGTTAAAGTGGGAGTTAAGGTCTAGGTTAACGCAGTGAACTTTTTGGGCCCCCCGTAACATATTTACAGATCTCCTAGTATCTCATATGGGTCCCTACAGGGGAACTCAACTCAGAAATAAATTAGAATTAGTAGAATGTTGTTCCGCTGCTTTAACCATTTGGTGAGATGTTGCCTTTCGTGAATGGATTAACTTTTTGATCTATGGAGTGCCCTGTACGGGGCATAAAAGCAGACTCGATCTTAGTATAAATATTTATCTTGGACCTGCCGCTTGGCAGAACACAGGAGTAGAGAGATTTGACTCCGGATCAGTTATTTAAGGGCTGCAGGATTCAAATCTTTTGTTTGTCCTGGCATCGACATGATCTTGAGATAGAAAAGTGATGGTTTTAAACATTTGAAAACTTAACATCTAACTAAGCTAAGCTTAAAGTTTCAAAGCATTAATACAACAAAGATTTAAGTTTAACATCAGTTTCCTGACTCTCAAAAATACAAGTTATGGGATGAAGACATATTCAGGCTGCGCATTAAAAAATACCCCCTAGCACAATTACGATAGCTTGGCCAATTATTGGTATTTCACCTGGAAATTGTAAGGTTCTCCTGTGGAGGAATTTAGCCACAAGCTGACTAACTTTTGTAAAAATATTTTTAAAGGAACCAGAGTTATCCAAGTTTTGCGAAAAAATTTATTTTTTTAATTTAACACGCAATGTATAACGTCAATTAGAGTCAATTCCTTTTTGAAAATGTGCTGGCCCTGAAAAGGGCCGTTATATGATGATGCCTCTGATATTCTGCTACAATGTATTACACTAAACTGATTGAAGACTGCAACAAGTTAAAGCCAAATGATTTCATTTTTCAACAGGATGGCGCGCCGGCTCACACTTCACGTTTTGCGCAATACTTTCTTGTACAATAATATATAAATATAGCCCAGATTTCATAAAAAATTGATGATTGGCCTCCTAATTCTCAAGATTTTAATCCACTTGATCTTTTTTGTCTGGGGAACCATGTTGGAAAAGTATCGTGCTTTCAAGCCCAAACCCAGAAACACAATGGAACTAAAGGCTGGTCTTCAAGAGATCTGGAAAGACCTACCACAACAGTCCATTAACAGCAGTATTTTATCTGTAAGAATAGACGTCTGGCCGGCATAAAAGGCCAGGGTGTTCATTTCGAGCACACATTGTAGCACAAAATTTGAGTCGTCATCATCTAACGGTCCTTTTCTGGGCCAGCACATTTTCAAAAAGGAATTGATTCTAATTGACGTTTTACGATGCATGGCAAATGGAAAAAAATCTATTTTTTTTGCAAAACTTGGATAACTCTGGTTCCTTTACAAATAATTTTACAAAATTTGGTCAGCTTGTGGCAAAATTCCTCCACAAGAGAACCTTAAAATTTTAAGGCGAAATATCAATAATTGGCTAAGCTATCATAATGGTGCTAAGGGGATATTTTTTAATGCGCAGCCTGTATTATTACAATTTTATATAATGCTACCTGTAGAGCAAACTGAGATATGGAGACATATGGAAAGTACATTACATTGAGTGTGTCATTTAATCATCATCAGCATCATCATCTTTCCTTTACTCACAGTGTTAGTAGGATCGGGATACCAATAGGCCTTCTCAACTCCTCAATAATCATCATGATCATCTTCTTCTTCCCTTTACTCACAGTTTAACTAGGATTGGGATACCAATAGACCTTCTCCATTCCTCAATAATCATCATCATCATTTTCTTCCCTTTACTCACAGTTTAACTAGGATTGGGATACCAATAGACCTTCTCCATTCCTCAATAATCATCATCATCATTTTCTTCCCTTTACTCACAGTTTAACTAGGATCGGGATACCAGTAGACCTTCTCCATTCCTCAATAATCATCATCATCTTCTTCTTCCCTTTACTCACAGTTTTACTAGGGTCTGGATAAGAATAGACCTTCTCCACTCCTCAATTATCAATATCATCATCATCATCATCTTCCCTTTAATTCCAGTTTACCAAGGGTCGGGAAATGAATCCGCTCTTGAATAATATACTATAATGTTATAATATTAGTAAAGTAATAGATGCATTTAAATAGGTCTAGTTTATGCTAAAATCTCAATTTTATAAGGAAATAATCACTTTTAGGTGGGTCCCTAGCTATTCCAGCTGGAGGTGAGAGCTTGGAGCAAGTCAACGGATGCACTAGAATTGTACCGAAATATTCATCAATAATTTCTACTAAATCTTCATGCGAAACCTATTTGGAAGATCGAGTGAGGGATGAAAATATGCAGTTTAGACGTAAACATACTGATGCGGCTGAAGTCACAATGGTATCATCCAAAAGTGCTGATGTAGATACTCGCCGTCTTTCTACACATTACTGTGAAACCTGTTCTACTTTAATGGTAATATTAAAATTACATTTTAATTATTAATAACATTAATTATATTGTACTGCTTGATGGGTTTAGTCTTGTGGATATCTTTAATTAAACTATTTTAACACTTTTACTTTGACTAATATTAATTAGATGCTGTGGTAGGAAAGTGACAGTTATTGGTTACAACTAACTGGTTTTGTTGTTTAGAGTTGCTAAGTGGTTTGGCTGTTATTTTATGGTGTTTAAGTGATAACTACTGAGTATAATCATTCCAATGCCTCAATTGAATCATGTTTTCTCATTGAAATTGCATGCATGCGGATCTTAAATGATTTTCGTGGGTTTTTCTGCAAATTTTATTGTACTGGAGCCAATGGCGATGTTGGTAAGATATTTTACTGCGGATCAGTATGCTCGTCCGTCACGGTCATCGTATTCTAGTTAGGAAACTGACGTTAACATTAGATTTACAAGCTTTTACTGTGTATTACCCTATATGTATTAGTGACCTCTTCAAGGCATATGAACAAGAGTTGAAGATTTCTCATTAACTACTGCATAGTTACTCTCAAAGAACAAATTCTCAATCACTAATCACTTGAAGAAAAGGAACATTAGATGGTTAAGAAGTAAAACACTTGAAAATAACAGAAGTGCATGATAACATATTGCTTCCTTTGGTTCTCTTTGGAATACAAGGAACAGATGATGATGGTTGTATGTGCCAATTATATTTAATTTATATACTTTGGCAGTTTGGTCTTTAAAATTTCTTATCTGTCACTTAAATTGTTCTCCTTTCTTTGCAAATCCTAATTTTCTTTTAGCTCAAATAAATGTATCTTTAATTTATCTGTGTACTCAGTCGTCATCGTGAGGTTCTTTGGCTCCTGTTTGTGTGGAGTCTGCAAGAGACGTCCCGTACATTGCCTTATGGCGAGGAACTGGACGTTAAATTCTTATTGATTGATTGATTGATTGATTGATTAATGCACATGTAAGATAACTATATTTGAGCAGGTTGAGCCGTCGCACCGACCTATGCTAATCATCCCCTGTGGTCATTCGCTCTGTGAGAAATGTTCTATCACTAAGAACTGTGCGATCTGTCACATGCCTGCAGAATCTCAAATCCTAAATATAATGCTTCACAACATTATAACAAACCATTACCAGCAACATGCGGTGGGTTGCATTCCAAATGATGATGAAAGCAAAGTCAGTGAAAAGAATGAGAGATACAGACATCAGAAGTATACAGATCGTAAGCTGCTACTTTCTATTATTTTGTTCTATTTTTCAGTATAATTTATATTATTCCAATCCCTTCACAAAGTCTATGCCTTATCCATACCTTATGTAGCCCAAGCTATAGGCTACATAAGATATGGATAAGGCATATACTTTGTGAAGGGATTAACTTGTTGATCTAAGGAGTGCTCTTATGGAGCGAGAAAACAGACTTTGAGTATGAATATGTACCTTGAACCTGCCACTTGGCAGTGCACTGAAGAAGAAGATTATTCTAATACCTGCAACTCTCTAGTTTATTTTTTCCTTTTTCCAGATTGAGTTTATTATGCTTCTCTCCTTTTAACCATTTTTAGTTGACTAAATTGAAGGGAAAATTTGATTGTGTTACGAAAGGCTCTCTGTGCGTTATAGACCATTGATAGAAAGAAATTGGTATAGCCCGTGGCTGTTTCAGAAGGTATATAAGTATACCGATCTAATTGCAATAGGTCGGTTTATCAGCTTTCTCTTTAGATCAATTGTTTTTACAATTAAATTTCTGGCAGTAATGTAAGGAGCTCAGGTTTAATAATTACTCAGTACAGACGCCGGTTCTAATATTTTAAACTATGATGTATCTGCCAATTAATGAGCTTGTCGAATAATATAATAGTAATAATTAGAATAGTATTTAGAAAAATAGTAATATACTTATACTAACACTACCACTAAAAATACTATTAATGGGAATAATTAAATATAAAAAGAATAAGAATAGTAGGTCTAATAATAACAATATAAATAATAATTATAATAATAATAATAATAACTCAGCAGTACTATTATTGCTATTATAGTAGAAATAATTGTAATATTATTGTTATTGTTATCATCATAATTTTTACTATTATTAAATTAAAGAGAGCAGAAAAGTTTATATACAGGACTAATTGAAATATATGCTCTTCACTTTGGAACGCCTTATCCGCACTGTGTCGCGAAAACAACAATCATTATGTTTTTGGGATGAGACTAGAGGGGACTAGGAGGGGCTAAGCTCGCCTAAATTTGGTGCTTAGACCTAACTTTCAACCTCTTTTACATATAGAAATATAGGGGCTAAAGTCAGGTCTTCCATATTTACCCTCCCCCAATTAGCCCGGCCCTCTATTTCACGATCCTAGTCTCTTTCCTGACTATATCATCGATGTTTGTAGTAGTAGTAGTAAGAATTTATTTAATTATTACAATAATGATGATGGTGAAGATTTATCGATGCTTTGCTAAGGATGATGCATATATAGACAATAAAATAAAGCAACTTAAACATTTAATTGATCCAAATGGTAAATACGAAGTCTATTTGAAAGTCTGTGTTTGTACCTGATGCAGAAAAAGAAGCCGCTGAGGAGAACAAGAACAAGCTGCTACGTTGCGATGTGTTGGAGTTGGAAGAAGAGCAGATGCTTGCAAATATTGATGATATGGAAACAAATTTAAGAAAAGAACAAAAGCAGATCGACAATATAGAGAAAGAAAAAGATAAAATCCATGCAGAAATAAGAAATCTACAGAGGAAGTATGAACAATAAATCTAAACTTAATTCACTATTTAAATGCTAATTTTAATCATTTTTCTTCGATATAAAACATTTAATAAAGTAAAAATCAAACATGTACAGCGGTATAAAATAATATATATATGTATATGCGCTTGTAATGTCCTAATTACATGTTCGTCTTATCTAAATGTAAATTAAAGTAATTAAACAATTTGAGCTAAGTTAGAAATTTGTTTACAAATCACAAAGGACACTGTCCGAGACAGTCAAGCTATCATTTACAAGGATTCTAAGATCTCACTTCTGAGCAGGAGTGCTATTCGTTCGACTATAGACAACCGGCCGAGAATCAATCAGTTCCACGATATTTGATCAAATGGTAATTATTTTACAGATACTCTGAAGGCAATACTAATCAGTGATATGTATTGTCAGTACTACGCGAGATATTTGAGTAATTCTCGTAATCAACTTAAATTAACGTAATCAACAGTGAAAAATTCTCAGTAAAAAATCAAAATTATTAAATTTTAAAATGTACTCATCGTGCAATCTGCAATTAATTTGCACTTAGGCTGGTTAATTATAAAATTAAACGGTACCATTTTTTAAACGATCATTAGGCAATTATACAGCACTGACGGTAGCCGGTCTTCGAGACTGAATTACATGCTCCTGACTCCTTTTAATTCCTTTTCATGATTAATCATATCTTTGAGGCTGATAGCGCCAATTGGCAGCAAGCTTCGATACATGTTTAACCTTTTAGAAGCATTATGGGTTATCCTTTTCGTTGTTGACTGACCAATTTGCTTCCTAAACCTCTATCCGTTATGCCATAACTCTTACTTTTATTGTAAAGGTCATAGTTTGGAAGACATTACTACAAGATACGTAACAATAAGTATCATGTAATAATCATTTAAGTTATCAGTCCTGTGAATGTCCGACATTTTACTCTCTGATCCGCTCTGCCCTGAAATGATCCCAGGATCTCAGGAACAGTCATTTAACATTTCATGACATTGCCTAACGCACTAACTCACTGAAATACTTGGCATTCTGTTCTCTGTGTAACAGGCTGAACGTACTGGAGCAACACAAAGAGGAGTACATTGAGAGATGTTCACAGATTAAACAGGAACGGGACATGGAGCGCAGGAAAATCCATCTGCTACGAAAAACTTTAACGCAACTGCGCGATGATGTTCAAAAATACAGAGGTATTGATTTAAAATTAGAAACTTTTCATAGCCAAGAACTACCACCTACAATTTTATCATCATTATCATCTTCCCTTACATCCCAGTTTAACCAGGGTCGGGATACGAATAACACTTTAGCCATTCGTTTAAGTACAAATACCAACAATTATATAAAAGCTAAAAGCTAATGTTAACGTCAGTTTCCTCACTCGAAAGCGATGCAGTGACGGGCGAGCTCAGGATTTTAACCCGCATATACTGATCCGCGGTCGAATATTCAACCGACATCACCACTGGCTGGAGCCAGTGGCGATAAGATAATGTTATATCAATGGACAGTGTAGAATCTAATTTTTATTGAATATATACAGAGTTAATCATTTATATACTATTGGCAGTTTATTGCTACTACATGTATATTCAAAATACAATTACTGTCATTAATTAACGAATAGCACAATCAGCTTTACATAGTGTGTTCGAGTCAATAAAGAATAGACCATCCAGAAATTGTAGATGTTGTAAGAGGCCACTAAGCATGCACTTAGGAAGGCAAGGAAGAATTCCTCAGTAGCTAAATTTTCTTAAGCAATGGGGTACATTACGGTTCTAATCAGTAGTGGTCTTTTGATTTACTTGCTTATTGATCAATGGAATGCCCGCTATACATGTAGAGCGTGAAAGCATACCAAGTAGGAATATATAACGTGGACTGAACAAAAGGGGAGGGTAGAATATAACTACAAAAATACTGTTACTGTTACTGATTATAACAGTACCGCTTATAATGCACTCGCATTTTTAAGTTATTGTTAAAATCATATACAGTAAGAACATTTAGTTACACTAGAGCTGTATACCAAATATATATTCTATGATTTTAGAGGAGAGAAAACTCGAGTCATGAAGTTCACCAGACAAGCTATCAACACGTCACATGATTCTATAATCAACACGTCACGTGATTCGACAATCAACACGTCACGTGATTCTACAATCAACACGTCACGTGATTCGACAATCAACACGTCACTTGATTCTGCAATCAACACATCATGTTATTCGACAATCAAACGTCACGTGATTCTACAATCAACACATCTCCAAATTCTGCAATCAACTCACCAAATGATTCTACAATCAACCCGTACGTCGCGTGATTCTACAATCAACACGTCATGTGGTTCTAAAATCAGCACATCACGTGATTCTACAATCAACACATCACATGATTCAAAAATCAACACATAACATGATTCAAAAATCGACACATCACATGATTCTAAAATTAACACGTCACGTGATTCAAAAATCAACACATCACATGAATCTACAATCAACACGTCACGTGATGCTACGATCAACACGTCACGTGATTCTACAATCAACACATCACGTGATTCTGCAATCAACACGTCACGTGATTCTACAATCAGCACATCACTTGATTCTACAATAAACATATCACTTAATTTGTACAATCAACACGTCATGTGATTCTACAATCAACACGTCACATGATTCTACGATCAACACGTCACGTGATTCTACGATCAACACGTCACGTGATTCTATAATCAACACATCACGTGATTCTACAATCAACACATCACTTAATTTGTACAATCAACACGTCACTTGATTCTACAATAAACACGTCACTTGATTCTACAATCAAAACATTACGTGATTCTACAATCAACACGTCACGTGATTCGACAATCAACACGTCACGTGATTCTACAATCAACACGCCAATTATGACATACCGTACCGCTGTAATCTCTATTTTACTACTATATATTTTATACCGCGGTGTTTAATGTTCTACTATGATATATTAAACCGCTGGATTCTAAGTTCCATTATGATATACCTTTCCTCTGCAATCTATGCTCTAATATGATATACCGTATGGTTGTATTCTGTGCTTTATCATGATATACCGTACAGCTGTAATATTTACCCTACTATTAAATACATATCGCAGTATTCTATGCTCTACTATGATATATTATACGTTTTCTCTGCTTTACAATATCACATCGCACTTCTACAATCCATGCTCTAGTAGAATACTACATAACACTGTATGCTATGCTCTACAATGATATATTGTACCGCTGCATTTTGTGCATTTTGTCTATTATGATATACCATGCAACTGCATTTTATGCTCAATTATGATATACCGTAGCGCTATGTTGTATACTCTGCTATGATATATCTTACCATTTAATTCTAAGCTATACTATGTCCCATCGTACCGCTGTATGCTATACTGTACAACGATCTATCGAAGCGTTGGATTCTATGCTCTACCATGATATACAGTATATTTGTAATCTATGCTCTAATATGATGTACCCTATCGCTGCATTCTATGCTCTACTAAATCTTACCTTACAGTAGCATTCTAAGCTATGATTTACTGTACCTCTGCATTCTGTGCACTGCTATGATTTAAAGTACCGCTGTATATAAGTGTATATATATATATATATATATATATATATATATATTATATATATATATTATATATATATATATATTTATATGTATATATATATGCACATTTATATATATATATATATATATATATATATATATATATATATATATATATATATGTTCTACTATGAGATATCATATGCTCTACTATGATATACTGCACTGCTGTATTTCATGTTTTACTGTTATATACTGTGCCGCTACAATATAAGATCCACTACGAGTCTTTGATATACCGTACCCCTGTATCCTATGCTCTGGTATGATATACCGTACTGCTGTATTCTAGGCTCTAATAAATCAAACCATACATCAACATGCTATGCTCTATTATGATATACCATGCAACTGCATTTTATGCTCAATTACGATATACCGTACCGCGGTATTATATGATCTAGTATAAGCGGTATACCTTACCGCTGCATTCTATGCTCTACAATAACATACCATACAGCAGCATTATATGCTCTACTATGAAAAACCGTACCACTGTTTCCTATGCTCTAATATTTTACGCTGTACCAATGAATTTTATGCTCTATCATGGTATATCTTACCACGTTTTTCTATGCTATACTTTGTCACATCCTACCGCTGTATTCTATAGTGTATGAGCTCTCCAACCGTTGTGTTCTAAGCGTTAAAAATACCATTAAGCTTTAATCTATGCTCTACTCTGACATACCGTTTTGTTGTATTCTATGTTCTACTATGATATACACTGTGTTTTTTTATAACTGATACCCCAAATTGTTTTAACAATAAAGTCGCAAGAAGATGGCCGATGTTCTTGAAATTAACAGCATTTGATCAGCAGCTAATTCTACAAAACAGGGTAAAATTTCGTTTTCATATCTTTAATAAATTGAAAGTTATTGTTTTACGAATAGCAGTAGTCAGATTGAAATTTCCAGTACAGGATTACAGGCGTGTTACACGCAGCGTAAAACTATCTCTATAAAAATAATAGCGAACACGCCACAAAATTGCAGCTAATGCTATTTTGAAGAGCAATCACTTCTTTGCAAAATGACGTAAAATATGTGCTGACATGTTCTTAATTGACAAAGTTATTGAACTTTTAATGCATGCATTGCATATCTGGGTACAACTGCTATCACCGCAGCCACGGCAGCGGTGTCCTCTAGCGCCACAGTTAAAATAACTTATTCGTTTATTCTCGTCATTCGATGCATGCATAAAAAATTCAACAACTTTGTCAATTAAGAATATATCAGTACATATTTTACGTCGTTTTGAAAAGAAATGATTGCTCTTCAAAATAGCATTATCAGAAATTTTATATTGCTTATTAGCTAGCATTTTTATAGAGATAATCTACGCTAAATGTAACACGCCCATAATCCTGTATTGGAAATTTCTTATCTGACCCTACACCTATTCGCTAGACTATAACTTTCACGTTATTAAAGATATTCTAAGGAAATTTCGCTGTGTTTGGTAGAATTGGTTGCTGGTTAAGTACTGTAAATTTTAAGAACCTCAGTCAACTCCTTACAACTTTATTGTAAAAATAATTTGGGGTATCAGTTATAAAAAACACAGTGTACAATGCCGCTGTATTCTATGCTCTAATATGATATACCGTACAGCTGTATTGTATGCTCTAATATGATATACCGTACCAATGCAATTTATGCCCTACTATGATATATTGTATCATTGTATGGTTGTATTCTATGCTTTATTATGGTATACCGTACTGCTGTAATATATACTCTACTATGTTATACCATACCGTGGTATTCTATGCTCTACTATGATATATCCTACCGCTGTGTTCTATGCTCTACTATGATATACCGCTTCTCTGTACTCTGTGCTATACTATTTCACATCGTACTGCTCTATTCTATGCTCTACTATGACATACCGTTACCATGTAACTCATTCTCTACTATGATATAACGTACTGCTGTTTTATTGTTTTCTCTACAACGATGTACAATGCCGTTGCATTCTATGCTCTACTAAATCTTACATAGATTTAATAGCATTCTATGCTCTACTGTGATGTAACGTACGCCTGTATTTCATGCTCTACTATTAAATACTGTTCTGATGTATTGTACGGTCTACTATGAAATAACTCACCGCTACATTCTATGCTCAACTATGATTTACCATACCGCTGTAGTCTATGCTCTAGTATGATATACTGTACCGCTGTATCCTATGCTCTAGTATGATATACTGTACCGCTGTATCCTATGCTCTAGTATGATATACTGTACCGCTGTATCCTATGCTCTAGTATGATATACTGTACCGCTATATTCAAAGCTCTACTAAGAAATACGGTACCGCTCTATTCTATGCTCCATATGAAATTCCGCACCGCTGCATTTTATACTCTACTTTGATATACCGTACCCCTCTATTTTATCCTCTACTATGATACACCGTATCGCTGCATGATATGCTCTACTAAGACATCCCGTATCTATGTACTGTCAGCTCTACTATGATATGCTGTACCATCGTACCGCTGTATTCTACACTATACTATGATATAGCGTACCGCAGTATTCTATGCTCTACTATGATATACCGTACTACTGTATTCTATGCTCTAATAAGGTATAATAATAATAATAATAATAATAATAATAAAGGTTTAACGTCAGTTTCCTCATCCAGGGATGATGTCAGGGACGTCCCCACAGCACACATCACTACAGGTTAATTCACCCAGACCAATCTGCAAAATTAATTTATTAATTTAAATATTCATATGTTCGCATATATTTATTATGTATTTCTTTTTTATTAACAGAATGCTATTTAGAAATTATTTTAAAAATTATATTTAAATTACTTATCAAATGATGAGAAACATTTCTTAATTTACATTTAATATATGTTTAGATAGAAGAGAATATATTATAATTTTAGGATATATTACAATGCAGTAGCCTTCCGCAAAACAATCAAGTTTATGATTGCACGGTAGCGCCTCCAAAGAATGAAAAAAAACATAGGGTGAATTTTCAAAGTAAACACCTTTTTTAAACTGTCTATAGTATTAACCTAATACGACGACAACAGATAAAGTTTTTCGGTCACATTATGCGGAACAGAATAGTTGAAAATACTGTAGTGACAGGAATAATACATGGCAAAAGATGCAAGGGTCGACAGCGGTTGACGTTTATTAAGAGTCTTAGCAAATGGATGTAGTTAACTGAATTAGAGATTATCAGAGCAACAATGAACAGAGACATACATGTACATGCATGGAGGAATATGACCATGACCGCCCAGGCTTGTAACAGGCACGGCATTTAGAGAAGAAAACGATATTGTTCTCACTATGTTTAAATGTAATTTGAACACTATAATTTGAAACATTCTCCATAATATTTTAAGCAGACTTTGAAAAGTAGCTAAAAAGAAAAGTAAGCTTATTCTTTTCTCCTGAGACTGACGAATAAGAAGGAGGTTAAAGAGTTCGGTTCGGTTTGGACGTAGGCCCTATAGCCATGGTTCAGATTCATCATGTTTTATTCATCATGTTCAGGTTCGGTCATGGTCTGGGTTCGGTTCCGTTAGTCCTAAATTCCAGATATTAGGGTTCGGTTCGATTCCGATCTCTAACATCTGTAGCAACTTTTGATTTTGCTATTATTTTTGTATTGTCAGAGGGTCACAATGAATAGTCATTTATGTACAAACATTACTCAATAGACAGTCCTGTATGTACAAACTTTATCTATTCATTAGATAGTTTCGGTAAACATTGTCTATTGTTTTACATTAATTACTCTTGTGAGACCTAGCTTATCATAATTAGCCTATTCTTGTGAGACCGAGCTTATATTCACACTCTAATTAAGCTATCTAATCGTTCTTTTCAGCATGTTGCACCGTAGATCTGGCATTCTCTTCCGTCCAATCTTCGGAAGTTTTCATTTGAATCACATCGGCCTTTGCTTTCCTATGAGTAGCCTAGTTCCATAGGCAGTTGAAGGCCTATCTTTTTCCTTTCTCTTTCCCTTCCAGTGTCCATGAGCTGCGACCAGCGCCTAAACCTCCTTTACTTTGGGCAGATTTTCTAAATTTGCACCGCTTTTGGACCTTCATTTTGCTCGCTGGCTTGATTTTGTAGCAATAGTGCTTGATGTGTTGTTATGTTATGTCACAATTTCTCTTCAACTTTTGTTAACACTTATAGTAACGAATGTCAACTTGTCGTGACCTTTTGAACCGAATACGACGGCAACAGGTGAAGTTTTTCGGACACATTATGCGGAACACAATAGTTGAAAATACCGTAGTGACAGGAGTAACGGTGAAGAAGAATGGTAACGCAAATTTTGTGAGGTGTGTTGATATTTTACTTAAGTTCTTGGCGCACGGATCAAAATGTAAACAATAACATATAAATTTTAATTATGATATTTTAAATTAAATTAAATGTGATATTGTATTGTTTAATATTATATGGTTTACTTCAGTTTACTTAGTTACTTGATTTAGTTTCGATATTGCTTAACTTAATTCTGATAGGACTGACTTTATTTGATTTTTTTTTTTTTTTATCCAAATATACTACGGGCATAGTATGGCCTTCATTCTATCCAAACATACTACTGGCGTAGTATGGCGTTCTTCCATTTCTTCCTATGAGTCTCTTCCCTTTGTTTCAAGGAATGTGATCAGAATGTCCTCTATGACCTCTTTGTCATTATCTTCCACTTCTACTCCCATTATCATTAGATTCTTCTTATGCCTTTCAATCTCTACCCTTTCAAGGATCTCCTCACTTTTCATAGTTCCCTTATTTGTCTTCTACCGACTTACCGCTATTCTCCAATCTCCACTAAAGTTTTCACCTCTCCCTACAAATGATTCCAAATTCTTTACACTTTCCCGTACTAACTCTTACTGTTTCATTGTCCCTCTTTAATCCTCTTCCATTCTACTCTGCCTTTCTTCCAATTCTGGCATACCCTTGGGGAGTTCAATTGCCCTTGTGTTACACTGCACACAAAACCAATGTATGCATTCCTGATTCAGAAGATTGTAAGTGCCTGCATTCATGCTAATACACGAGATGTGAAACCATGATTCACACAGGGTGACCACTCTTCTGGAAAACCGGTAAAAGTCAGGGAATTTGAAAGTGGTCAGGGAAAAGTGAGGGAAAATAGAATTTTGGCATTCTTAACATTTTTAGTATGAAAAGTTCAAACACTAAGATGCCAATTGTTGGCAAAATTGCATAGGAAGCCGTAGACTATGTTTTTGTAATGGGAAACAATCAGAAATAGCAAAGTGCATATTGTCTAAATAATAATAAATAATAAATAAAGGTCTAACGTCCGTTTCCTCTACCAGGGATGATGTCAGGGACGTCCCCAACAGCACACATCCCTACAGATCAATTCACCCAGACCAATCTGCGAAAGAAATGTACTGAGGAGAAGTAAGGTCCTAAACGAAAGCCAGTCCGGTGATCAAAAAATGGTCAAGGTAGATTGATTATGTCTATGGCGGGAAAAGGTAAGCTTTAAGCTTGCTATAGAATGTTGAAAGAGAAGAACAAGAGCGAAGATTAGCAGGTAAAGAGTTCCAGATTGTGGGTGCTGCGTAAGAAAATGAACGTCTGCCCAATGACGTGAGAATATTTGTAACTGAGAGAAGACTGGCATCGGTGGAGCGAAGTGCACGTGAGGGACGATAGGGAAGAAGAATTTCAGATAAGTAAGAAAGTAAGAGCTTGCCAAATCGCAGAGTTTTGAAAGTTCATAGAGCTATTTTATATTTAATGCGTTGATTAACAGGGAGCCAATGAAGACTGCGAAGTAGAGAAAGAGAGTGAAATTGAAGTCAAGAGGACTTACAAACAACACATGCAAGAGAATTTTGGACTTGCTGCAAATGATTGAGAGAAGAAGTAGGCAACCCATGTAATAAGGAATTACAGTAGTCGAGCTTTGAATGAACTATAGAATTAGTATGGATAGTGGCTGAATTTTTAGTAAGGGATGGACGTATTTGCCTAATCTGATGAATCTGAAAGAAAGAAGCGCGACAAACAGAAGAGATATGGGATTTAAAGTCAAGGTTTTCCTCAAATATGACTCCAAGGTTTTTGGCGGATCGAGAAGGTGAAAGAGCAAGATTCTGAAAATTAACAGCATTATTAGTAATTTTATTTCTTTGCAAAGGAGTGCCAATTAAAAGGTATTCAGTTTTGGAAGGATTAACAGCAAGACGGTTAGCACAAAACCAGGAATATACCTTGTCTAGAATGGATGAGATGAGGTTCATCCAGGGATGATGTCTAGGGTCTTTAGAAATCATTTCTGACATGGTAATGATGGTTGCGATGGTAACGAAATGTTGAGGCACACTGGAAAACTCAGGGAATTTGTTGTGGTCTGGAGAGCGGTTACCCTGTTCACATAATTCACACTGAACCGCCTTCTCATTTCTCAACACTTCCTTATAACATTCTCCACAATTACTTGCTTTCTCATCCCCATCTTAGTTTCTGACTTTCCTCCTATCTGCTTTCTTTGAATTTACTGTTTTACTCACACCTACTTTATTGTTAGTCCTTTTCATACTTTCTCTCTTAGTGCACTACCTACTGGCAGGTCCATGGTACATAACGCCTCCACTCTTCTCTGTCTTCGGCCTTTTTCTTCATTTCGACATATGAGTGGGTCTTTAAATCATCTTACATACCTAATCTCGGCCTGCCCCTGCCTCTCTTTCCTTCCATTCTACCTTCTATGACCTCTTTTAATAGACCTTCCCCCCTTAGAATGTGTCCTATCCATCTCTTCTTCCTATTTCTTAATACATTTATCAACTGTCTATCTGTGCCAACTCTCTCCAGGACTTCCTCATTTGTAACCTTTTGAGTCCAGCTAATCCTCTCCACTCTTTTCCAAATCCATATTCCAATGCCTCCAGTATCCTAATATCTTCCTTCCTTAAGGTCCATGTTTCACATCCATACAATAGCGTGGTCCAAACCAAAGTTTTCACTATCTTTATCTTTGTGTCTTTCTTTAGACTATATGTTAATAGTTCTTTTCTACTACCAAAGGTCGCTTTTGCTTGTGCAATCCTACTGCATATTTCTGTCTCACATTTCCCATCATCGGTTATAGTATGACCCAAATACTTGAAACTCCTTTCCTGTTCCAATTTAGTAGCATTTATTGTGATATTAACTTCACCTTTATTATTGGACACTCTCATAACCTTGGTCTTTTTTATATTAATCTTCATGCCATATCTTAGGGCCGTATCGTTCAGCTTATCCATTATCTTCTGCAATCCAGTCTTGCTGCCCGCTACCATTCCTTGGTCATCTGCAAATCGTACATCTTGTAACAAATTCCCTCCTACTTTTATTCCTTCTTCCAAGTCTTCCATGGCTTCCTCCATCATTGCCTCAGCGTAAATGTTAAACAGCAGCGGCGAAATGCTACATCCTTGTCTTACTCCATGTCCTATTTCACCTTTTTCTGAGTATTCTTGTTGGATTTTGATTACTGCTCTTTGATTCCTGTACAAGTTCAAAATTAGTCTTCTATCTCTCCAGTCAATTCCTATTCTTTTTAAGATATTCAGCATCGTTATCCAATCAAACCTGTCAAAGGCCTTCTCGAAGTCTACAAAGCATACAAAAACGTCATTTCCATATTCTAAGCTTCTTTCGCAAAGAACCCGCATTACTCCTATTGCTTCTCTTGTGCCGCATCCTTCCCTAAAATCAAATTATGTCTTGCTCAGTATCATCTCTGCTTTCGACTGAATGCGATTATTTACTATCTTTAATAAGATCTTCGATGCATGAGGTATTAAGCTGATTGTAATCCAAACACTTCACAGCATTGGCTTTTTGGGAATTGGAATCATCACTGACTTGGTAAAGTCGTCTGGCCAAATACCTGTACTGTACACTTCCATACATACCTCCATTAACTTTTTGCGTGTTTCTCCTTCCAACATTTTCAAGAATTCTGCTGGGATTTCATCTATTCAGGCTTCATACTCATCTCTTAGATATTAAATAAACTAAATAATGAATGGCGCGACCCTCGTCTTGAGAACCACTATCCTAAGGAAATGAGGTGATTTGGAATTCGCTATATTTGAAGCTACAGACTGAGTGAAAAACTCGCGTTTAAAGCCAACAGAAATTACTAGAAATTGTCTAAATTACTCAGATTAGTGATGGTCAGCTTGAGCACAGCAGATTTAACTAGATTAGAAAATAGAGTGAAGCTATTTTAATTTTAGAAATTTGAACTGTTTTCTGAAAATATAATTACGGATAATTCATTGGATAGTTTACTATTCATATTTTAGAAATAGGCATTGAATATTTTAGTAATGAAGCATTGAATCTTTTAGTAATGAATGGAAATTGTTGCTGTGTTGCTACAGAAACCTAAATATTTAGATGTAATAATGGGCTCAGAATTTGAAGACGATGATGATATATTTACGAATATCCCTGATGAGTATTTGTTGATCTCTTCTGAATCAACCAAGCTTGAAAGTTTTAATGGTATTTTTTACTTTTTATTTATATCCAGTATTACATCTAAAATTTCTATAGTTGAATTTGTTTCTTTTGGTAAGTAAATTTATTAACAATCAAGCTGGAAATTACTGATCTTGTTTTATAGGATCATAATTTATATACAGTATTATACAAAAGTGACTTTAGAAAATGGTTTAATTTGTTGAGGGATGGAAGGCTCTGTATGGATGGTAACAGTAGACTAGGGTGACAGCAGACTAGGGTGACAGCAGACTAGGGTGATAGTAGACTAGGGTGACAGCAGACTAGGGTGACAGCAGACTAGGGTGACAGTAGACTAGGGTAACAGCAGACTAGGGTGACAGTAGACTAGGGTGACAGCAGACTAGCGTGACAGGAGACTAGGGTGACAGTAGACTAGGGTGACAGTAGACTAGGATGACATTAGACTAGAGTGACAGCAGACTAGGGTGACAGCAGAATAGGGTGACAGCAGACTAGGGTGACAGCAGACTAGGGTGCCAGCAGACTAGGGTGACAGTAGACTAGGGTGACAGCAGACTAGGGTGACAGCAGACTGGGATTTGCACCCTCCTGTGCCTCTTGCTACTCTGTATTTTCTATTGTTATTTTCGTTATTATTTCTTGTTCAGTTCTTACTGCCATGTATTCAAATGAATATATTTGATGTTGACACACACACACACACACACACGCACACACACATATATATTATTATATATATATATATATATATATATATATATATATATATAATTATATATAATATATATATACATGTGTATATATATATATATATATATATATATATATATATATATATATATATATATTTCACTTGGACATAAATTTAGGAACTATCAGATAAAACTGTGTGAAGTGGACCATGGTTCAATTTCAGCTATAATGGTTTTTGAAGTACTGAATTATTGGTTTCCTACTAATTGATGGATAATATATTTTATAGTAATATTGATGAACAACACAAAAGCACTGTCAACATTAGCATATGCAACGATAGCAATGTATTAATTTAAAACCTTCGTGTGAATATAAAAATGTTAATTAAATAACAGAAATAAAGTGTGAGATAAGAGGAAAGAATGAAAATAAAGTAGAACACAAAAATAGGCAGAAAATAGAGCTAATATTAAATAGAGTATTAAGTCCACAGTTTTCAGGTTATAGTTCATATAGACAAATGTCTCAAACACAGTTCAGGCTCGCATTGACGTCAAGCACCGTTCATATACACAATAGCAAAAGAAGAAGAAATAACACAATAATTATACATTCATATGTATACAGAAAATAATATAAACGAAATTGTAAAAAGTACATATATCTTGAAACAGATATGAACGAGAACTGCTGAGTCACAGGTAGGCCTACATCTAATTAAAACAAACCATAAGGGAATCTCATAACATTCCACAACATGAGGGAAACAAAATTATAAAGTGTCCTTTCAAACTCGACCAGGAAATGACTATACTGTTCACAACAAGTATCTAGTATTTGATATACCCTTAACAACCTGTAGGCTACCGATGGCTATAACAGCTCACCTGTACCGTTAAATATAGGTGTGTTAAATTATCTCTTAAAAGATACTTTCTAGAGTCTCAGGTAACCCTCTCCAACACGAGAAGTCCTTACCCCTATACACGAGCACTCTATGAAACTTCAAATACCCAAACACATCAGTACAGAGTTACCCTGTCTGGTTCGAGGTTTGCACACATAGTCCTAATTTAGCTTTAAATATTTTACTATACCTGTGACCTCAGCAATCCTAAGTAAATGACTTGCCACCTCTGGAGTCTAGGGCAAAACTACAATTTTTAACACAACCCTAACATAAAAGGCTCATACGTAAAATGGTAAGTTAAACTTAAATAAAAGTCCGTTCCATTCTTAGTTAATGCTTAAATATTAAATTGCAAAACATTACATTTCAAATAACATAGGTCTTCCCATCAACGACTCCAGAAGGCAAGTGAAGGGAAATATAAACATCAACTAACTTAGGATTAGACCCCAAGGTAAAATGAAATATAATTACTAGGCAATATCGACAAATGAATGCAACAGCTAACTCTATTAGCTGAGGAATTTCGCTAACTTGAAAATTTACTCAGGCGTATCTGTCTAAAGTACACGGCCATTATCGCTATAGGAACATCTAGCTTTCTGACAATATATATAATACATACATAATCATTATCACCATCATCATCCTCCCTTAAATCCCAATTTAACCAGGGTCTTGATACTAATAGACCGTCTCAAATCCTCTCTGTCCTACACCACACTACCAGCCAATCTCCTATTTGAGACTTTCCCATTCGTTTTGATTGGATTTGACTTGATTTTAATTCAGATAAATCAAGTAGATATGCGTACAATTATCAATTATGCTTACATACAATTAATTAAATGTAAATTATATTTATATTAATTTATTCAAATATAAATATTTTTTTAAGAAAATATATATACTTATTTAATATGAATATTTCAAATTAGTAATATATGAGTAATTCTTCATATAAAATTTCTTATTGACTAGTTTTAGTTGTGCTAATGTTTTGTAGAAATTCAGGTTGAAGTTCCAGATGTTTTCCCATTTCCCTTTGAACCATACGACATCCAAGTTTCTTTAATGAGAAAACTTTATGAAACATTAGAGCGTGGAAAGATTGGAATATTTGAAAGTCCTACTGGAACGGTAAGGAACCACTACTAAGAAATTCTTTCAAACAGTTTCTCTTTTCTAATTCTAAAAAGTTAGACAATATAGTCCATTTTCCGTGTAACCAGTCCTGTGAATGTCCGAAATTTTACTCTCGGATCAGCGCGGCTGGGAATCGAACCCGCGAGAGTTCCATTCACCTCAGGATCTGTCATTTAAAATTTCGTGACGTTACCATACGCCTCTAACACCGTACCTTGCACTGTTTTGATCTCTCTTTCTCTTGTAGTCTTTGTGTACTCAGTCGTCATGTTGTGGTGTTGCGCCTGTTAGTGCATACATAGTGTGCAAGAGATGTCCCTGACATAGCCTGATGGTGATGAACCAGACGTTAAATTCGTATTGATTGATTAACCACTATGCTATTAAGACATTCAGTGAATCAATATTTATATAAGCTTAGGACTAAGTACATAATCATTGATCATCTCACTGAAAATTTTCTGCAATATTTTAAATAATCTCATTATTGTTTTTTATATGTACTTTCAATATGGCTGATTTCATATTTTTCTTGGCTCTTTCTTGAGAATTACTGATTAAAATTTTCGGTTGAAGGATTGTTCTATGGATTAGCTTGATTTGATTTATGTGATGAATTATTCGGTTTAATTGCTATATTTCCTTGCTGCACTAATTGACTAATCAATTAATTATTTGATTTATTAATTTATTTCTGGATTAATTGGCGGATTCATGAGTGTATTGATTGATTCATTCATTTATTCATGCTTTCTTGATTGAGATTATTCAAAGATGTTCTACAGATAGATTGAGAACAAAGTATTGATTGATAAGCTGATGGATTGATTGGTTGATTGATTCATTGATTTATTCATTGGTGACAACTCAATCAGTGTAATTACTGTGTAAATGATTGCCGTAGGGTAAATCACTGAGCCTTATTTGCGGCTCATTAACGTGGCTCAGAGATTTTGAAGAAAGAAAGTTGAGAGAGAGCGAGAAGTCACTCATTTTTCCTCAGTAAGTTAAATAACTGTTTTCGTAAGTTAATTTTTTTGGATAAGTCAGTTCATTTGGTAGTTTTTGAGATAGATTGGGTAGATTTTTGTTGCTGAATAGTTTTTTACATTTTATATAGCCGTATGTTTTATTTTTATGATACTTCAGCAGAATAATTATGTGCTATCTAAAGGCAACAATTACTAGTAGTATAAAAGAGAAAATAAAGAAATTGCCAAAAATTACAATATATAATGAAGGAAACTCTGTAAAAAAAATGCGGTGCGTTATGGGTATAACCCTGTAAATAATGAAAAGTAATAAAATCAGTCCTTTGTAAGAATTATGTAATTAATAATTAATAATTTTAGGAATTTTCAAGTTGGACTCTTTCTACTTTGTATTTTCAGCTCGTTGCTCTGCTATAGCTTTACTCTATTAAAGTAATTTCACTCTAGTTACTTAAACATTTCTGTTGGCATCGCAATGAAATCAACATTAATAGATAATAACAGTCTAAACTAACAACGATATAAATAACAATCTGATTAATAATAACAGTCTAAACAGATGCTAACTCGAGTCAAGAACAATAAACCATTGCTCTTGATTCATTGCGGATAACAATAACAAATGCTGGCAATGAAGAGAGGAACTAGATCTATCATCATCGTCATCATTTCTTTATTTCAGACATTAAAATAGTCAATAGGCCTATGCATATTTCAGAAAAATAAATTCAAATAAGACTGCGAATTCAACATCCGCTACAAATACAGAGATCAATGGCAGATGCAAGTTCTAAATAGCACTTTCAATAGAAGAAATGACTGAGTTACATGACTTGAGCACGCGATTAGACAAACTAACTCTTACCGGCGTGAATAACTCTATGTATCAAATTGCGAATATAGAAACCAAAGAAGAATGAAGAGAGAATATCACCCTGTTTAACACCAGTAGATAAATATAAATATATATCTATTATATATCTTGGTTTATTTCAAAACAGTCTAACAACCGCAGATAATTAACATACGAACATGCAAATTAGAATATACGAACATAATTGTAGTATACACTATACGAGAAGATAATGTCATATTAATGCAAATACTACATTGCTTTTTAAACGAAGATTAAATTATCTATAGTTATATATAAAACTATAGACAATTAATGCTATTTAACATTTAGTATCATTCGGGTTATGAAGTTTTTATTACTTAAGGAGCTACGCTTAGTTGGTATGGTGTAGCGTCTTTTGTCAACTTTTCTTCGGGTTTGATTTGAATATTGGCTTAGTGTGGCAAAAGCGGAGCCAGCAAGTGATCAGGATTATAACAGACTGCCCTAAATAATTTACTATCAGCTGACAAACAGAGATTCTCAAAAGTTAGCTCTTTGTTATGTAAACCAGCCCTTTTTGCTTGTCTTAAAAATTCTTGATTGTTATTGATCGTTAAATGCTATTGATTGTTCTGGATTCAGGCATAGATGTGTTGTCCTAACAGTTGTGTCCAAATGCTGAAACATTGTGATTACTTGTCATGTAAATTTAATTTTTAGGATTATCAGAGCTATAATTTCTTCTGAGACTGAAACAAGAGCCCCTGAATTGTTGTGAAATTGTTCTCTTTATTTGGCTATATGCCTTGAGTTAGCGAGGTGTATAGTACCTCAAGGTTGGCTAGCAATTGCCTGCCTATCAGTGTTATTTCAGTTCACAAATTTATTTCAGATTTCTATTACTATTCTATTCAATGATCATAATTTCCATTACTATTCTAATTTCAGTTCTTAAATAACTTAAAATTTCTATTACTATTCTAATTTCAGTTCTCTAATAATTTCCAATTTCTATTACTATTCTGTTATGGAAATAATTTCTATTTCTATTTTATGTTTTTATTTATTTCTATTGCTGTCTACATTCAAATTTTTAAACTAATCAACTGCAATTTAAATATCAGCAGCTAAAGAATAGTTCTGTAACCAGGAATGACAAAATGTTAAGTCTGTTGGAGGTAATTACAAGTCAGATTGGTTTCAGATTTTTTACAACAAAAAATTATATAAGAAGTTAAATTTGAAATTGAATAGAAGCAATGTGAAGTTCACCAGATATTTGCATAGCACATTTCTGTTAAGTTTAAGGAAAACTCACATTTAAAGATTTTTCTGAAGCCTGTTCCGACTACCGGCTGTTAGCAAGCCACAGAGAGAAAATTCTTTCTACGTAGGCTTGGGATGCCGGTGCCATTACCAGGTCTTCAGCTTTGACTGCTAATCTATGTCTGCTACACTGCTCTATGGTCTGTGGTCTTTCCAAAAGAGCAAAGCACCAGTACAATTGCTGCTCGTGACATTAGACGTAAAAGCATTCAATTGCCCTAGTGAAGAGTCTAGTGATGAAGAAGCTGCTGGCGTCAGATTTATTTGTTGTTCCTTCCTTTGTGAAATTTCTTTGTATACGCTTTCATGCACACGCCTTATGTGAGCCATAAGATTTGTGGAATTAATGCCGGCCAATAATGCCCCGCACTCTTTACCATTCCTGCAATGAATTATTCGACAGCAGGATTTTCCCTTTGCAGCGTCGTACATGAAATACTCACATACTACGCTTTCTTTCTTTCTCCCAGCGAACATTTTGGCCATAGTTAAACTCGTCTTAAACCTGTAACTCACGATTAAAGTAGATCCGACACCCCACATTTAACAACACAGCGCACAAAAGAAAGATTTATAAACAATCCCGGAAACATAAAAGATCACGGATCAAGAACCCAAGTTGTCATCTTCTTCTTTAATACATGTGATACTGAGATTTTAAAAATCGTTAAAACTAATCATTTATAAAAATCTAATATTTTATCACAATTTCCGTTCTTAGAAAATTTACGTTCAAGTTACTATTCTATTCAGGATGAAGAAATTTCTATTTCTATTCTATTTCTATTTTTAAAATAATTTCTATTCTTAATTTTTGTTATCGTTAACGGATATCAATAATTTCCGTTCAAATTTCTATTACCGTTAACGGAATTATCACTGCTACCTATATGTCTTTTATTGAATATTTGAAATAAAATAATCTAACATAAATATGGTCTTAATTTAATAGTTATTTTGCTTATTCTACACATACAAAACTTACAAACAAGCAAATGCAACAGCAAAAAATGAAGCTAAATGTGAACTATGATGAATTTAGAGAAAAATAAGATAAATAATGATAATAAGTGAACTCGTGCATTCAAAATAGGCAGGTGTATAATTTTTAATTGATAAAAAATTAACACAATAATAGAAGAAGAAGAAAACCAGATGAGCTAATAGCTATCTAATAAATATTAAAGAAGATTTATTTATTTTGTGTTTTCTCTATTTGAATTTTTTAGATCTATGACCTCAACTGCTGCAAGTAGTAAAAATGAAGGTATGCAATTTACTTATTTACTAGTGAGTTGATTGCATATTAGTGGCTCATATTTATTCCTATATCGTATTAATTTACATTTCTAATTCTTGTAAATTAAAGGTTCGTAAAGCACAGTTCGTCGAGCAATTCCTCTGTCATAGACTTACCTTGTCAGAAATAATAAAAAATTATAAAAGTGATAGCTTTCATAATGTAAGATTTTAACTAACCTAATCCGCTACAGAATCAATTTAGAATCTTTTTTATTTCATAGCATATGCAATTCAATTTTTTAGACTTTCTTCTGCTATTATGTAAATAAAATGTTTAGTAATAAAATTTTGTGATAATTTCATGAATTTTCTCTTTCAATTTGCCATAGATCTTAATTTTGAGTTATTTGAGGTAAAGGATGTGTTACTAGAGATGCAGTAGGAGTTATGAGAATTATATGAGAACGTAGTTTGGAACATGGAAATGATGTCTTCTTATATTTTGTAGAATTTGAAAGGCTTTTGATAGAATAGACTGGATATTAATGTTAAACATCTTGAGGAAGATTGGAGGTGACTGGAGAGATAGAAGATTGATTCTAAATTTGTACGTGAATCAGAAAGCAATGGTCAAAATCCAGCAGGAGTTCTTGAAGAGGGTGAAATAGAAAAGGGGTACGACAGGGATGGTGTATTTTATCACTACTGTTTAATTTCTATGCCGAGGCAGTTGATGGTTGAGGCGATGGAAGATATTGAGGAATGAATAACAATTGGAGGTAAATTGCTGAATGATGTGGGATTTGCAGATTATAATGGTATGCTCGCTAGTAATGAAGCAGGATAGCAAACCGTTATTAATGATATGAATGTCACATCATTGAGATATGGCATGAAGATTAACATAAAAAAGACAAAGGTTATGAGAGTGTCTTGTAGTCACAGGGATGTAACTGAAACACGTAAGAAGCTTCGAGTATTTAGGCAATACCATCACGGACGATGGGAAGTGTGAAACGGAAATAAAATTTAGAATTGCACAGGCAAAAAAGGCTTTCGGAAAGAGAAAATAACTACTAACAAAAGGCATTGTTAAAAACGCAAAGATAAAGATTGTGAAAACTTTAGTTTGGTTAACACTTCTCTATGAATGTGAAACGTGTACATTAAAGAAAGAAGATATCAGGATACTATAGGCATTGGAAATATGCATCTGGAAAAGGATGGAAAAGATTAGTTGGACTGACAAAATTACTAATGAAGAAGTTCTTGAAAAGTCGGTACAGATAGACACTTGAAAGATGTTGAAAGATGATGGAAGAGTTATATGCCATGGACCTGCCGTTAGGCGTTGCACTGGAAGATAGATGTTAATTTTGAGTTATTCATATTTCTATTGTCAATAGAAATATTGACAATGAATTTATTGAAGGTTTTGTGTTATGAATTTTTTCATATAATACTGCAATAAATTTTTGTTAGAATTTGACTGGGTTATAGAACACGCTAAGAAAAAAGAAGCTGAAGAGCATACAAAGAAACTAAAGGTTTTAAACAACATTTCCTCGTTAGTAAATTTTCAAATTGTAAAAGTATAGGAAGGCTAAAGCCGAATGTAATACCCATTTCATATCTTGAATGGCTGTTAGCGACCGACTGGCAAGCCCAGGATTTGAACTTCTCACGTACTGATTCTCACTCAGATCTAATAGATCATTCTAATTACTAAGCCAGTGCCATTCTTAGGCAATACTATGGACATTGAGACGTTTACGTGGATTTTGCATTCAGGTAAACTAAAGATGATCAATTCAAGTAAATGATTTAGATAAAGGAAATATGTGCAATAATTACAGGTTTAGCTATTTTATTAAAATATTTGTTTTATTATGTTATTTTAAATTTTATGTTCTCTCTCTTTTGCTCTCTCTTAATGCGCTACCCACTGGAAGGTCCATGGCATATAACGCCTCCTCTCTTCTCTGTCTTCCGTTTTCCTTTTCATGTCGACATATGAGTGGATCTTTAAATCATTTAACATTCCTAATCTCGGTCTTCCTCTCTTTCCTTCCAATCTACTTTCTATGACCTCTTTTAGTAAACATTCCCCCTTAGAACATGTTCAATCCAACTCTATTTCTATTTCTTAAGGCATTTATCAAGTGTCTCTCTGTACAAACTCTCTATTGAACTTCTCCATTTATAACCTTTTGAGTCCATCTAATCTTTTCCGTTCTTACCATATTCCCATTTCGAATGCTTCTAGTTCTATAAATCAATGTTTTTCACTCTCTTTATCATTTTAGCTTTTATGAGACTTTTTGTTAGGAGTTCCTTAACAAATTTTATGTTATTTAAATGTTATTGAAATTTTAATATTTTAATTATTAAATACTATTAGTAAAGGATATTGAAATGTTACGGTATTCTACAATTCTAAATGTTATAGAATTTAAATTTTGATTTTGATTTTTTAAAATTAATATTTTATTAATCTATGCTAGTGACTAAAATTGAAATTGACTCAACCTTTCTGACGTTTCTTCTGCTATTTATCTGTGCTGTTGAACATTAAATTTTCTAGCAAGATACGGTTTATGTTATCTACTGTACATTTTTTTATATTTTAGGAAGAATGTCAGAAAAGAATGAAGATTGATGAAAAGTTAAAGCAGGCAAAAGGTAGAGCACAGAAAATTGCAGCTCTTAAGCGAAAGGTTACTATTAATCTCTTTTATCTCAAGCCAATTTAAGTAATCAGTTATTAAACTGCCAACTATGAGAGAAAGAACTCACCGCACTCTATGAAGAGTACTGAATGCGTGCATTTTTTTAAATATTAGTTATTAACAATGTCAAATTAGCTCTGTGTAGAGCGGCAAGGATGTTTATTGCAAGTGATGTTCGATTTGTACGAACTAATTATTGTTTTATAATAAATTGTTGAATTATTGTTTTCAATTTTGACCGACTTTGTCTTTCTGCTTTTAGTTTGGTTAAGAATTAGATATAAAATTATTGTGTACAAATGAATATATACAGTTCAGTTAATTAAATAAAAATTCAGAAACTAAATTTAAATCTGATATGTATTTTTAGTTTTACTGCATTATTGAAATCATTTACTGTCTTAAAAATTAATATTTTCTGCAGTTTTATACTGTTGAAGTACATATTAACCCAGATTAAATTAGAAATTACTATTTTTCAATTTTAAAAGATTAATTTAGTTGTTGGCTAGTATTTCTAAGTTTAGTCATCTACTTTGCTTTGTTTATTATTACTTATATACCATTCCTTTTCTTTTGTCGATGTCATAAATTATGCCTAGATTAACTTCATTATGATTGAATTAACCTTGCCTTTCATGTTTTGTCATTCCTTGCAATGCTCTAATAATAATTTACTTTTATGTTTGAGGGATTCATAATTTTATTGTATCCTACTTGTAACCAAAAAAGCTTTTTGTCAATTTTATTCTAGGGACGATGTCAGAAATGACAAAATAATTATTTTTTGCTTATTGGAAATTTAACTAATTATTTAGTAATTAGTCTGAATGTTATAAAGCTACTCTGAATGTTTCATTTGAATCACTTTGGCTTTTGTTTTCTTAAGAACAGTTCCATAGGCAGTTGAAGACCCCCCTTTTCCATCTCTCTTTTCCATCCAGTGTCTATGAGTTGCGACCAGCGCCTAAACTTCCTTTTCTTTAATTCCCTTTATCTTTGGACAGATTTTGTGGATTTTGAAATTTGCACTATTTTAGACCTTCTCTTTGCTCGCCGGCTTGATTTTGTCTCACTGATGACTGTAGCACTCTAATTGTTGTTATAATGAAAAATATACATGTAAATCAAACAGCATCGTCTTCTCTTGAATCCCAGTTTAACCAGGTTCGGGACACGAATAGTCCTCTATTCCTCCCCGGCCCCCACCATATCATCTGTCGATTCCCTATCTTTCATATCCCACTCAGCATAGAATCTAATTTCATTATTGAATTAATATATGGTTTTAATCTTTGTTGCAATTTATTGTTATTATTATTTATTGCTATTGTTGTAATTTAACGTTTTATGTAATCTATGGTAGAGGGTTTGTCTGGAGGAGGAATTTGATGCTCTGTATAAAGACTCGGCTGATCAGATCAAGAAATCACTTGACAATGATGAGTCAGCATCTCAGATCCGTGCTGCTGATGATGACGATGATGATGAAGACGTACTGGTTGCAGAATATCATAGTGATGATGATAGTGCAGCGATTAAATCAGTTGATAGTGATGAAGAAACAACCGAGATAACTGCAGAAGATAGTGTTATGAAGGTAATTCATAATTAAACTGATGTATCATTTGATTAATAAGTTAATTTCTTTTTGAAAAATTATTAGTTGAGTTTCTATTTCTCTTCGTCAGTTACATATTTTAGGGCTGGAATAACGCTTTATGAAAAATTGCTGTTTGCATAATCTAGTTGAATTCTGTTACAAATCTCAAAAGCTTTTGTATTACTGTTAATTTAACTTTAGAAGTTAATATCAACCGGTTCAGTTGTTAGTGTAGATCAATCAATCAATCAGTTAATTCTGATTTAACGTTAGAATCCACACTTGAGGGCGACCTCAAGGACGTCTCGAATGAATTTTGTAAACTATTACCTTCATAATTTATTAATGTGCAATCGCTTACTAAATAGAGAGGGTTAATTGTTCGTAATGTTTTTCTTGTAAATACCCATTTAAATAATTGGAAGTTTTAACGTATAAAGCGTACTTTCTTTTGTATTTTTTCTATTTGCTGTTTAATTTTTAATATAGTATTGTAATTAAGTAATAAATGATGTAACCAACGTCAGAAAATGCATTCGATTTCTGAGTGCCTAAGCTCCAAAAATTTCTAATCCCAGCCCTAATTAGACATGGATTCAAGGGAAGAAGACGATGATGAATATATTATGTAACTTAATAAGATGTAATCCGTTGAATTTTGAGGTAATTTTCTTTGTATTTTTTACTTAAATATTCTTGGATTATGACTTTATTATTCTTAGATTTACTACTGCAGTCGCACTCACTCTCAACTCTCTCAGTTTGTGTCAGAGGTTCAGAGGAGTCCGTATAGCGCAGATACGAGAACTGTGTATTTGGGATCTCGTCTAGTATGTATTATTCTTATTGCCATGCAATCATTGTACAGTGGTCTCAAATCCCCACCTACTGCCTGATCGCCACCACCCGGAGGGGTAGGGGGTCATCTGTGATGATCCCGCCCCAGTAGCCACTAAATGTTTTCGTTCAGCTGGGCTCAGGTTCTCTGAGGTCAGGTTCTATGTGCACCTAGTGTATGATTTACAAGCGTTATTTTCATTTTGCATTTGCTTGTAGCTGATTATACTTCCGTTGTTGATCGTTTGAAATTTGAAATTAAACATACTTCTCTGTCTCTGAATTGATGATGGATTTGATGGAGAAAGATTTGGATTTTGCGGCCATGCAGGATATTCTTTGACGAGGCTGAGAACTAAGCTGTTACAAGGTTTCGAAATGCAGATTGAAAGATTCTCAAAACCAAACGCCAAGTTTATTAGCTAACACTGCGCAATCAGATTTACATTTCTTCAGGTTTCTATCTTGAAAGCATATCAGTGATGGAGCAAGCACAGGATTTGAACCCTGCACGTACCAATCCGTAGTTCAACAATTTTCCAAAAACTATTGGATGAGATCATTTCATGGGTTGACATATTATTTGCTCTTTGTATTTACATCTAATTTAGTCTTGTAATCTGATTATTAATTTATTTAATAATTTTACTGTTATTAATTAATTGATTATTTAATTTATCTAATTAATCATTGTAATTCGAAGTGTCGCGCCTGTTTCAAGCCTGAGCGTTCATGGTTATGTTCCTTCATATGTCTCTGTCCATTGTTGCTCTGATCATTTCTGTTTCCGTTGTCTGCGTCCATTATCTCAGACTCTTAATGAGCGTCGTCCTGTGCCGACCTCTACTTCGTTTGCCGTTTATTTTCCTGTCGCTTGATATTTTCAGGGAATTTGTTTTGCATATTATGTCCAAGAAACTTCATCTGGTGCGCCGTATTCTATTCAATAGATCACGACTAGTTGATATTCTTTTTAAAGCTTCGTTATTTGTAACGTGATGTATATATGATATGCGCAACATGCTTCTGTTTGCCGCCCAGTTGCTTTATTTCATGACATGTCCGAGAAAGACAACTTCAAATCACCATATTTTCTTCAAGCCATAAGGTATGGATCAGTCATTTTGCTCTATGTATCACTGGAGACGGAGACAGAGAGATGTCTATCTAATGTATTCTGATCAATTGCTTTATTGGTTGATCTTCAAGAACAAAATTTTCATCACTACTTTCATTTTTAAGTCTTTACTTTATCTAACATTTTAGTAATTTTACTTTCTTACAATATTATTAATTTTTTTGTCAGAAGAAACTATTTCAAGCCATTGTAGTGTATACTATATTTTAGGCATCTCCTGCGAATTATTAAATTATTATAGAATTTCAGCAACTTCGCGGATTTAATTAATCTTGGAATGATGCATATGACTTCATCATCATCTTCTTCCCTTTAATCCCAGTTTAATTAGGGTCGGGATACGATGCATATATGGTGCATCTATAAAATTGAATAATACTATCAATGATGTGCATAACTTTAAGTAACTTGTTCCATCATATTGTGATATTTAAGGTTGATTTGTATGTTACTTGTTTTCATTACTCTTATATGATGTTGCAAAGTTATGATCTTTCAGAACCCGTGTATAATATTATGTCCTTTGAGTTTTGTGTTTTAGCAAACACGCAACGATATTTATATTTAAATGGAAGCCTCCTTATTTTAACATAACATTACATTACTGAGTCAGGAAGCAATTATATGCTTGTTTATGTTCTTGCTTTAGAATCTATGTATAAATGAAGCCGTCACTCGTCTGAAATCTTTAAGTCTTATAAATGATCAGTGTTTAACTCTTCAGAAAAGCAAATCAGGTTTGATATCAATTACAAAACTCTTGCAATTTTAATTGGGTTGTGCATTTTATTTTTAGTTCTTACAATTTGAGACTAGGACAACTAATAAATTGTGTTTGGGTTTTGTTAGGTAACATTTCTAAATGAGATTTTAGAATTACATTTTTTATGCTCATATTTTCTCTTTGCATATCACAATTTTGCAAGGTTGATTCTACAGTCAAGCTATTAAAAATAAAAGTGTGAATCTCCAGATATTGTACATATATACAGTTTTAAAAGGTTGATAACTTTGCAGTAGTCTCATCTATCTGCCTGTTAATATGCATGATGGTAGACTGCGAACATTAATGATGCGTCGTTGACCTGTCGTTTATCGGCGCACTAAACATATGAAGTACTTCTTCTTATCTACCAAACGTCTGATCTATGCTCCTCGTCAAGCAATGTTTGCTGCATTGCAAAATTTATCATGTAATTTGTATTCACTTGAAATCATCGTCATGTAATTTTTATTCAATTGAAATCTAACAGGCAATAAAGTTATCCATGTACTTGCAGCCCTATGTCTCAATAACTCTATTATTCACTAATCCTTATGCCTAACTAGCACTATGCTTTACTAGGCCTTATACTTTACTACTCTGTGTCTCTCTAGACAATATACTTTATTTCTCGGTGCTTCACTAGCTCATATGCCTTACTATTCTATGCTTGACTTGGCCATATGCCTTGTTACTGTATGCTCACTAAGCCGTATACCTCACTATGCTGTACTATGCCCTATGCCTGACTAGCCCTATTCATCATTAGCCCTATGCCTGACTAGCCCTATTCTTCATTAGCCCCATGCCTGACTAGCCCTATTCTTCATTAGCCCCATGCCTGACTAGCCCTATTCTTCATTAGCCCCATGCCTGACTAGCCCTATTCTTCATTAGCCCCATGCCTGACTAGCCCTATTCTTCATTAGCCCCATGCCTGACTAGCCCTATTCTTCATTAGCCCCATGCCTGACTAGCCCTATTCTTCATTAGCCCCATGCCTGACTAGCCCTATTCTTCATTAGCCCCATGCCTGACTAGCCCTATTCTTCATTAGCCCCATGCCTGACTAGCCCTATTCTTCATTAGCCCCATGCCTGACTAGCCCTATTCTTCATTAGCCCCATGCCTGACTAGCCCTATTCTTCATTAGCCCTATGCCTGACTAAGCTTATACTTAACTAGTTGTGCATCTCAAGCCATTTGCTTCACGAGACCTATGCTTCACTAGCCGTTTGCTTCAATAGCCGTTTGCTTCACCAGCCCTATGCTTCACTAGCCGTTTGCTTCAATAGCCGTATGCTTCAATATGCCGTATGCTTCAATATGCCGTATATCCTTATACTGTACCTCACGCATAGTCTAACATTAATTCTTCTAGTAAGCACACAGTAAATCCTTCTAGTAAGACTTCGGATATAATACTTGAAAGTTTATATCTCCTGATTTCTATAGTTAATCATAATATCCTAATAATATTATGAATGAAAATATTTAATTATTTCCAAAAGGCTGATGTTGATGTCATTTTTAATTTTTAATCTCTCGAATGCGATATCAGTGACGGGCGCTAGCCTAGGATTTGAACCCCGCACACACTGATCCGCGGACGGATATATCGATCGATCGGTAGATTGATAGCCTTTACCGACATCTATAAAAACTTATCTTACTGATGAATTAGACTAAATCACCACTGGCTCCAACCGGTGGCGATTTAGTCTAATTCAACAGTTGCTATCAATTGATATTAGACTGATCCTGTATACTGTGTTGATCCTGTATACTGTGTTGATCCTGTATACTGTGTTGATCCTGTATACTGTGTTGATCCTGTATTCTGTGTTGATCCTGTATTCTGTGTTGATCCCTGTATACTGTGTTGATCCTGTATTCTGTGTTGATCCTGTATACTGTGTTGATCCTGTATACTGTGTTGATCCTGTATACTGTGTTGATCCTGTATACTGTGTTGATCCTGTATTCTGTGTTGATCCTGTATTCTGTGTTGATCCCTGTATACTGTGTTGATCCTGTATTCTGTGTTGATCCTGTATTCTGTGTTGATCCCTGTATACTGTGTTGATCCTGTATTCTGTGTTGATCCTGTATTCGGTGTTGATCCTGTATTCTGTGTTGATCCCTGTATACTGTGTTGATCCTGTATACTTTGTTGATCCTGTACTTTGTTGATCCCTGTATACTTTGTTGATCCCTGTATACTGTATATTATTCAGGAAAAAAGAGAGGTGAGTACTTAGAGAATTCATTGAAGAAGCGGAAATGCACAGGGTGTCCATACTATCGAAGTGAAGCCATCAGTCACTTCACCGAGGAAGTTCTAGTCAGTGGTTTCTTTGTTATAATTATAGACTTTATTTCAGCTATACACGGTAGTTTAGAACAAAGATTTAGAAAAAAATGAAAGTAAACGAAAAGAAACAACACTTTGCATACAAGTACAGTTAAGAAATGAAACCTAGTAGTTTACAAGTGACAAAACAGAATCAAACCAACGTAATTATTCATTAGAATATTCAATATGTAGCATTTTTTCAACGTAGATCCAAAATTTTAATCGTATTTTATCAACAGAATCAACAGATGAAATAGTATATTTCCTTTGTAAACTTTCAATTTCTAAATAATCTGGATGATCTAATTCGATCCCTTTAATAATTTTGGCATCCAATACTAATTTGTTTAAAAAGTTATTCTTCCTCAAACCATTTGTTTTAGTTTTCTCGGCATAAATATCCACAAATAAAAAATAAAAATTTTATGTGGCGATTATTTAACAAATATGTGCTATTAAGTGGTTAACGTATAAAAGCTTAGATAGTTACTATATCCTTCATCATATTTAGACTAAATTTGCAGTGTTTTAAACCGTAGGGTTTAGTCTGGAGTGAAATTTTGGAGTACAATAGGTGTTTCCAGGTGTGGTACGAACATTACGTAAGCAGCAGTAGAATAAATAGACAGCAATAGTTTATTAAATCTAGGATTTTAAAACGATGATAAAAGCTTTATTGAAACTTGCACTTTCATTTTGGTTTTTGGTTTATTAATGCATTTGTTATGTGCAGATGTACGCGTGTACACTTTATTATTCTCCGTTGGTTGAAATAATATTTTCATATCTATGATTTGTGAAGGTTGAAGTGCGTGATATAGAAGAACTGATTTCTCTGGGCAAAGAGTTAAAAGCCTGTCCATACTATGGTACCCGTTATGCCGTTCCTGCAGCGCAGGTTCTATACAGTGTTGTGTTTACTTTGTATCTTTATGTAATCTTTTATATCGGTTTGTTAAATTTTATGTTTTTATTCTGCATAACATATCACTGCAATGCTGGAGCCAGTGGCGATATCGGTAAGGTATTCAACCATGGATTAGTATGTGCGGGATTCAAATCCTGGGCTCGCCCGTCGCTGGCATTGCTTTCGAGTGAGAAAACTGACGTTAACATTAGCTTTAGCTTTTTTGCTGCTTATATTACAGTTTGAATGAAATTAAATATAATAAATTTTACTTTTTAATGAACGTTTAAGTAGAAGATCATGTTGGTTGTGGGTTTGGCTCATGAAGCTGTTCTAAAACATAATTATTCTAAAACATAGTTTATTTGTTACAGATTTTTGCTATTGAATTTGTTATTAATATTGATATCAGATATGCTTTTATTTCTAATCGTTTAGAATTTTAGTTTTATAGTTCAAAGAGGCTGTTAGCAATATGCCTATATAAAACGCCATACTTGACTTTATGTACTTCTGGAATTTTAGACTGTTGTATTTAGTCACTTGATCATAATTTTGCTATCTTGCCAAACTAGACAAAAATATTTTCATTATTTTTTTAAACTTAATTTTCTCGATTAATTGAATTAACGCAAGTAAATGGAGGAATGTTGCCGGAATATAGGAAACTGAAAATTATTATGATTTTCTCCAAAAATCCTAGATTGCTTCTATAGCACTAATCAATCAATCAATAAGAATTTAACGTCCGGTTCCTCGCCATAAAGCAATGCCATGAAAGTGTTTAGCATGTCACTATTTTTTAGTGACACGCTAATTTACAATACCTCCTGGATGGCTGAATGGAGAGCACGCTTGCCTGAGCAGCAGGAGGCCATAAGTTCGAATTCCAGTCAGACAGTCTGGCCTTTGTTCCTCGTGATATGGAAACAGACGTTAAACTTAGCTTTATAGCTTTACGGTAAATCGTGAAGAAACAGTCAATTTTGAAAAAGCTTGGTAATGTAAATTTTATGTATGAAACTTTTTTTGCCTTTATGTTATTTCATTTCTAAAACTATATTTTTATGAGATACAAATCTCATAAAAATTAATCCACTGTTTACTTTGAGCCTATTTTTGTGATCATTGATGATTGATTCTGTACACTTATTTAGCTATCCTGCCATTTTATCAGTGACCATATTACCTCATGATACTCCTAAATTGTCACCTTGTATTTGTCAGACACCTGAAGACAGACTGGGTAAAGGTCAAGGCTAAACCCAGTTTAATCTCAGTTGCCGGTTTCGAAAACATGCCAAAATGACTGGGCGAGCACTGAATTTGAACCTTGCATGTACCGACCTGCAGTCAGACATCTTAACGGCTTCATAACTGCTCAGCCCAGATAGAGCATCTCAGACTGTATTTTATATTTTTTTAAATCTCAAGGATTTTTACTGTAAACTTGATTGCATTGAGCAGCTGGTGGTGTTGCCATACAACACGCTGCTGCACAAATCAACGAGAGAGTCGAGTGGTATACGACTGAGTGGCAACATCGTCATTATAGACGAGGGACACAATCTGCTGGAAACAATCAGTAGTGTGCACAGTGTTCAAGTCAGCGGCAAACAGGTTCATGTTTAATTTTAGATAACATTAACTGTAGCTATGTAAGTTTCTATATTGAACATATTTACTTGACAAAACATGTCATTTTTTAATTTATTGAAACGTAATTTTTCAGCAATATATAGCAATACTATATATAGCGGCGGCGACGACAGCGACGACGATCATAAGCTGGTTCTCTTTATTTATTTATTTAGATCACCAAAAAGGGTCATTCAACCCTGTACAGTTCACAAGCATTGCAAACAATCAAGTAAATGCAAAAAGTGAGCACAATTTAAATGTGAACCATGGTGAACTTAAAACGAAAATATAAAGTAGAAAAGCAGTCAGAATTCTTTCATAAATTATCTTAATTTGTTTGTTACATATTTACCCTATGCAGCTGTCCGTGGCTCAATCACAACTGTCACGTTACTTAGACAAATATCGGTCAAGACTTAAAGCCAAGAATCTCATGTACATCAGACAGATCCTTTTCATTCTGGAAGGTGTTTTTAGACTTCTGGAAGGTAATTAATCTTTGGTTCCTTAGATATTAACATATTTTTATTTTTTACTTATATAAATTTTTGTGCATTTCTTAAAAAGTAAAAAAATTACTAACTGATAGATCAATTTCATAAAAAAATGTTGACATGGTTTTTTAAGTGAAAATTCTAATAATTTTAGACAGTAGTGTTGAGGGACAGTAGTGTTTCAAGATATCTTCATTACGTCACGGTTAGATTTGTATTATGCTTCATTTATGCTTTGTTTTAGTTCATGGAAGCTGCAATGAGGCTCCAGCAAAACCAAAACCAGGTATATTATTTTGTTGGTTATCATTAGTGCTTATTATGTAAATAATAACTTTGCGTTGTATAATAGTATTTTTCTTCTTACTAGCTGCAAGTTCTCTCCATATGAGAAAGTCAGATTTATTTGCTGATGTTGTCGGATTTGATGCTGTTGAAACCGATGACCTCCTATTTGGGAGGCCATAGCCTAGATTAGCGGGATATTCGCTCGCCTGTCTAACTGGCATGGTTAGATCCCGTTATGCTGAAAGCTAAAGCTTGATTTATCGCAGCTAAAGCATGTCAGTTATGATGCGAACTTTACGTCTACTGTTCCGCAATCAGATAACTTATTAGCTTCACCCAATATCTAAATAAATCAGCTACTGGTAAGTAGGTTAAAGTTTACAAATCACTTGCCACAGAGTTCTGTGAGAGGTTAAGTGTATCTTTTTAGTAGAGATATTGGTAGATTATTGTTCCACTACTCATAGGTATAACTTTACTATTATTTAAAGATTTTATTTCTTATACTACGCTTCTAAAATAGTATTTCTTTGTTCGTTGTCTGGACTTTGATAAAATAATGTTCAACGTTGTCACAGACGATAATGCTACTTTAATTTTTTGTTCAATAAGCAGGTGCTTTTTTAACATATCTAAACTGGAGGAATGTTGATATTAAGTTTATCATTAAAGTACTGAAGAGTAATTTCATGTAAGATGAATATCTTTTCTCTTAAATCAATTTGTCATTAGTTATTAAAACACGAGGATTTTACTCTGTGTTCTCATCTGAAAGATCGAAAAGGGGTCGCAGTTCACAGGTCAAGAATATATCTAACAGAGGTCGCAGTTCAGAGATCAAGAAAACATCTAAATGAAGTTGCAGTTCACAGATCAAGAAAAGATAATAAAGGTTTAACGTCCTTTTCCTCATACAAGATGATGTCAGGGACGTCTCCCCATCACATAATCTAAAAGGGGTCGCAGTTTACAGTTCAAGAAAAGATCTAAAAGTGGTCACAGTTCACAGGTCAAGAAAAGATCAACATGAGCTCACAGTTCACGGATGACACAAAGATCGAAAAGAGCTCGCTGTTCGCAGATCAAGACAATTATAGGAATATTAGTAGTAGGATATTACTTACAAACCATTTGCAGCAAAATCTTGTAAAATAAAGGTTAATCTTCTAACAAAGCTCAGAGATAATTCGAAACGTTAATTTGTTGTTGGTTTATTTATTAGCCAGCAGAATGGTGACACTGAACGATTTTCTCTTTGAGACTAAAATGGACAACTTAAATCTGTTTAAGGTTCTTCGCTACTGTCGACGAAGCATGATTGCAAAAAAGGTTTGTAAAGTAAAAAAGATTTTATACAATGTCATCAGTTTAGCTGAAATATTCATTTAAATGTCTGCAGTACAAGTGTATGAATGTTTTCGGATTCCATTTGAAGAATTTTGTGATGAAATCAGCTGAAATTAATGCCTGGCAAGCATTAATTAATGTGGGCAAGTCGATATACCAATGTTTACTTTTCAGAGTTTGATAAAAAATGGCTATATTTAATTTTAATTGAAGTTTTGTCATTCTCTGTATGCTCAAGCAGAGTAACTGACTTCATAAATAATTACCTCATTTGTTTTGTATTTTAGAGTTCATTGTACTACTGGGGTTTAACATGATTGCAATTGTCAAGCTCTCATCTCTTGCAAAAATGTCTGTGTTTCAGATTCTGTTAAATTAAAATCGTAATTAATGCCTTAAAGTATTTATCTGCTCAGCAAGTACGGTATTTTAGTCCTAAATATGTGTATAGGTCTACTTTGATGCTAATTGTTATTTCCATACTTGACTAATTTGCGCTACTTTTTAAAGTTCTGAGGGATAATTGTAATAGGATTAGTATGCTACCTTATTCTGTAGCTACTTAAAGTATTCACTACACTTTGGATTGCATTGAAATGCTTGTATAGCTACTAACACCCTTAGCATCATCACATATCTGCCATCATTATTCGTTAAAGAAAAGAATGTTAAATAAATAAGAGTTATTATTATTGGTATTTTAAACCCTGGGTGTAACCCTGGTCCTTTGATTCGATAAAAATATACTTACGATTAATATTATTGATAACAGTATACATGTAATTACTATTATTACTATGACAATTATTTTTTATCGTTTTCACCCCAGGTGTAAAGAACCCCAGGGGTTGATAAACACGGTTCAATACATACTAAATCATATTAACGATTCACACACGAATGATTTTATTATTATTTTATTTAATATTAATGCTACTGAAATATTTGTCTGTGTAGCTTCTTGGTTTCGCTGAAAAGTATCAGAATGAGCCCAATGTAAAACGTGAGTTTTTTTGCTTTTTAAGTGTGTGCTACTTTCTCTCTCTCTCTCTCTCTCTCTGTCTCTCTCTCTCTATCACTGTCTCTCCCTCTCTAATGTTCTGCCATGTTGTGATTCCTTTACTGTTTTTAATACCATTACAGTTATGTCCAATTTAATATTAATGAGCATATAATATAGATTAATTAATTTAAAAATATTTATAAACCGACATTATTGATTATTGAAAGTTTTTATGCTAACTTTCCTGTTCGTTATGGAGATTTTATCTTTTTTACTTTTAAAGAAGAAGCTGACTGTGTTTCTTTCTCTGATAATAATTGGTGCAAAATGTAATACTTTTGTGATGTCCCTGACATCATCCTTTTATGAAGAAACTGAAGTTAAATCTCTATTATTATTATTATTATTATTATTATTATTATAAATGATATCTATGAAAAAAATATTACCATTTTGTCGAATGCTTCCTTGGCAACTATAAAAAGGAAAACAAAAAATGGAGTTAAAAAGTTTTGGTGGAGCAGTTCTTTAACCGAGCTTAAAAGCAATTCCATCTCCCATTTCGATAATTAGAATAAGGCAGGTAGGCCGAGTGAAGGCCCATTATATGATGCTAAATATAAAGCGCATAAGGACTATAAGAGAGATGTAAAACTTGCTAAACATAAATCTAATAAAACTATCTCAGATAATTTGCAGCGAAATCTCTTAAATTCCAATAGCAGGAAATTTTGGAGATGCTGGCAAGGGTATTTTAAAAGAAATGAGATCAATAAGAAAATAAATGTTGATGGTTTCCAGGATAGCCTTGACATTGCTAATCATATAGCGAACAACTTTAGATCTGCCTGTACGCCTAATTCTGAGAATTATCATAATAAAATGAAAAATGTATACGTTAATCGAAAAGTCATTTACTCAAGGTGTGATAACGACTGATGATGTAGAATCAGTGTGTAAAGCTGTAGATTGCTTAGATCTCAATAAAGTGGCAGGTTGTGACGGGTTGACAGTTGAGCATATTATGTTTTTGTCATGAGTCACTTGTTATAATCCTTCGTACCTTTTTTAATATAATGTTTCGTACTGGTGTGGTGCCTGGTTCTTTTGGCACTGGAAAAACTACACCCATACCGAAATTTAAAGGTTACAAAAGAGAAGTCTCGGCTGACGATTTCAGAGGAATTACGATCTGTCCAATTTTATCGAAAATTTTTGAACATTGTATTAAAAATTTATTGACATTTCGACATCAAAGAGACAATTTTTGTTCAAGAAACATGTCGGTTGTGTTAACGCTTTGCATTCGTTGCGGAAAGTCATAAATTATTTCAATGTAAGGAAAAGTACTGTTAACGTTGGAGTAATTGATCTATGGAAAGCTTTTGACAAATGCAATAGTTATGGTATTTTAAACATGTTGCAAGCTAAAAGTGTTAACTTTCGAATCATTAACATTCTCGAAAACTGGTTCAATAAGAATGGCACTACTGTTAATTGGTGCGGTTCTGTGTCAGATTATGTTCCTTTACAATCGGGAGTTAAGCAGGGTGGAATTCTCTCACCACTATTGTTTGCTCTTTACATTGATACTGTTTTAGATAAACTTGAACAATCGAAATATGGATGTTTTATTAACTACATTTTAAAAGAAATGAGATCAATAAGAAAACAAATGTTGATGGTTTCCAGGATGGTCTTGACATTGCCAATCATATAGCAAACAACTTTAAACCTGCCTGTACGCCTAATTCTGAGAATTATCATAATAAAATAAAATACAATAGTTTTATGTATGATATAGTTTAGCTACAATAGTTTTATGTATGCAGATGATATTATACTGCTCAGTATTTCAGTCACCGATCTGCTATATCTATTCAATGTGTGTTATAGTGTTTTTACTGAATTAGATCTACCTATAAATATATCAAAATGCCATTGTATGAGAATCGGTCCAAGATATAATGTTCCTTGTAAACCATTGACTATTTAGAATGTTAATGTTAATTGGGTCGACTGCATTTGTTATCTTGGTGTATTTATTAATAGAGCAAAGTCGTTTAAATGTCACTGGAATGATAGTAGAGGCAAATTCTACGCTGCTGTAAATACGATACTAGGGAGACTAGGATCAAGCGCAGCAATTGATGTCTTGTTGAAATTAATACATTCGCAAGCGGTTCCTTTGTTACTTTATGGCATTTCTGCTTTATCTCTGTAAAATACTGAACTGAAAGATTTTTGTAATGCTTACAATATTGTCTACTATAAAATTTTTCAAACTTTTGATAAAGGTATTATATCGTATTGCCAATGGTATTGTGGCTTTTGGTCATTTGAATTACTTTATGATTACAGATATACCTTCTTAAATAAGTTAATTGTCTCTGGATGCTTGGATAGTAAGCTAGATTTAGATAAGTCTGATTATATAGATTATGTTAATATTAAAAATAAATATACAATTCAGAATGATGATTCTATTGGTAAAATAAGACATAAAATTTGGACTTATTTTGAAGGTATATTAACCTAATTAGTTTGTGGAAAGTCGATCCTAAGATAAACGGCAATATTAGTTTATATTTTTCTACTTTCAGACTCTTTAATGGTGAATCCGTAATTTCTGTTTTTCTGTTCGTTAGTTATTTTTATTTTCTTCATTTTTTGTTCTGTTCTTACTGCCATGTATTTTGGTGAATAAAAGATCATATTATTATTATTAAAACATGTAAATATCGTAATTCGAATGATTTTAACCCAAAGTAATATTTATTGTATTTTCTGTCAAATTGTAGAGACGTCAAAGGAGAAATCGTCAACTTCAAAGTTAACGACTTTTCTAAAAGAGATCGTCGATAAGCAGAAGCCTGTTCTTCAAAGTCAAGATGAAGTTCTTCAAGAACAAGGTGATGTTCTCTACAATTTTTCTGGTAAATTTTGTAAACATTGATTCAGGATTTATTTCAATTGATAACTATACAATGATTTGAAACAGTCTATTTGTATCCCGACCCTGGTTATACTGGGATTCAAGGGAGGATGATGATGATGATGATGATTATAATTGTAATTGTACAATGAGCTTGCATTTAATAATAATAATAATAACAATAATAATAATAAAGGTTTAACGTCCGTTTCCTCATCCAGGGATAATGTCAGGGACGTCCCCAACAGCACACATCACTACAGATCAATTCACCCAGACCAATCTGCAAAAGAAATGTGCTGAGGAGAAGTAAGGTCCTAAACGAAAGCCAGTCCGGTGATCAAAAAATGGTCAGGTAGATTGATTATGTCTACGGTGGGAAAAGGTAAGTCTTAAGCTTGCTAGAGAATGTTGAAAGAGAAGAACAAGAGCGAAGATTAGCAGGTAAAGAGTTCCAGATTGTGGGTGCTGCAAGAAAAAGAAAGTCTGCCCAATGATGTGAGAATATTTGGAACAGAGAGAAGATTGGCATCGGTGGAACGAAGTGAACGTGAGGGACGATAGGGAAGAAGAATTTCAGATAAGTAAGAAGGCTTGCCAAATTGCAGAGTTTTGAAAGTTAATAGAGCTATTTTATATTTTATGCGTTGATTAACAGGGAGCCAGTGAAGTCTGCGAGGTAAAGAAAGAGAGCGAAATTGAAGTCGAGAGGACTTGCAAACAACACGTGCAAGAGAATTTTGGATGTGCTGCAAACGATTGAGAGAAGAAGTAGGCAGTCCATGTAATAATGAATTACAGTAGTCAAGCTTTGAATGAACTATAGAATTAGCAAGGATAGTGGCTGAATATAAAGCTATTAGTAAGGGATGGACGTATTTGCCTACTCTGAGGAATCTGAAAGAAAGAAGCGTGACAAACAGAAGAGATATGGGATTTAAAGTCAAGGTTTTCTTCAAATATGACTCCAAGGTTTTTGGCGGATCGAGAAGGTGAAAGAGCAAGATTCTGAAAATTAACAGAATTATTAGTAATTTTATTTCTTTGCAAAGGAGTGCCAATTAAAAGGTATTCAGTTTTGGAGGGATTAACAGCAAGACGGTTAGCACAAAACCAGGAATAAACCTTGTCTAGAATGGATGAGAGATGGGCCAGTTTCTGATCGGAATCATGATTAGAAAAGGAAATATACAGTTGAGTGTCGTCTGCATAGAAATGAACATTTATGGAAGACTGAGCAAGCAAGTAGTTAAGAGGAGTGATATATAAAGAGAAGAGCAATGGACCCAACACTGAACCTTGAGGAACGCCGCGTAGGAGGGGTAGTTCAGAAGAGCGATTTTGACCAATAACAACTGATTGTGTGCGACATAAGAGATATGATGTAAGAAGGGAAAAAGCAGAATCAGAAATGCCAAAATAAGATCTAAGCCTATTTATTAGAATGCCATGGTCAATTGTATCGAAGGCGGCAGAGAGATCTAGAAGAACCAAGGCAGAAACCTGTTTACTACTCATGGCCAAGCTAAGATCATTATGTATACAAAGAAGAGCGGTTTCAGGAGAATGGAGTTTTCTATAGGCAGGTTGATAATGAGAGAGAGAAGGGAAAGAATCAAGATGAGTGCATAAACGGGTATAAATTACCTTTTCAAGAAGTTTAGTGATGAAGTTAAGATTGGAAATAGGACGGTAACTGGAAAGATCATCTTTTGGTAGAGACGGCTTTTTTAGCAAAGGAGATACAACTGCTTGTTTGAAGGAGGTCGGGAAGATACCTTCTGAGAATGAGAGGTTAAGTATGTAATAGGAGCAACTAAAACATCAATACAGGATTTCAGTAATCGTGTAGGAATAACATCAAGGCAGCAAGATGGGTCGGTTGAGCGAAGAATAAAATTGCGTAATTCTTCCGGTTTAGCTGGTTCAAGACTAGAAAGTAGTGGTGGCTCAGGCATAGTTACAGAAATGGTGTTGTCCATGTCAATAGAGTTGGTGGGTATAGAGCTACAGAGTTTGGCAATTTTGTCATGAAAAAGTTGAGGAAAGAGGTAGCAAGAGATGATGGTGAGGAACTAGAGGGGAGTGACTTGGGAATGGTGCGATCAAGCAGAGAATCAAGTGCTCCCCATAATTTCTTGGGGCAATTTTGATTCTGCGAGATTAGATTTTGATAATACAAGCTTTTAGCAGAACTAATCATTTTATTTAATAATTTTCTTTTAGGTATTTGGACTTAATGGCTGGATTTTGTAGTTCAGGTGGATTTTTCAGATCCTTCCTGAACTTAGTTTCGAGTTTTGAATGTTCAGATTTTTGTTTAAGGATTTCTTCAGAAATGAATGGTTTCCTAGGGTTTGAGCGGCAATGAATGGTCTTGTGAGGGGCATGTTTGTCTAATATGGAAGAAAGTACGGAGCTAAATTGAGCTGAATATTCGGCAGCAGTTGAAGATGGATTAGAATACAAAGAAGAGGACACAATATCAGCAGAGAAGGTGTCAATGTTAATAGAAGAGAGTTTTCTATAAGTTTTAAGTGTTCTGGAAGGGTGTACATTAACAGTCACAGGCAATTTACAGAAAATTGCACTGTGATCTGATAATGAAGGATCAGAGATTCCATGATCAAGAAATGACATGTTATTTCTAGTGATAAGCAGATCAAGAATGTGACCAGAGGAGTGAGTAGGGGAAGATATATACTATAATATTTATCCATTTTTTGCTATGAGAGATCATGAATGATGTATTGAAAAATTGATTTCTGAAAGAATTCCTGTTTTTGTGTACATTTTTTATAAAGTTCTACATCATTCAAGATAATTGTGTCTTTGGTTGTGAAGGCTTCTTTTTAAATATTTGTACATTTATATTTATGTAGTAGTATGCACTTCTGCGCACCGATATGTGCAAGCAACTCTTGCAATCGTATGTACAATGTACTTTATTACAATGAAGTTCGTTGCAAGTTTTTTACACAGTCCATTATACTTATTTCTGAGAGAAGTACTTTAATACTAAATTAATCTAAATCATTTTGACAATTTTGTTATCAAAATTCTAAAGCCCGTCAACTGGCGGGCTAAGCGCCGAGGAGGGGGTGAAGGGGCTTAGTTGCCTTTCACCCTCAAAGTCTCAGGGCTTCATCTATGAATTTCGGCTGGAGCCAGTGACGAAGTCGGTAAGATACTCGACCGCTGATCAGTATGTGAGGGGTTCAAATCCTGGGCTCGCCCATCACTGACATCGCTTTCGAGTGAGAAAACTGACGTTAACTTTATTTAGTTTGTTTAGCTTTTAAAATGACTGGCCTGTGGTATACGAGAGTGTCATCGCGTGGCGTGGACAGATTGGCTCTTGGTTGACGATATATGCAGCCACCCGACTTATAATGTAGGATTTGAAACGTTTGGAAATCTCTTGAATTTCATACATTCACTTCTATACGTTTACTTTAGATTTGAAGCAGAGTGCTGGCGGTTCAGACAACAAGGAGATGATGTCGCCACTGATGCACATTGAAGGATTTCTCGAATCTCTTACAAACGCCGATAGAGATGGCAGAATAGTCATAAGCAGGACAGGTTTGCTGAAACTAATATCTACAAACAAATTGAATATAAGCATTCATTTTATTGAAGATAGGGTACTAATAGAGTAGAATTTATATATAAATATACAGGGTGCACATTAAAAAATATCCTCCTAGCACAATTGCGATAGCTTAGTCAATTCTTAATATTTCGCCTTGAAATTTTAAGGTTCTCTTGTGGAGGAGTTTAGCCACTAGCTGACCAAATTTTGTAAAATTATTTTTAAGGGAACCGGAGTTATCCAAGTTTTGCGAAAAAAATTAATTTTTTCATTTAACACGTAACGTAAAACGTCAATTAGAATCAATTCCTTTTTGAAAATGTGCTGACCCTGAAAAATGCCGTTAGATGATGCCGACTCTGATATTGTGCTACAATGAGTGCTTGAAATGAACGCCCTGGGCTTTAATGCCGGCCAGAAGTCTTTTCTTACAGATAAAATACTGCTGTTAATGGACTGTTGTGGTAGGTCTTTCCAGATCTCTTGAAGAACAGCCTTTAATTCCATTGTGCTTCTGGGTTTGGGCTTGAAAGCACGATACTTTTCCAACATGGGTCTCCAGACAAAGAATCAGGTGGATTAAAATCTGGAGAATTAGGAACCCAATCATCCATTTTTATGAAATGTGGACTGTATTGTACAAGAAAGTATTGCGCAAGACGTGAAGTGTGAGCCGGCGCGCCGTCCTGTTGAAAAATTAAATCATTTGACTTTAACTTGTTGCAGTCTTCAATCAGTTTCAGCAGAATAGTGTTAGTGTAATACATTGTAGCACAATATCAGAGGCGTCATCATCTAGCGGCCTTTTTCAGGGTCAGCACATTTTCAAAAAGGAATTGATTCTAATTGGCGTTTTACGTTGCGTGTTAAATGCAAAAAATCAGTTTTTTCGCAAAACTTGGATAACTCCGGTTCCCTTAAAAATATTTTTACAAAATTTGGTCAGCTTGTGGCTAAATTCCTCCACAAGAGAACCTTAAAATTTCAAGGCGAAATATTAAGAATTGACTAAGCTATCGCAATTGTGCTAGGAAGATATTTTTTAATGCACACCCTGTATATAAACACGAGCATTCAGTTGCATATAAATTGAGATAAATTTATATTTATAGAAATAATATATTTATATATCGAAATATATCTAACATTCTGATGTTTTTGCCATTTTTCAGATGATTTGAAAATGTCTTCAGTGAAGTTCTTATTACTTAATCCCGGTACTCAGTTTGCTGACATTATTAGAGAAGCAAGAGCCGTTATCATTGCGGGAGGCACCATGCAGCCGGTATTTCTGATATAAGAGATATTTAGTTATATGCATATTACCTGTAATTCGTTTATACATCTTATGATATGATGATATACATCTTATTTACCTGACAGTGGTCAGGTAGATAAGATGTATATCATCTTCTCTGACGGCTGTTGTACATGTTTGTGCGAACTATCTGAAAACGTGTATTATTTTATATTATCACTATTTGTAGTTTTAATTGGTGTCAAGTTGATACTGTAATAAACATATTTCTCTATGACTTTACCGTAGGAAGTCATTTTACTTGAACCATTTTACTTTAAAGCAGTTTATTCTAAATGATTTTCTTGAGTGAGATTTTGTTGATTTAAAATACAGTATATTATTCGATACATATTTTTCTACCTAATTTTCAAAATATTTCGAACTTGCCATGCATTTCACCTTAGATTTGTCCAGTGCTCTTAAATTTATTTAATTTTGTTTCTGATTGATTCTACATATTTTCCTACACTCATTTGATTGTATTTGGTTTCATATTACTTAATTCTTTCTCTTGTCTTTGAACGTATATTAATTATTTGCTCTTTAATTTATGTTAAAAATTTAAGCTTAGATATAAACTGCTGTGCTGAAGTTCTAAGTAACCGTAACATTTAATGTTTACAACGGAGCGTCTGATTGATGAATGTAGCATCTTTGGATGCTATACTGTGTTGCGAAAGAAGCTGTTGCTGCCAACTTTACTTCAATTTTTTTTGATTCGATTGCCATTTTATATAAGTACTCTAATGATATGATTGTTTGTATCTTCCTGGTATTTTATACTAGTAGATGATAAAAGATCAAAATTAAATAAAAGATTTAGAAATCTGCGATTTAATTTCTTCATTTGTGTATTACATTAACTATGTTAATAAAAGTATTAAATATTGTATTTATAGGTGTATAATATTGTTACCCAATGCTAAACTTGGCGCTAATCTTACGGCTTGTGATTATTTTCAGATTGCAGACTTTAAAGATCAGCTCTTGTTCTCTACGGGCACTGAACCTGAGAGAATAGTGGAGTTCTCTTGTGGTATGATTCACTTTGTTAACATAAATCCTAAGTTATCTTGTCGCCATTCTGCTAGCATGCATTAGACTCCGATCAGTTGAAAATAGAGTAGTCAGGCGCTGCATATATTTTTAAAACTTTACTAAAGCTGATACTGTTGTGTATAAAGCAAAATATGAGCAGTTTAGATGGATGAATTCTTCAAGTCGTAAAGTATTTGTTTAAAATGTGATTTAGTACATAAACACATAAATATTTAAATAACCCTGAGCACATGAGAAAATAATGTAAATGTTAAGTTTTTCGAATTAGTCCCTGTGTTGTTGTAATCATACTTTTGGGTATCTTAATGGCGTAAACTAAAGGTGTCGATAACGCCGTGAAGTTTTTAATGACAGACCCTTAGGTGAATTGGACCCTCGTGGATTCAAAACCCCTCACTGCGGGTCTCAGAATAAAATCATGAACGTTCAGTGGGCTGGTTGCACGAAAATGGAATAACTTGCCTAGCGGATTTAATAAGTCTGGTAAAGCTATTGTTAACTTCAGTTTTCTCACTCTAAATCTATATCAGTGGTGACGGGCGAGCCCTAAATTTGAATTCCGCACTTACTGATGTGCGGTCGAATATCTTACTGACATCGCCACTAGCTTCACCCAAAAGTGCCAGAAATCCACGTAGTTTGTCTTTTCACTATAATGTGTGTTAGTATTTTTTAAATCTATGATTAGGTGATTGCTTAGCTTAGTAGGCCTATAGTTTTAATTATTAAACTTTAATGACGATAAGAGATATTGTGAGATAATGTTCATTTATACGCATAACGTCATTTAAATAAAGTTGCAAGTATTACATAAACTAACATCATTAAAATAACAACAGCCTCCAAAAAGAATTACCATGCTTGTCGTTCCATGGCAACATCAAACTCTTCCTAAGCAAAGTTAAGCCGATAAACAAATATATAGGGGCCCATAAAATAGTGCATGAATGCAAATATCTGACAATCCTTTTTAAGTATGTGTTAATATTTTATTAGCAATTACTTTAATACTATAATTGTAAATACTATGATTATCTTTTCAGGACACGTAATACCGGGTGAGCAGCTATTACCTATAGCTTTGTCTCACGGACCTACAGGCCTCGAACTGGACTTTACATACGAGCGCAGAGCTACCCATGATATGGTGCGATTGTTAACTATTTTCTATTTGAGATATATTTTTTGAAATTTACCAGAATATTTAAACTTATTCTGGGTTGATTTCATTTTGGCAATGATTGATATAGAATAATGTAAACGGAATCGAGACTGCTTTACGAGATGCTGTTTATTTTCATTTAGTCTAATTAGTTTGATTTGTACAATTTTCTTTATTAGATTAATTGGTGGACAGAAGGTAAAAATCAGTCCAGCAGTAAAAATAACAAACGTCAATGTGTTAGAAATTAATTTCACGCATATTGATATAAATATATATTAGCATATTGATATACTGCCATATCAAAAGAGATTTGCCTATTTCCTAATAATAATGTGCTGAATTGCATTATAGAAATTAGAAATGCCTTCAGAATATCATCAGAATATGCATGCAAAATAATATGGTAATGATATCATATTATTTCTAACTATGGTATTTAGAAATAATTTGTGCTTTTGACCAACAGAAACAGCTGCTGGAAATTAGTCTCTTAGCTGCTGAAACTTCCTATCTCGTCTAACTCTGTCTGCACCAGCCCCTTTAGAGTCATTTTCCTGTCTTATATCGTTAACTGATTATCGAGAATGTTTTTGAAATAATATTTATTGGTAAATCGTTTATGCCCACTAACCTGCCTACCGGGTGGACTATCTGCGCTAAGTTACTTTACATGTGAAGCAACTATCTGGATTAACGCATACGCGAAATGAACTAATCGTTTGTTGCTGTATTTTGCTGTAGATGGATGAACTAGGTCGCACTATACTAAACTTCTGCTCGGCTGTGTTTGGCGGAGTTGTCGTATTCTTTCCATCTTACGACTATGAAAAGATCGTCCACAGTCGATGGGAAGAAACTGGTTTACTCGATAAAATCGCTGCAAAGAAACGGGTTTTGTGGCGTTTGTTTGTTGTAGTTGCTTTAATTGACCGAGTTGCTTTAAGTGACCGAGTTTGAACGATGGTTTTGTCAAATGTTTCTCTACTCATATGTAATGACGATGTTATCTATAATCTGAAAATGTGGCTATCTTTGTAGGTTGCATGCGTTCGTTAAAAATTTAGTTTCATTTTGATCATCAGACTTCAATACAGAGAACGTTGAATAACCCGATATATTCCATTATGGCTCTGAGAGGGCCATAAGAAAACAAGTAATCTTCTATATAGGTTTTTCTACCGTTTCCGGTAAGATATTCTTTATTGCAAATTGCAAGCTTCTTATGTTGGTGATTGATCGATCGATTAATTAATCGACTAACCTCAACTCGGCTTGCAACAATTGACTCTAGGATAGTGTTAAGGGGTGTGGAACGCTCTCGATATCTTCACTAGATAGTTGAGGTAGTAAAGCTTATTGTTAAATGATTGATTTATTAATTGTCAGCATACAAATAATTTCTTGGCTATTCATTTAAATTTCTTTTAAAAAATCGTGCAAGCTCAAACACTGACGGTATTGTCTAGCTCACTGTAAATTCTCTTCTGTTTTTGTATTGTTCTTTAATCTTTAAGTAAAAGATTCAAGATATATTTCACTGCATGCCAGCTGCATTCACACTCTAATCTGTATTGATCAATCTAAGTCAATCACAACAAGTTTCGTATCGCATCTAAGCTAGAGTGTCTCAAAATGTGTAGCCTTAGCATGACATTTACGACTTTCTTACTTAAACCTGTATTTTCTTACTCTGTAATAATTGCGTAGTCTGCCCTTATGGAACTCTTACAGATTTCGATTAGACTTTTCTCAACTGTCCTCTAACGTACACTACAACCAGGGACGCTTATTGTATTATTTTTATGCCTATTGTATCATTTATTTTTCAATTTGTTATTGTAATATTTGTATGCTTGCTTTATTATATTGTTTATAACCTTACTGATTTTTTACAACAGATATTCCGAGAGCCCAAGCAGTCTAATCAAGTGGATGCCCTGCTGCAAGAATATTCAGTTCATATCAGAGTTAGATTCTGCTTAAATTTGTTGCTCAGTTTAGAGCTGTTGTCATGTATAAGCTCCTGATAAACGCGTATCCTGATATCCTTGTTATGAGTGTCAACTATTTGAACTTATTCATGTGCTATGATGCGCATTTTGTCTCCGTGTTACGTCGTGGACACTGAAGAGTAGCCCAACCGGTATAACGAACGTATGAGGCTACTGAGCAAGAACTTAGGAAGACAATGGAAAATCATCTGAAGAGGCCATATTATTCGCAAGCTATAGGCTACATTAAGATTTGGATAAATCATAGCCTTCTGTGTGAAGGATTAGTTCCTTAATCTGTGGAATGCTCTTTAAGAAGCATGAAAGCAGCCAGTGAGTATGAGTGAGTTTTTGGGATTTGCTACTTGGCAGAACACTCGAGAGAGAGAGAGCGAGAGAGAGAGAGATTACAATTTTACGAATCATGATTGCCAACATTGCTGAGCATTGTCTCCTTAATCAAGTCTGACTCAAGCAGAATTTATGATTTCATTCTTTCCCATAGTGTGAAGCACTATTCGTTATTTCTGTGTTTTGCTTGAGTTTTGAAGATTTACAAAATTACTGCAGAAACTTTAACTTTAAGAATGACTTAATGGACATGTGACATTTTCTAAAGTGTGATTTCTGTTTTCTAATTAAAGCATGATGTCAGGAAATTGATCGGTTGAACTACTGAAATTATTTGATTAATTGTTTGAGTGATTGATTGATTGGTTGATCGATTGATTGTTTGATTGATTGATTGATTGATTGCATGCAGAAGCAGTGCCGATTGGATGAATCAAGCAGGAGGCAGCAACATTGCGGAGCAATCTTGTTTAGTGTAGTGGGAGGCAAGATGAGTGAGGGGATCAACTTTTCTGATGATTTAGGCAGGTAAGGGCTTGTGAAGTCAAATGTGTTTTTATTGTATTGTACCTAGACTATCCACACTACCTATCCTCACAAGCTGTATTATATATCATGCTTTTAATGCATTCTTTGAATTATGCGAAATAATAGATAGCATTTTGACTTGAACGTGTTAGAATTTTAGTTCCAGCCTATTATAACAATTCCTCATATCTAGTAGACCAAGAGTAGAAATGTGCATGCAACCTGTGCTAGTATTGAAACGATGAAAAATATAAAGGCATGGCAGCAGTTTAACCTATGTAAGTAGTTCCTAAAGAATTGAAGTTTGTAATTGTTGAATCCACGCAGCGACGTATTGCTAAACAAAAGTAAGTTTAATGCCTTTTCGTGCCCCCAGACTTAGTGTTCAGCTGTCAGAAACTATATGACCGTATGTTTTTCGAACCCGTGGACTGTTGCATATCAGGTAATCTGGCTACCAGCTCAGCTATTAGCCCATATTTCATTATACATACTGGATTGAATTCAAGTATATAGACTAGCTGCGGTATTTGCATTCCAGTATATCTGCATTCTATAGCTGCTAGTATCTATAGCGAGTGTTTTTATGTTTAGATGCATAGTCATGGTTGGTTTGCCTTATCCAAATATACATTCACCCGAGTTGAAAGAAAAGATGGATTATCTGAATGCTAATATGGTTTGTATTAGTGTATTGTACCACTCCTGTGCTTAACAATACTCCATTAATATATAAGTCGTTCAGTTGAAGTATTTCAGTAATTTTATTCTGTTTATGATGAAAGCATTTGTGAAACGGAGACATAACAACTTGTAGTAATTGAATTGTTCCCAAACTTCTTATAACTTCTCAGGACTTGTAAATTTACTAATCAGAACTAGTGATTTTGAACAATACTTATACGTTTGATTGATTTTTTTAATAATTAAAATTAATTACTAATAATTATTGTTGTTGATGTTAATTACAATATTAAATTTTAAAGTATTAACATTGATTGATTGATTTTCATATATTGATTGGTGTATTAATTAAAACCTGAAATTGATTTACTGATTATGTGATTAGCAGTTAATTGTTGCTAATCACGCAATAAATTAATTGATTGTATGACTGATAATTGATTAACTGGTAACATTAACTGATTGAGTAGTTAATTGATCGATTGGTTTTTGACTTAATTGATTATTGATCGATTAATTGATTGAAGCCTAGATCGTCTGATGGACGCCTACCCGGTCAAATACATTTCGAGAATCTTTGCATGAAAGCTGTCAATCAAAGTATTGGTTCGTGTAATTCTCTCATTTTTGTAAGGATGTTCAGTTAACTAATCTGTTTTTATATTCCGTATTATTACAAGTATGTCATACGCAGTTGCAGTAGAGTTTCCTTTCATATGGTTGCTGTTTTTTTGTACTTTTCGTTATTTCCTCCTTTTCTCCTCCATGGTTATTAGTAATAGTTGCCTTTTGTTTTTATTTGCCTTTTGTACGTGATACTTAGCAACAATATTTCACTATTATTTAATAATGGGCTTATTAAATTAACACGTGTATTGAATTAGACTTAAGTAAACAAGTCAAGGAAATAAATTCTAAAAGTATATAGTTTATAAGATTTTACTTTAAGTTTTAAATTGATTATTTTCAAGATTGTATGAAGTGCTATTGAAAAGTACTGCTTTCTAAAAGATAAATATTAAAATATTTATATTTCTCTCCTTTATTTATACGTTACTATTAATACGTTATAATATGTTACTCTTACCTAACCTAAATTATCTGGCTTACAAGTGTTATTACTATCCATATTTTTAATCCTTTAGACAAATTTGCTTTTCTAAATAAATTTTTTGTAGCAGACATAATTATAGGCCTAAGCACGTCTTGCATGATATTTACGTACATTATATATCTTATTCTGAACACTGATACCTGAAAAATGTCTGTAGTTTGTGCTGAGAATATATATCATTGACCAGTTGGATGCATATTATGACAGAGATTCTTATGGTCGACGGTAGCACTCTAATTGCGTTGTTGTTGGTATATAGGACGTGCCATACGTCACAGGCTCGACTACGCCTCTATTCTTCTGCTGGACAAGCGCTACAGGCGATCTAATGTCTTCTCTAAGTTACCCTCGTGGATCAGGGATCATCTACAAGTTGTAGAGAAATTCGGCGCCGCATTCGCTGCCATTCATAAGGTACATAGACTGCTGTTCATTAAGTTCTTTACGTTAACGATAACCTTAGGGATAGGAGTAGTTTTAAGATATTGGTAATATATTTGCTTGGAAGTTTTTAAAGCCATATTTATTGTAAAGAAATGAATAAGATTGTCAACTGAATAATTTTTGTCATGTGATCATCCTAGGGCTTGTTCCAGCCTATGATTTCTCTATGATGTTCCTCCACCAAGACACTCTTCGCCATTTCCACATTGCTCATTCCCTTTCTTCCTTCTGTTTTCCTATAAATACTAATTCCAGGAGCCTTTATGTCTTCTTCACGGTGGTCTTTCCATCTTCTTGTTGGTCTTCCCTCTCTTCTTTTGCCGTCCGTTTTGTAGTTAAAGATCTCTCCAGGTTTACTGCTTTCCTGCATCTTAAGCACATGTTCAGCCTTTTCAATTTTTCTTGATGATTTCACTTACCATTTGTTGCTTTCCTTCTCCTGAGGCGCTCATTTATCACTTGCTCTGTTTGGCTGATTCTTAGTATTCTCCTTAGCCATTTGTTTTCGGTGGCATTATATTTCTTTTCCATAGCGAGGATCAACTAGTCCAGTCCGGCTGAAGCCAGTTGCGATGTCGGTAAGATATACGACCGTAGATCATTATACGTCTGTTCAAATCCTGGGCTCACCCGTCGCTGATGTCGCTTTCGAAGGATGAAGCTGACACAAACATCGACTTTATCAAATAGCAAAGATTAATTCTCGTTGTTACTTCGTATATCTAGCGATTTTAATTTAGCAGCAGGCCATGTTTTCTCTTCCCAGCTCAAGGCTGTGAGTGGAACAGGTCTCTGATCTGCCTTTGGGTTGTATGGAAACGAAACATTCATCATCATCTTTTCTCTGAATCCCTGTTTGCTAGGGCCCGAACACGAATAAACCCTCCCTACTCCTCTCTCCCATACCATGTTATCAGGCAATCCCATAATTTTCATATCACTCTTAATGACCGCATCCTACGTCCGTTGTGGTCTACCTCTCTCTAACTTAACCTCCATATCATCTGTCCAAACTCTTCACTACCTCCCCCTCTACTTTTCTCACTATTTGGCCATTCTAACTCAATCTCGACTGAATCCATCTATCCATAATCTCATCACCGCTCAATTTTTTTTCTCACATATTTATTTTTCAATCTAGACTTGTAGTTATACCACGCACTGGACGCATTCTCATCTCTGCCACTTGCAATCTCTACTCCTGTTCCTTTTCTAGTTCCCGTCACTCTACACCGCATATCATTACTGGCCTAACCACCGAACTATAGAATTCAGTCCTAGTGGCATTCTCCTATCAACCGCACTCCACTAGCTTCCCGCCACTTTGCCCTCCCAGCCTGGATCCTACTAGTAATCACCTTTTTCAATTCCCCGTCTCTTCTACTATAGATCCTAGTACTTAAAATTTGCTATCTTCTTTATCTTCACCCGCTAACTTATTACTCTGTCTTCATTTATCCCCTCACCCTTCCCTCTACTCTCCAAATGCATGTTTCCTTATTCACCCTCAGCCGTTTGCTTTTCAATGCCGCTTTCACTTACTTTCAACACTGTATCTTCCCGAAAGCAAACATTTAGCCCAAACATTTGTACTATTATTGTTACTATTTATATCATGGCAATTTATGCTGATGCCTGTAGATAATTAGAGTTCTATACAAATTTTTTAAATGGTTCGCTTTTTGTTGTATAATAATTTTATGTCTTTGTAATATTCTTTTATTTCTAGTGTTATGGTCAATTTTCAGAAGTAAGATATTTGGCTGTTTTTTGTTGCAGTTTACTCAAACACGAATGAGTTCAACAACATCATCATCATCGTTGGTCATTAAAAGCGTGTAATTAGGAAAATATCACATCACCTTGTATGTTTTGTTAAAAACTCTTATCTAAATATAATGTGGTGAATGGTATATCTCTCTAGTTCTCTGACAAGGGCTAAGTTCAAGGTACATATTCATACTCAGAGCCTGCTTTCACGCTTCATAGAGAGCAATCCTTGGATGAATAAGTTAATCCTTTCAGAAAAGGCCATGCATTATTCGTAACTTTTGTAGTTATAGTTTTCCCGCAACGGGAAATTATGACTTCTGATATGGTTTCACATTGCGTGTGTCAGTTTTTGCTCCACTTTAACAACTTAAAATTGATCTACGCATATATTAGGCCATATATATTGTTATCTATAGGTAATTATCTGATCTGATTTAATTTATCTACTTTGTGAATATAATGTTTTCTCGAGATTTTGTGGTGTGATATTAAGCATAATTTGTACTAGTGATTAGATCTGTCGGCTAATAGGTAACCATCGTCTCTTTCCAACTTTTAACTACTGAAGAGATCGTTCACGTTATAAATATGAAATCGACTTAAACCTTAAAGATTTAAACCTAGCTCGACTTAACGTTTTTAACGTCTGTTCTTTCTTCTTCTTCTCTAAGTGCCGTGCCTGCTCTTTATGGATTCGATAAGGTAATTCAATAGCACTTTCAGAAGCACCGAAAAGTCTGTCTAGCCAGCTTAAAGCAATGAAGACAGAATTTTATAATGTCAGTACGCCGATTTTGAAACTTCGAGTGTCTCGGAGTTACAGGTTCAATTCGTATTCAAGGTTTTTCAATCAAACACGAACCGATAGACAGAATAGATTATTTATTATAAAAGAGTTATATGAAAAACTTTAATTCTCAATTAGAAAATATTGATGTAACTGATATCTTGGGAAAATAAAGAGTTGATTTTCATAAACTACGATTCAATGCTTAAATAGTATTGTTATTTGAAATACACTGGAGAGATAGTATGTATCTTTTTCATGAAATTTAATACTCAGTAGATCTTAAGTGAAAGCAAAGAAGAAAGAGTGTCGGTGCTTGGAGAGGAAATATGTATATTTCTGTAAAAAATTGCTTAATGCTTTTCTATTTCTTAAACAAGCAGGTAATTGCTTCCGACTCTGTAATGTTATGTTATTGTATTGTGTCCCGAGTTGGTATCCTGTTGTTTGGAAGTTAATTCCATCTCTAATAATAATAACAATAATAATAATAAAGGTTTAACGTCCGTTTCCTCATCCAGGGATGATGTCAGGGACTCTAGCAGGATAGTAATTTAAATGTTTTTTAAACTTCTGAATTGATAAATGTTTTCAATTGAATTTCGAAAAATAGTTATAATTACATCTTTTCGTCCAATTCTTCGACTTTGTGCTTGCTCTTTCTGTTTGTCGATTCGAAATGAGTATTCTAATTACTGTACTATTAATTGGACACAATTACTCAAAGTCTCTTTGTTACTGTTTGTCTAATATTTTACAATTAACACGTTTTGTTTCATTCTCTCTGCATTGGATGTCCTTAATGCCGAACCTCGACTCTATGACCTCGCCGTCCACGCTTTATTAACCCAAACACCGGACCCTGTAGCCCAATGTGTTCATTTTCATTTCATGTTTCGAGAATTGTATTTTATTATTTGATTTTATTGTATTTTGGTCATATGCTTTCCACATTGAATAGCTTAATGTATGCGTATTCATTATCTTCCTGTAAAGCAGTAAGGAAGTTTTCATTGCTAATCTCTCTCTCTCACTCTCTCTCTCTCTCTCTCTCTCTCTCTCTCTCTCTTAATGCACGTTTTATTGTGGAGGCACTGTAGGTTATTTACCATGGACCTGCCTACTGGCAGGTATACAACCTACGGTTGTCCACTGTCTGTACTGTTTTCTATGTACATTATTAACATGTGTTAGGGCCAGATGTTCCGCTTACTCTACTTATTACAATTTCCATCGTTAACACTGCAGTAGAGTACGATTGTCCACCACTGTATGTCTACTCTACGTCATTAACACAGAACCTGGACCCAGCGGAGTAATTTGCAGCTCACTATCAATTCACGTATTATGACGGAGCTCGCGCAGTTGTTCCGTTAGAAAATTTATATTCTCTGTATCCATATAGATTTCAGCAGCGGAACGAAACAGCCGTGAATTCTGTTCTGATTGAAAGTTTAACACGTGTGCTCTTTACAACTGCGCATCCGTGGAGCTGGTGTGTCTATCCCCCCAGAGTCTTTTTAGATTTCTTCAGGGTTTACTGATGACCCCTAGCGGTCGGTGACGACCTCTGATTTTTTGGAGGGGGAATGGGAGATGGTGATTTCTGCTGGTCGTCACCCCTCTTCATAGGATGTGTCGAGGGAAAACAGTGACCGCCTCATACTCTTTGTCCCTCTCTCTCTCTCCTCCTCCTCCTCCTTCTCTTCCGTAACGACAGAGAGAGAGAGATAGGAAGTATTCTATGGATTCAGATCTTATGCGCTAAATTTGTTAAGATACTGAGTATCTTTGATGGCTATTTTTATCTTGAAAATTGTCTATTTTTGATAAACAGTTTTCGAGATTTTGTTTGTTCGATTTCACTCCTACTTTTTCTAAATTTACGAGAACCGCCTGCTGGCCTTGGCCGCAGCGGGTTGCCCAAGGATGTTGTAGCAGCTTGGCTAAAAAATGATAAATCTGTGTAACTTCCTTATAATAGAACATTATAAGACTACCAGATTTTTTCTTCTGTGACAGTGTCACTGAAATAAACTTGTCCAAAGTTTTTGAATTAACTGCATTAACAGATTCTATCTTATGCAAGCTTTTTTGTGTATAAATATGCCAAACAAACAGCAACAAAATATGCAGAAATCAATTGTTAAAAGTATTACTAAATTTGCATAGTTGTAAAAAGGCTGGTAAAGCTAATGTTAACGTCAATTTCCTCACTCGAGAGCGATGTCAATGACGGGCTAGCCCAGGATTTGAACCTCGCACATACTGATCCGCGGTCGAATAGCTTATCGACATCGCCACTGGCTTGCATTGTACATGTACACCTATCGCCGATATAGGCATATCTCAGCCTCAATTCAGGACAAAAACATGCGCTATTATTATAATATTATCCAAAACTAATGAAGTGTGCCAGGCTAAGCTATCATTAAACTGGTAATTACATTCGGAGTCTTTATATTGGTAGAATAGGCGTACTCCCCTTGAACTCTTCGTATACTCAGAAACTATTTTCGCTTGTCGCAATCGTTGAAATTAAAAAAGAGCATTTATTTTGTTAACGTTTTTCCGTAAGGCTCTGTCTATCTGGCAAATCCAGAGAAATTCTGTAGAACTATTCATGTAGCGCAAGATCTCAATATCATCTATTACATGACTTCCATGCTCAAAATGTTTATTGACATGGTTATATTCAAACAGACCGTTTCTCATGAAAACAAGGCAAAGTTGCAGTTTCTTGAAAGGTTAAACACAGTGGGAATCAAATTGCCTAATTCAACAAATATGTAAATTCTTTATTACAAAGGTGGACTAATTCCGCTTTGGTTAGTTTACCCCTGTAATATTTTGTATAGTTGGCCGATTATAAAAGAATTAAGATTTATCGAATGCACATATAAACATGTAGGCCTAGGTCTATACTAAAATGGAAAACAGGAAATGGTCGGCCTTCTATTTCTTATATAGGCACGCAATGTAAATATGCAACACGTTTAACTTCTAGTCCCGAAATCTGAGTGACTAAACAACTATGAGTTACATGTACTATTCGCTTAGGCGTATTTATTAAAATGATGTTAAAATGACGGATCTATTAAATGATAATAAATTTCTAACTAAACTTCCGCGATCCCGTTGGTTTATCGGCTAAATTTAATTTAATATTTCTTAATCAATATAACAATTATAACTGAGGGTCAATTGACTTTATTACCAACTATGTCTTTTAAATGTTTGCCGGTAGTCATAGTCCTACTAGTAAATGTGTGATTTTAGTTTTATTTGATCCATAAAAATAGTAAATTGTAGCGTTCAGATCAGTAGCCAAGTTTTAACCGGTATGTTAAAAAAGTATAAATCATAAGTTTTTTTCTAATTGTTGTTATGTTAAAAGCTTGTGGTAAACTATTTTAGTTAAAAATCACAACTAAAAGTTTGATAAGCTACCAAAAGCGTTTTTATCGTCACACTAAACCTTGTTAGTCTTCAGCATTTTGAAAGAATGTTATCAGATATTAATAGTTCTCATTACCTGTTTTAGCTTCTATGTAGGCCCCTCTTTAGACGCTGGCAGTGTCAGTTAGTCTATTCTTCACTTGGCTAGGACCTAGCATCAGTGGTCTAAAGTCGTTTGCAACAGTTCTAAATAAACATTTTTCAAAATGCTCTAGCCTATATTGTCACCGGCTGGAGCCAGGGATGATGTCGGTAAGACATTGGACCTCGGATCAGTATGTGCGGGGTTCAAATCCTGGGCGAGCCCGTCACTGACATCGCTTTCTAGTGAGAAAACTGACGTTTTTTATTAGCTTTTTAGCTTTAGCTTTTATTCATTATTCAGTGGTTAAAGTGGGTTCCCCTGACTCTTACATTTTTCTGAGGTGCGTTCCCCTGCCAGAGGCCCGTATTAGATACTAAGAGACCCATAAATTCATTATAGGGGGAGGGGCCAAAAATTCTGACCGGTCTCCTAGCTCTCAAATCCCTCTTTAGCTACTGTCTATATTTATCTTTGAAGCTGGTAGCTGCAAAAGAGTTTACGTTACCTGCTACAGCAGCAGCAGCAGCTGTTGTTTCAGCTCTTGCCTAACGCACAATAGGCCTACAACACTTATATTCGCTGTTTCTTTATATAGACGAGAAAAGTATAAGTAAAGTTACACGCCTATCTCACTAATTTAAAATCTTCAATTTTATTATTTTACAGCACTTATCCATGTTTTAAAATAACTTAACGTTTTCTTGATACTCCTCAGTATGTGCAGACTTGAACTTTGTTCGAGGTTTATGGCTCGGCCTAGTGGTGAATTTTCTTATCCATTGAAGAGCTGCACTTCATGAAATGGCTCATGAGTTGAGATGGAAATTCAATGCTTTCGTTCAACCAATCAGAATTTGTTCTGGGAATGTTTACAACCTGTTGGAAATTGCTGTAGAAGAACGTTGCTGGGGTTAATTTACCCTTTATATTTTTCTTTATATTATAGCGCTATGTGATGCTTAATTAATTACTGAAATAATTAATCTAACACCGACAAAAGAACAAATGTGTATGGATTACTTTAAAAAGCTGTCATTATATTCTCTCCTTCCATCTCTCTGTCTCTCCATCTCTCCCTCCCTACATCCCTCCCTGCCTCTCTCTCTCTCTCTCTCTCTCTCTCTCTCTCTCTCTCTCTCTCTCTCTCTGTTTTTATCGAGTCTTTCTTTTAAAACTCCCTTCTCTCGCATAGGTATCCAACTCTATTCCAATCAAAACCTTTACGCATATATATACATATATACATATATATATATATATATATATATATATATATATATATATACATGTATATACATTATATTAATGTATATATATATACATGTATATATATATGTATATATATATATATATATATATATATATATATATATATATATATATATAGCATATATATACGGCTTTCACACTTGTTAAACATTAGGGGTGGGATGTACTGAGAACAGTGATACCCGATACATAGGCCTATATACATGTATATATATATATATATATATATATATATTTATATATATATATATATACATGTATCACTGTTATATCATATCATATATCGGGTATCACTGTTCTCAGTACACCTCACCCCTAATGTTTAACTAGTGTGAAGGCCGTTCACAGAACTACAGATGAGAAGCTCTAACTGCGGGCTGCTGATTCTGGAAACATGCGTGTACGGAATATGGCGATTCTCTGCTAAGTGGGTAAAGTAAACATGGAACACTAGAATAAAGACTTGAAGTTAGCTAAGCTTTTATCAACGTAGCTTATATGGTTTTGCGTTAATCTATATTCACGCTTGGCAATGATATTATGATCATATTGTATTAAAGTAATGGAAAACTAACTTTAATTTAATTTACAATTTTTGAATTGTTTAATCTTAAGTCAAAGGATACTGTGCTATATTTAGAACAACGGTGCAGCTAACAAAGTTTCATGAAAACGAGCGAATGTTGTTGTGAGGAGGCTATACATGTTTTAAATTTTGTTCGTGTTGCTCAAAATGATTTAAGGAATTTATGTTTGAGATTATATTTAACTTGAAGAACTTTATAAATTATATTACTTTTTTATTACTCAGAGTCTTCACCTTCAGTTAATTTATTTTTATTGCAATATTCAATACACACGAGTATTTCCGCAGTCATTAGCACCACTTTAAAACAATCGGTCTAGTATAATATCTTTGACATTTATTGGTAAGACAACAGATGTGTCAATATTGTAGCGCCTACGTACTTCCTTATTCCCGGTAACTGTGAAAACTTTATTATACACTCTTGTTGTCGTAAATAAACAAGTAAGCCTACTAACAATAGTTACTAGCATATTGTGTATGTGCGGCCATTTCCAGCAACTGGAAGCAATAGTAGTCAATCCATAGATTAGGACGTGGAAGCTATATCCTGCTATATTCTGTGTAGGTGGCTGATGCCCAGGTATGCCCTCAGTTCGAACCTCGGCTCAGACTTTCCGCGACAAGAAGGAAGCGAGTGCATATACAGAGACTACCTCAGTTCTAACATCTCGGACCAGATCCGGACCATATGATGCGAGTAAATCGCGGAGTGTATCCTGTTCCTCTTCCGCCAGGGGACGAGCGACAGCGGTCATTCGGAAACAGTTTCACTCAGATCTAGATCATGATCAGTTTTCACCGCCCGTGTCGCCGTCCACACCTACAGGCACCCAGGGGGCCTCCTGCTACGCTCTGAGGCATGCCGTGTCCAGTCTCTACAGACTCGATGACTTCACGGTGGAGAAAATAGACACCGGGTTCTTTTCCGATGTTTTCAAGGTTCGGCGTTTAATCGTTAACTGATAACAGTAAACAGGCATTACAGTGAAATGATAAACAACGTTGATATCTATCACTTTCAATGCCGCTTGTTTAAACCGTTAGACAATATAGACCATTTTCCGTATAGCCAGTCCAGTGAATGTCCGAGATTTTACTCTCATATCAGCGTGGCTGGGATTGGAACTCAGGAGGGCTCAATTCACCTCAGAATATGTCATTTAAAACCTCATGACGTTACACTTACGCTATTGAGACATTCAGATTTAATTTAATTAAACGAGTATGATCAATAACAATTTCTCTCTCTCTCTCTTTCTCTAATTCTCTCTGATGTTTTGCCTGCGACAGGTCACGCTGATTTGACCCGTTTTGTCGTTGATTTCGTTTATTTATTAATTCTTGTTGATAACAGAAAAGAACACCAATCAGTGGACTGCTTGATGTATTCAATCATATTGAATTTGTTTTTAGTCATTCTTACATTCAATCGATCATTAAGCTTTTAGTTACCTGGATACGCTTTCTCTACATGTATTTGCCTTTGGATTCACTCAATCTTTGATCTCTGCATTTATTGACTTATTTATTAAGTTCGTCTTAAATCATTGGTTGATTGATTGATAGACTAGTTAGTTTGTGTATTTATTGATACTGATTGATTCTTTCATTTAGTCAAGCAGTTAGTCAACCGTTTTGTCAGTCAATCACTCAATCAGTTTGTCTTCTATTCATTCATTCGTTCTTCATTCATGAATTAATTAATTAAGACCTGAGAAGTTCAGCACTTCAATGAATGAATTAATTAATTCACTCATTCATTTAGGTTACTCATCGGATTACGAGTCAAGTCATGGTGCTAAAGATGAACACGTCACCAACAAATCGACCGAACATGCTCAAAGAAGTTCAGCTCTTGAATCGACTGTCGCATCCAAACATATTGAGGTACATAGACAGGTCATTCTACCCATGTACTTGTAACTTTCAACAGTTCTTAACAAAACCAGTAGTAAACGTAGAATGAACAACTTCTTGACGTTTCTTATATGTCGACTTCAGATGCTGAAACAACTTTAAATTGTTCCGAGACTTTAGTTTCAGATAAAGAGATATGATAGCCCATATTGACCTTTTTGCAGATGATCGGGCCAAAAACAAAAACTAAGAACTAGCTAGAGCATACTGGGAGACATTAATGCTCTAGAACGAAATGACAAAGATTGAGGCTTAAAATTACATTCACAGTTTAGTCGCTACATATTACATGACCGGTTAGGTTAAACACTAAGGATTAATTAATTAATAGAAATTATTATTAATTAATAATAATAATAATAATAATAATAATAATAATGAAGGTTTAACGTCCGTTTCCTCATACAATGATGATGTTATGGATAAACCCTCATCACATGTCACTACAAATCGATTCACCCCGAACGATCTGAAAAGAAACATGTGCTGAAGAGAAAGAAAGATCCTAAACGGTGCCAGTCTGGTCATCAAAAAAACAGTCAGGCAAGATGAAAAAGTCTATGGTGGGAAGAGGTGTGTTTGTGTTATTAACTTACAACGGAAAGTGGAAGTAGAATTATAGATTTTATTATTATGTAATCTACAATGAAATATACAGGTATAGTATAGTTATCAACAGTTAATAGATGTATGATTTCTATCATCTTTTAACTGGTATGACTTCAGGTGGCAGGTTGTATTTGTCAATCGGCTTGGCTTCACAGCGCACAATATAGTCTTGAATTACATTAACTTCCCTTGTAGTGCGTATGATGTACAATCTGGTACGACGCAGAATATTTATGGAAAAATGGTATTTTCTGTAGGAAATGCTCAAAACTCTGTTGCAGCAGTGAATAAAATCTTTTCTCCAGGTGCTATCTATTGTCTGAGCACATCATCCTCCTCCTTGTTTTTATGGCACTCACACTCAGCTCAATGACATTGAAATACGTGCGCATTTATTACGTGCTCTTAACGCCCATTGCATCTATTTGATGGTAATTCTGTATTTTACAGGTTTATGGGTGTCTGCGTTCACGAAGGGCAACTGCATGCTCTTACCCAAGTTAGTCTAATTTGAATGTTAACATTGTTAGCCTTCCATTTATTAATATACTGAATAATTTAATAACTTACTGGCTCTTTATTAATTTGCTAGTTTGCCAGTATTTTTCACTATTCACGTGTTATGTCGGGAACACGTAATTTGTCCAGGCCTACAATTGACTAAGCAAGACAGCATCAAGAAACTACCCAAAGGTTTATTTTTAAACTAAGGGCTAAGTTAAGTTTCATTTTGTCAAAGGCACATATCCACTGTCTATTTTCATACTTTCAAAGAACACACTATAGACTATTTTTTATTGCAAGGGCTATGCGTTTATCGAACATGAAACTGATTCATTGATAATTTATATGACTTGATAATTATATGACTTGATAATTATATGACTTGATAATTATATGACTAGATAATTATATGACTTGATAATTATATGACTTGATAATTATATGACTTGATAATTATATGACTTGATAATTATATGACTTGATAATTATATGACTTGATAATTATATGACTTGATAATTATATGACTTGATAATTATATGACTTGATAATTATATGACTTCTTCATTGGCTCTCTACTAACTTCCTGAGTACCTGCATAGTCGACACTCTACGTTACGCACAGAAGACGTGTATTTTACTATGAAATTGACTGGACGCTAAGAAAATTTTATATTCATCTTATTTATTGATAAATTATTTTTTATTATTTGATTATTTATTTTCATATCTTAAATAATAAATCGATATTATATAATAAGAAAATAATATTCATATATAGTATTAATAATTATGATAATAATAATAATAATAATAACCGAGTAGCTGGGCGACGATTCAGCGCGCATTATACGAATCGTATTTATTAAACCCCTGGTTCTTTACTCCCGGGGTACTTAAACAGTACTAATAATATATACGAGCAATATCACAATATTTATTATTATATGTAATTGTCCATAGTTTATTAGCGGAGGAAGCCTGGAGAAACTGTTGGCTAATAAAACAATGACGTTGAGTTGGCAACTGAGGATAAAACTGAGCATGGACATAGCGAAGGCCATGAGATACCTACACTGTCGTGGTATAATGCATCGGGACCTCACTTCTAAGGTATAACTTTATTATTATACTCTTATCAATTTTACTACTGTTTTATTGTTAATTGATATGCTCATGGAAAACAGGTGGGATGCCTCTCTATTGAACGTAGGTTGGGAGCTGATACCTATCCTGGACGAATTCTGCAAATAGGTGATGACAGCTTCTGTGTGAATGCTAGATTGTTCTGTGATAGCAGTGGAGGTAAGAGTGATCAGCTGCTAAAATCTCAGAAAGCAGCATGTGGTTCAGGATCCCTCGCGAGCGATTTCAGGATTGAATCTCCCTAGAGTAATTTGGTGCGAACTGAATCGTTTCCGTATGGGTCATGGTAGATGCAGAGAAAGTGAGTTTCGCTGGGGTATTCTAGAGTCACGGCTTGGTGACTACTGTCAATCTCAAACCATGAAAGATAGATGAGGAGTGCCCTCTAACCTGCCTGTCAGCTTTTCTGTATACGCTAAGCTGTCTCACACATTGAACAGCTACCTGGATTAACATAATGTACATGTACATGTGTACGCTAAATAAATAATTAAATTTGGAACCGTCAGATCTCGCAGAGGCCGTCAAGTAAACCGATATGCCACTGAGTTATTCAGGGCCTCTGACTTTTTAATATTTTTACGTAATAATTAACAATAATAAGGAGTGAGAAAGTTACAATATGCATAAGACTATAGGCTTATATCATATCATTATTGTCAAAGTTGTTTTATGGATAGGGAAAAACTTTAGGCAATAAAGTAAACGGTTTTTGTATTTTTAGAACATCTTGATCGATAAGACAGAAGATTTGAGTCACTGTTCTGCTATAGTTGGAGACTTTGGCCTGGCTACAAAAATACCAAATCCACTGTAAGTCTTCTTTAAATCAGTCAGGCGGATAAGCTTCATGTATGCACATCAGTGGGCAGAATAATTAAACAAAATTCTTAACTATTTAAGTTAAAATATTAAGAGTAGTTCAAGCTCAATTAATTTTCCAGTTAATGTGCATCATTGCTAATAAAGTCATTTTCACTATTATATGTGATCTCTTTAGATGAAGTGTCTAACATAAACTCTCTCTTAGTGCACTGCCTACTGGCAGGTCCATGGTACATAACGCCTCCACTCTTCTCTGTCTTCCGCTTTCCTCTTCATTTCCACATATGAGTGGGTCTTTAAATCATCCAACATACCTAATCTCGGCCTGCCCCTGCCTCTTTTTCCTTCCATTTTACTTTCCATGACCTCTTTTAATAGACCTTCCTATTTTAATAGACCTTTAACATAAACTATCTATAAAATAATTATTATAAATCGCTAACCGATTTAATAGAAAGCTGCACTGGATCTCCCTTCATCGAAATCCCTGACAAGATCAGAGTGTAGAAATTTGGTTTAGAAATCTTCTGAGTTAAATTTGCACAACCAATGTTTATATTGCAATATACTTAGCAACAATTCAGACAACATACTGTACTTTAATAAATGATGTGTTAATTTTCGGAGCTAAAATGATGGCGTCCCATTTTCGATTTCAATATTGAATATCGGGAATGATGTCTCTCCATTGGGTTGAAAAATCGCTAAATATTTCTTGACAATTTTAATTTATCAAGTAAATTATTTTGATCGCCGGTGTAAATGAAGAGTCAGACTCATTACGTCCTGTACTATCCCGTTAAAAGTGGAGTTGCATTCAACATGCTGCGATCTAGAATTTCTTCAGTATTTTGCATTAAATCAGTGAATATTAAACGATATACCAAAATTTAAGTATAGACTAAAAGGATAAAGTAAAGGTTTATTTAGTGAATGTCTTGAGTAGGGGTAACGTCATGAAGTTTTAAATGACAGATCCTGGGGTGAATTGAACCATCGTGGATTCGAATCCCAGCCGCGCTGATCTGAGAGTAAATTCTCGGACATTCACTTGACTGGTTATACGGAAAATGGGCTAAATTACCTAACGGTTGAAATATGTGATTTTAAAAGTGATGGCTATATAGTAAACAGAGTTGATCATTTCACTATAATGCATGTTTATTTTAAAATGAATTTTAAATTATGCAATAAGCTAAACAATTTATTTCTTTCATCTTAGATTTCACTGTCAAAATTTTGCTTTGTGTTACACGGTCGGCATTATGTTACCTGTTTTGCCTGTGTAATTAAAATTCCGTGTAGGTGGCGATAATGTTTTGTAGTTGATATTGTGCATGACGCCTTCACGAAATCATCTTCTGGTGAGAGATCGGGCGTTAAACTTCGATCATATTGAAATTGATTGTGATTGTTTAGAGACAACAAGGCGATGTCAATTGTCGGATCGCCCTATTGGATGGCACCGGAGTGCATCAATGGAAAAGTTTATAATGAAATGGTATCTATTAAACAAATAATCTCTCAAACAAAATATCCGACTTCAATTAAACTAGTTTCTAAAGCTAACAACAACAACAATTAGAGTGCTACAGTCGTAAATGACGATATCTAGTACTATTGAGCAAAATAGGGCCGCCGATGAGCAAAAAATAGCCTGCAAACGATGCAACACCCAACATCGTGAAAATAATGCAAAACTACCAATATTGCTGTTTTGTACCAATATATCTTGTACCGAGTGAAGGATTTTTGCGAAGTAATTTATACGCTAATATTCTGAACAGGCCCAATACAGGTCTACTCGCCCTTCGCAGTTCTTCACATTTGTTCACTTAATATTGATTATTCTCTGGATTAGATGTCGCTGATCAGTTCCACATTTGATTTCTGTAGTGACAAACGCTTTGAAAGAAATATCTTCTTAAGTAATTCTTGTAGTAGGAGACTAATGATCATTTTAACTGATAACATATAGTTAAAAGTGATGGTAATTAAAATATATTAGTGTCTTCAACTACAATATATCCTAATGGGTTTTCATAATTCGAAAAATGTAACTTTAAGTTAATTTTTGTTATTTAAATGTACATGTAGTTATTTTTTTACTTTTTAAATGTTCGTTCAGATATCATTTTATGTTTTGAAGTAGGCCAACTATTTTATAAATTATTCTCTTCATCTAATTTAAAACTTACTTTGCTACACAGTAGTCGGTCGAAATTTTGTAGTAAATTCTATATTTTGTGCAACACTGTACATGATAGGCGGACGTATTCTCATTCGGCATTGTGCTGTGTGAGATTATTGCCCGAATAGAAGCTGATCCGGATATCTTACCTCGCACTAAGGTCTGTTGATACAAAGTCTTGTAATTTAAAAAACTACTTTAGATTATATGAGGAATATCATGTTTTCTATAATCTGCTTTTTGTCTCTATGTTCAAATATATGATTTATAAAATTTTAAATTAAGCTGATATTGAAGAATATTTCTCATATTTATCATAGTTATTATTTTAGAAAGTAGCCTATGTAGATGGATGATTTAACCTGCAGCAAGTTCTAAAGGAATATTAACTGTTAAGTAATAACAATAGAATATTCAATATTGTCATAATTTAGTTTGAAATTAATGTAGGCTAAATTGTCCCATATTGCAATATTTGAATTACTTCAAATAAAATATTACCGGTAGACCACGTTTTAATTTAATCTCTCTGTACTACGAAATGGAAAGTCTGCCCACGGTTTGCATTCACTTTTTAACGAGCACTCAGCAAGTTGCTCTTATTACAAAAGCCTGACCTCTGTATATTCTCTATCGTAATGTTTAAAGGAGTATATCATGTTAAGGCATCTCTTTACTTTGTAACAGTTACGGTAAAACAAGCGATACACAATAAAATGCACATAATAAAAAAGCACTACAATATCAAATCACTATCATACATAACATAGCTTAAATGTCAAAATCTGGGAGATTTCGAAAAAATCATTGAGCAGAATTTACGGGAAGGATCTTTCAAAAAGATGTGTTTTAACCAGCACTTCCTAGTCAGCAAAGTTGATTTTATACCAAAGGCCTAACCTCAGTATATTCATTATATTCATTATCTTACTATAATAGGGCTTCTGATGTGATTTCTCATAATTGCTCTCTTCAGTTCTCCTTTATTCATCTCTTACTTCATAGTTCCATTTTCTGTAGTAGACTGAAAACACATCTCTTCCCGTCATAGATGTAGTTCCTCTTGCCTGACCTTTTGTTAATCACCGGACCGGCACCGTTTAGGATTTCTTTTCTTCCTCTTCCGCACATGTTTTTTTCAAGTACTGTAGGTGAATTGATTTGTAGTGACGTGTAATGGAGAGACACCCTTACCATCATCCTTGTAAGAGTAAGCGGAAATTAAGCCTTTATTATTTTTATTATTATGAGACACGTAGTAGGTGTATGGTGATATTTGCACTTTGATATATTGATATTTGCAAAACAACGGTATTACAAGCACTGAGTGTAGATTCTTTAACATGATCATTATTTATTTGTTGTAGAACTTTGGCCTGGATTATATAGCTTTCAGCAAGCTGGTTGATGATTGTCCATTAAACTTACTGCATCTCTCCTACAACTGTTGTCAGGTGAGCCATGCATTTAATTATTACATACATTATTAAATTATTACTAAGTAATTAAGTTATTACATACATTATTAAATTATTACTAAGTAATTAAGTTATTACATACATTATTAAATTATTACTAAGTAATTAAGTTATTACATACATTGGCGTTTTTCTATTTTCTTCTATGTATTTTGTCAAGTGGCTCATTCATGATAAATATTAGTACTTAGGCCTTCAGTCTACCGAACCCATTGGGGAGCGATTAATGGAACAATACTTGGACAGCGTAAAACAAATTCCTGTAGCAAACGAATATTTCCTTAGTTATCTTTTGAATACAGTTTGACCTCCCAAATAATCATTTTCCTCAAGTAAATTTGATGCAGCAACATTTTAAAGTATCTTTTATTTGGGAAATTATGCAGTAAATTTTATCCCATTTTATCTGATATTTGAATTATTACATGTAATTATTTTAAACAAAAATTAATTGCTGCAAAGTTGTAGAGAATATGAAAATTTGAATGTAACGAAAGCTGTTACATTCAAATTTCAAAATTCAAATTTTATTTTTCCCCATGCTTCACGCTGCAACTTCTGCATTTTGCTCCATTTCCTCAAAAAATTCTGAAGTTAAGTTACATGCTAGTACTTTGAATAATAAATATAATAACATCAGCACTAGAGGTTTAACGTCAGTTTCCACATGCAAGGAATACCTGATAGGCCTAATTATAAAATAGAAACTTCCACAGTTATGTTGTGCCTAATGCGACAACAACAACAACAATTAATTCTCACAACAGATTGACTTTTCACTTAACGACAAGTTTCTTGTCGTTAAGTGAAAATAATGATAATGTAAGTTTCTTACATTATCAGTAGACCAGAGAAGGCTATGCCTTATCCAAAATCTTAAATAGCCACTCGCTTGCTTTATAGCGCTGTATTTTATGCACAGATTTATTGAATAATCTGACTACAGCAATAAATACCAGCATGTATTGGATTTGAACTAATGAACGCACTAATGTGTAATGACTTCGTGTTGGCAGATCGATCCAAAGAAGAGGCCTAGTTTTGAGGAGAGCGCCCAGACGCTAGAGGAGATGACCTCGAGGTCTCAGATGGCCATGGTCATCGCTGACATCAGTAGACTGGGAAAAGTCCGCGGAGACAGCATCATGACCAAGAATATCCTCGATAAAATACTAGGTGAGTCTAGGCCTATATAGTCAGAATATACAATATAATTTATACATCATCCCTATATCTAGTGCTCTGCTAAGTGGCAAATCCAAGTATAAAAAGCTAAAGCTAAGGTTAACGTCAGTTTCCTCACTCGAAAGCGATGTCAGTGACGGGCGAGCCCAGAATTTGAACCCCGCACATACTGATCCGCGGTCGAATGTCTTACCGACTTCGCCACTGGCTTCAGCCAGTATATTGTCATGGTCAGAGTAAGCTTCTCGTTCTATATAGAGAACGAGAAAGTGTTCTCTATATAGAATCTTGCTTGATTGATTTATGTTAGTAGCATAAATCAATCAAGAATTTAATGCTTTAACAATAGACTATACCACTTCCTATAGCTTGGCTTAAAATAAGGCTTCAGAGGTGATTTTCCGTTGACTTTTTTATATAGTATAGAGACACATTTCAAATGGCTGTTGGTGTAATTGAGCAAAATAGTAGATGTAATATGCAATGTAATTCTTATTTGATCAGCTTTAAATTTAAATGGATGCGAATTTTTTTGCATTTGCTGATGAATCTGTTTCATACATTTCTGAAATTTTTAACCTTGCTCCGAGACGATATTCTTATGCAAAAATGCTTTGCAAAATGTCTCAAATAAAATGAAAGATTTGAAAATATACGGCAATATTACACTAATAATTTCATTAATTCTAACAATAAACTGTAATGCTGCTTAATGTGCAATTTTAGGTTGCAACCACAAGCGCACAGCACACAATCAACCTCAGGTGTACCAGGTTCTCAAGACCGGTGAAGATCATTTTGTGCAGCCAGCAGTATCGTCTGCCTACATAACAATGCAGCAGTCACCGGCCAAATCAACCATCGCCAAAGATCGCTCATCGGTATCAGTCAGCCGAGCTGACAGCATCATACCAGTCAATTCACTCGTGATAGGGCAGGTAATGAGCCAGGACGATGCGTATTATACGCCGCATACTGACAACCCTTTCGTGTCTAAGTTTAAAGACGCCAACACGAAGCTAGTGTCTGGAAGATTTCACCCGAGTGGTGGCACGAATCGCTTTGACGTTCCTTCCCCGCTACACCCGGCCCACACCCCACCTGGGACCCCTGCCTCACCGGACGACTGGCACTGGATGCGGCCACTCAACTCCTGGTTCCGGCGATCCTCTCATTCGATGCCCTGCTCACCTACTCGTGGAGGTCTCAATCACGCGGGAGCGCTCTGCAGGAGAGCCGCTGATGGAGTCTCTGGAGCGAAGGGGATAGCTGAAAGTATGACCGTTCCAACGTTTCGTCTGCGCGATGGAGAATTCTTATCTCCGCCCGCAGTTACAGTCGGAGATGATTTCAGCGACTGTAGCTCAGATAGTGCTATAGGTTTAGGGAGGCTAATGAAGGATCTTCGACTTCAAACCGGGCTATCGACGGAAGATTCGCGAGCGACTTCAACTCCGACGTCAAGCGACTCGCGGTACTTCGCTTCACGTCGCGTCATCAGCCCTGACAGCGGCGCTCACTCACTGCGCAGCAGCTGCAGGGGTATGCGCAGAACAACGCGGCCGCTTCGATTTGAGTCGGCGGACGGAGGTGAAATCGGAGACGCGGAAAGAGAGATGGGTTATTGGGGCGGCACTGAAGAAGGATCGTTTGGCTCAACCGAATCCTGTGTCTCGGTTGATGACTCAGCGCTTCTATCACCCACGAGTTCTTATTCCAGTGATTCTGACTACTGGCATCAGAGGGTTATCGAGTGGGAATTGTATCGACGTCTACCGCCAGAACTTACGGTAGGTTTTAACAACGGTAGTGGTAACGCTCAAAGAATAGCATTCGAGACTCGCCAGAGACCGGAAAAGGTTCATCAGCTTGTCAAGAAATGGGAACAAACTCTTTTGAGGCAGACCAGTAATCAAACTACTACAACAACTATTGGTTCAAATAGTGGAACTCAAACGTCTGCTGGACTTCTGCAAGTTTCTTCGGGAGGAGCTTCAGATACTATAGTAGGAGATGTAGACGGCTCAGCAGGAAACGCTATGGGGAATAGAATAGAAGATAACCAATCTTCCTGCAAGTCCTCTAATGTACCTGAAGGAACGTTAAGACATAACAATATTAAAAGCTTGACTTTAGAAAGCATCAGCGAAGATCAGATCAAGGTAGCGGATGTCACGCAGGGGGAAATTTGTCAAAAAGAAGACCAAATTAAGCAAACTGAAGGTGAAATTGTTCAGCAAATTAGAGTTCCGAGCGATCTGCCAACTGAAAGAGATCAACTTAAACAAATTAGACTAGGCCTCCCAATTGCGGGAAGAATGGACTCTAAAATGGCTGTAGCTTTACGTAGGGAATATCTACTGAAACCTCCAATGTGTCCCTCTCGCGGAATGAGGCTTCGGGAAGTCAGTTTACTTGCTGATCGTGGAAGATTCAAAGAAATTAAGCAAAGTTGGTCTCGTCAGCTAAAAGAAGAAGACGAAGATGGAAACGTCAGTGTAAATGGCAGCAGTTCAAACAAAGTTGGATCCCCATCGAAGGATGGAGACAGCTCGCGAGAAGAGAACGGAACGGATGATATTCGAAGACGCAGTTCGATAGTTGGAAGGGCTTCGTCAGGAGGAAGTAAATTACCCCTCGGTGTTGCATCCATCGGGACATCATCCAAAGTTCTCCAGACTGCTGAATGCGGAGTAAGAATAGATAATCCGGATTCAAGCGATAAAGCCTCATCTAGTGTTAGCAATTCATCAACACCTGTGTCATCTGGCTTTGTAAAGTCAGGTGGTACATCGAGTGCATCAGGTGTATCGAGTGCAATAGGGGCATCAAGTGCTTCAGGGTTATCAAGTGCTGCAAGTACATCAAGTGTATCAAGTTTATCAAGTGCTCCAGTGTCATCTAGTGCAGCAATGCCATCGAGTGAAACAAGGTCATCCAGTGTATCTAGTGCGCCAGGGTCATTCAGTGCAACGGTATTAACCAATACGGCTGGGTCTTCCAGTGCAATAGGGTCTTCTGTATCTGCAGCATTTAATGCTCCTCGAGCAATATCTTCCGCTGCACTGTGTTCTTCGACCGCTTTAGGTTCTAACAAAGTTTCTGCTTTAATTGCTACAACCACTGCTGGTGTTAATGCTGCTACCGCTACAGCAGCAGCTACTGGGGTTGTTAATGCAAGCAACATAACGACACCTGCTTCGCAACATTCGTCCGCTAAAACTGTACGTTAAATGCTCAAAGTTGTTCAATGTTATCCAGTCAGTTATTTCTGGATGCGTCTGATGTATCACCCGTCCGTCTGTGATACTTGCCGATCTTATTCTTATTTCTTGTCTGTCGAATGTATCTTTGAATTGTTGTCCTCTTTATATTTGGGTTAAGAAATGAAACGCCATTCTTGGCGCCACGCAGTACTAATCTTGTATAACCTTTAACTGGTCGGTTTTAGTGCATTTTGTGTTTGAATATTATAGGCCAACTTCCTTTTTTAAATTTGTTCTGTTGGTCTAAGACAGTCGGAAATTTAGTTTGCCTTTTCTTAGAAATTATTTTTAAATAAGCCTAGAACTTCCGATTCGGATTTTTTGACGGAAGTTATCATGGAAATGTATCACTAACCCAAAGAGTAGGTATTTTGGAAAAATTTCACTTTTTCATTTTGTGTCAAAATGTAAGTGTATTAGTAATAAGGCGACAAATTTAACAGTCGTAGGATGCTGTAGACCTAAGTAACTATGTATTTATAAACTTAAGCACTTCTAATTTACGAGGTCTATGTGCCGCACTTATGCTATTAAATGTCACACTTCAATGTACGTACTAAGTATATATGTATGTACGTAGCATGTAGTGAGAACTTACGAAATTCTAAATTAGTTGTAAAATATTTCTGGCGGCCAAAACAATATCTTCTTCTTGTTTTAAGTTAATTGTTCGTTTCGACGACTATTTAACTTTTTATTTTAACATAAAACGGTAATTAAATTTAAGAGAATTCTATTTGAACTGAATCGAGCTATTTTCTGAACGAAAAGATTTAATGCCAATCCATGATTAATATACTTACACAATTTTCCAGCCAGACAAGCGAGATAATAATGAAAAGATAATATAATTTAAAAGTTTGTATAAGAAGATTCACCAATCAAGAAATGGGATGATTTAGATCAAAAGTGATTCAAGCAGAAAATCCGATTAAGATACGTTCTTAATAGATTGTTTTATATTTGTGTGTAGAGAACAAATTAGATCTACAGTACATGTACAGGATTCGAGCTTATTATCATGAATGCTCTAAACAGATGTTTAGTCCATGGCAGGCTTTTAGCCTATCATTAAATATTCGCTTTTAGAATTTTTCTCGAAGGAATAATATTTTAAGTCATATTTCTCAGCCAAAACAATTTTGTATCTATCGGTTATAATTTCTTGGACGAAAAATTTATCTCCCATCGACCTTATAGTACATGATAATTTACTATTATAGGCTAAGACGTTTATAGGCCCATAGGCTAAGTGCAAGTAATTTGTAAAGTTAGTTTTTCAATTTTCTGAGATATTTTCTAGGAAGTGCAGTGCCTTAACGTTTTACAACTGCACTTGCTTAAGCTACTTTAAATGTCATCAATCCAATACTCTCAATTTAGTTCCACATCATATAAATAATCTAGTAAATAATTCTGGGTTAAGCTTTTGATGTAGTCTTGTGTTCAGTGAATTATAAGTTACTAGATTCGTTTATAATAGTCAGATACTTTTTGGTCATTTCCATGATTATGATTTTGTAGATTTTTGTTTGTAATATAATATTTCGGACTGTTGCTAAATTACTTGTACAACGGCATTATATATGCCATTACCTCTATATTGAGTCATTCATTCAGATTAATTTTTGTAAGAAATTTCTTCTGTCACAGATTTAGAGCGGATCAATGAATTTGTTGAGGAAATTAATAATGAATAATTAAAATCAATTGTCTTTCACTTTTGTATCTCAATTTGTCTCACTGTTCATATACTGCATGTTTGTATGATATGTAATTATATTGTAGCTGTTTTAAAAAATATGCGACATTTTGCTGTATTTAGATGGTGTTTTTGTTGCGCTTTTTGATTATTTATTTGGGTTTGATGCAGTTTAACTTCAGCTCGCGTATAATTGCAATACTGCAGCAGTATTTATTGTTCAACACCATCACTGCAAGACTCAGCATTTGCGGTGCGAATAGTGTGAATAAAAGTGTGCTTAGCAGCTAGTTCAGATTCTAAAGGTAGAAATTAGAAACATCTAGAGCATGTTTAGAACCTGACTTCAGAAGAATGATTGATTCGATAGAATGCGCAAATGAAATGAAGATTTGATGAGAAGAGATTAAGATAGAAAGATCGAAAAGAGATGCACAATTTCATATCAATCAATGCATATATAGAGATAAAAGTATGAACAGAATATGCATGTAAGAGTCAATTGGAAGAGCTGCTCTGACCTGCCGTTAGGATGTACGATAAGATTTGCATATAATTATGTTAAAATAATCAAAATAAATGGCGTTAAAATAATCATTCAGCACCGTTGAAATGATACAAGATGACATAAGCAGATAAAAGATTTACTGGCCAATTGCTGCTAAATGATGACAAAAAGGCTGCCACTTTGGATGATGACAAAAAGACAGGAAGACATAGAAATAAAACGATGACTTAAGCGTCTTCGAGTTACTCGGAGAACACAATGTAATCATTTTATAGCCTATTTGTCACTTCTTTATTGTATATTGGCTGGAACTGAACGAAAAGAAATGCAAGATAGCTTCCTTGGCTTTCAAAGAATTAAATTAGGTAAACTTCCACTCTGACCTCTTAGCAATCTATCAACCCTTTCGTAATCTTCGCTCCTCCGTAAAAAACCTACTAACTGTACCAGACATCAAATCTGCCATTGACAGACTTCATGTTTTCTGCTCCGGCCATGCGTAACGCACTGCCTCACTTCAATCATATAACTGTATTAGTACTTTCTTGGACAAGCTAAAAACTAATTTCTTTCCGCCATATGTCTAAATTTTGACCCTCTTGCTCTCGATCTCGGACTTGCAGTTCTGATCTCGCTTTCTCTTATAGTCTTTGCATATTCAGTTAGCATCTTGTGGTGGTTTGGCGCCTATTTGTACAGAATCTGCGAGAGACGTCCCTGACATTGCCTTATGGCGAGGAATCGGACGTTAAATTCTTATTGATTGATTGATATCGCAGTTTAAAATAATAATATGACGAAGAAATTTTAACACCGCTAATATGGTAATTTTACATTAACTCGTATACATGTACGTCAACCTTCTATAAAGTTAGCCAGTCGATTGTAATTGTATAGTATTGGACCTGCATGATAGAGAGAGCTGTTCATTTCATATTTAAATTGATTTATGGGATATTTATATGGAACTTTTTGTCTATTGATGAATTACTACAATGCTTTTGAGAATAGAGAAACTTTACAATGCAATAAAATTGCCTATACTGTGTCGTGTCATAGAATTTGCATTTACTATCCGAAGGTGAACCTCAAAAATTCAAATGAAAATTTATTAATTCAGTAGTAGTCTCAGTTTGTACGTAGTTAAGTAATTGCATTGTTCAGCAAATTCCTAGGAATAAGAAGACCCTAAGCTGAAGAAGGCATAAAGGGTCCAAATAGAGGCAGAGGAAGGCCGAGATAAGGAATGTTAGATGATTTAAAGACCAACTCATATGTGGACATGAAGAGGAAAGCGGAAGACAGAGAAGAGTGGATGCGATATATACCATGGATCTGCCAGCAGACAGTGCACTAAGAGAGAAGAAAACCCATATCGACCTTAAATTAGATTTGTTTAATAACGACTTAATAAATGCCATTCAAGCATGTCAAATTGTCTTCAAATGGTTTAATTTCAATTACTACTTAATTATTTATAACATCATATTATAACAATATAGTATATTATATTATCATATTATAACAATATCATATTTATAACAAATAAACGATAAAAATCGGCATTCAAGCATTGCTTTGCAGAGAAAGTGAACCATCTCATGGTAACGTAGTAACCAGTAGCCAAGATGCTGTTTTTCTTCGATCAAAGTTGTAACTTTAACTTAAATCTTGACAAAAATTAAACTGTTGTCGCAATCAATTTTTAAGTCACAGACAATCACAAATATCTTTTAATAGCAACCAAGCTTTAAAGTGAGTACACAGCCCAAATTATAGCAACACTGCAGCTATCTTGCATTATAAGTAGCAGACTACCAGTTTAAAGCCCAGCCGTACCGTATCCGATAGTCTCTCGTACCCATGCTTTGAGCAAACACACACTAAACCTTGCATTATAGCTTCAAACTATATAGCGTGTATGACGTCCCCATAAAGCGATTCAAAATTAACCCATGATCGAATCCAGATCGTTACCTAGATACATTTCAGTAGTAGTATATATTTTTATGTACGAAGTGCGACACGAGCCTTATTGAGAATATCTTGACGTATTTTCGGGTACGTGGGATGCACTTTGAGAACGCTGTGACATATGTCTATAGCATCGACGTATTTCTGGGCGCGCAGGTAGTTGAAGGCCAGCTTGTACCCCACTGCAGGCGAATTAGCGCCGCCGCCGCCGTGCTTCCACGCCAGCTCGTAGTTCTGAGCGGCCTGCGCATGCGCCTGCGCTCGCTCCTTTATGTAGCCGAGATACTCATAGGCCTTGGCGCAGGAACGGTTGCGTCGTAGACATCTCTCGAGCAGCTCAGTGGCCGCATCGTCCTTAGAGTCCTGAATGTAGTGATCAGCCAGAAGCAGCCAGCTAGGTGTAGCAAGAAATAGCCGTACAGATTAGTTCAGCAAATAGTATTATTGTTGATAGGTCACACCCTAAGGGGGGAAGTCTACTAAAAGTAGTCATAGAAGGCAGAATGGAAGGAAATATAGGCAGAGGCAGGCCGAGATTAGGAATGTGTGATGATTTAAAGATTCACTCATATGTCGACATGCAGAGGAAAGCGGAAGACAGAGAAGAGTGCAGGCGATATATACCAAGGACCTGCCAGTAGGCAGTGCACTAAGAGAGATATTATTGTTAATATTCCCCGTGTAGTATCAGGGTCTCTAATGAATAACAGACCATTCATAAAACGCACGTGTCTACGAGGCAACTCACTGTAATCACCGTAAAATCCGTATTATCCTCCAGATAAAAGCTATATTAAAGTTTAACAATGGCTTAGTCTTTGTGTTGGGATGTACTTATCCGTCAACGGTTCGATTTTACTAAGAATTAAAGTGAAATTTTATTAAAAATACGCACCTTGGACCTGCCTCTTCTCAGAATACTCGAGACTAGTAGAGAAGAGAAGAGAAGGAGAAATTGATAGCATTGCTTGTTTAGTCCTTCATCCATCAACATCAAAAGAATGTTCATCACCAAAGGTTTTGGCACATACTCATAAGGTAATTACTGTATTTCTAACCATAACTTAAGCTCTATGCCAAAAGAGCTATCGTCTATCGTATCAAAATGGATTAGTCCTTTAATACGCACTAGAAGCGGGAATAGTTAATAAATATTAAGCTTTAAGTAACATTCCGTAAGCAACTAAATGTAAATTTTTAAAGCTGGTAAAGCTTAAAACGTCAGTTAACGTCAGTTTCCTCACTCAAAAGCGATGTCACTGACGTAACAATCGATATCTAATCTATAGATCTATATTGGCACGTTGTCCAACAGTAAACCAATAAGTGTAGGATTCAAATCTAGTGCTCTTCCTGTCACTGACCTATTTTTTCGACACAGGAAACTGGCGGAAAATCTAACCAGTAACAACTGTTAAATTCCAAGCTACGGATAGCACGTAAAGACATAGGTATCGACTTCATATGAATTTTTTACCTTGACTCAAAGTAATTCGCTTCATCCATGTTCCACGGCAGCTGGGCGATGTGATTGAGAGTGTCAAGAGCTTTCTTCTGATCCCTCAACAACGTATATCCCACAGCTAAACCGTACAAAACTCCAACGCTAACAGAGCTTCTCGTATTCGACATCTCATTCAATCTCTCCACAGCCTGCTCCACGCTAGATCTATTCTTCGTTGAGATGAGCAGAAGATGTCCCAATAGCTTGTGACGCTGGTCGCCAAGCTTTGGCTTCAATTCTCTCAACAACATGTCAGCCGTTCTCAAAGCGGCTCGCTCGCTTTCCACTTTATCAGACGCTTCTTCTGCTCCTGAACCTGCTTCGAATAATGTTCCGCCGATGGTGTCATTGTCCGGGTTCAGACAGATTTCAACCATGTTATAAGTGGCATTGGTGCCGTACTCGGAATCCTTGCGGGCTTTGTTTAGATATCCAAGAGCTTCGTTGGGTTTACCGATGTAGCGTAAATACAGTCCATAGCAGTAGTTATATCCGGATTCCAGAGACGCCCGGCCAGACGACTTCTCCGCCATCTCCAGATATCTCTCGCACTCTTCCAGTTTTCCAGCACGATGCAGGACTTCGATGATTCGCGCGAGTCCAGCGTAGTGGTCGGGTTTGTCGTGTAATATTTGACGAAAATGCGACGTGGCCTGTTCTACGTCGTCTTTACGAAACATCATGTCCGCCATTAGAACACTGGCGGCGTCCCGTTCCTTGCCTTCCCTCAGCATCGTGCTACACAGCTGCTGGCATGAGTCCAAGTCGTCTGACGTCATGTAGAGCTTAGCCAGCTCTAGCATTATCTTACCGTCTGATTCAGCATGCGACAGAGCTTCCCTGAATAGAAATCAAATCAATAAACCATATAATACAGTAGAGGATTGTCGTTCAATACATCAATGACATTCTAGCGGTATCTCACTATCTCTCTTTTCAGTGCACTACCAAGTGGCAGGTTCAAGGTACATATTCATACTCAAAGTCTGCTTTCTCACTCCTTAGATCAACAAGTTAATCCCTTCATAAAGGCTATGCCTTATCCATACCTTATGCAGCCTATAGCTTGGGAAAAGTCTATATCTAGCGGTATATATTTCTCTAATTATCTATAAATTGCTAGTATTATATTGTGCGATGACTTTAGCAATCTCGCTTGGTAGATTGTATCAAATCCAAAAGTTAGACTAATATCAGTTAAACAAAATTCATAGCCCAGTAAATCACTTAAATACAATTAATATAATCAGGGAAATAAATTCACTAATTTAACAATTTAGCTGGTATCCTATTTCCAACTCCAACTCGGAATCGCTGACAGATTTACAGCGAACAAATAATCTGGAAATATAATATAAAAGCCTTTGAAAAGCAACAACAACAACTGATTACAAGTTCAAAGCAATAGCAATGTCATCTTTACTCAAGCATTAATAAATAACATTACCTATAGTTATGGTACCCGCGTTACTGACAACGACGAACCGTGGACTGCATGTATCGTATAAAGCGACAAAACACTAATATCCAAAGAAAGAGCATTCAGACGGTGAGCGCCCAGGCTCTAGAAATTGCTACAAAATATTCTAACACGCATGGAAAAAAGTACAATTTCATCTTCATCCCATTTACACTGGGATTCAATGGAAGCTGATGATGACAACGATTACCTATAGTTCTGTATGGCGCCATCAATGTTTGAGTCTGCTAGATCATGTTGTGCTATCCTGCAGCACAGAGTAGCGAGAAATTTCTTTTCCCCCGTGAGTGCTTCCAGTTGCTCCACGGCAGTTCTTGTTACCACTTTGTCTGCGAGCTCTTTGGCCTTTCGGAGATTTTCCATTTTTTTGTTTGAGGCACCTCGGAACTCCCGCACCTGAGCGAGCAATGCTAGATATCTGGCCTGCTCTGAGAGCCCTTCCAGACCACCGTCAGCTTCTTTGTCTATTGCCTAAAAAGATAATGCATACCCTTCAGCAGTTGAATTATTAATCAATCATCTGTCATGCTAGAATAAACATTATCATCTTGGCACATTTATACTAAGGATTTTATTGAACATATGTAGCCCCCTACTAATGCCAATCAATGATATTGTACATTATATCATTATATTATATAAAATTATATTTTTAAAATTCGAAATTTGTATATGCCACTTGTGGGCGTCTATTTCCTTTCATGTGCTCAAACTGCTTATTGTAAATGACAATTGCGATATGCGTATGATGAATAAAATAGAATTATGTAAGTATCTGTAATCATCATCATCTTCCATTGAATACCAATTTAACTAAGGTCTGGATTAAACAAGTATCTATCAACGGTAGAAACATCGAATGATCTCCTGTTACTCAAGACGTCTCTTAAACAAGAATTTATGAAAGATTAAAGTTTAGACAAAATTGCCTGCTACAAACAACATAGACATTGAACAGGCATCGGCGAAAAGCTCAGGCCTATACCTTGGCCTATCCTGTTACAGTATATAAAGACTGAACAAGTATACGTGAAAAGTTGAAATCATTAACATTAGCAAAACAAAGCACGTAACATCATGGAACATTAATGAACAGTGTGAATCTAGATTTGATGCAGAACAATAGCTAAATTACTAAAATCAAAAATTCTTACATTAAATTAATACAAATGCTATTCTATAGATACAACATTTAATTAATTATTCAACTCCGCCACTTACTTCATCTGTAGACTACTACGCTATGGCATATAACTGCTGTACTATTTACTATGTTGTAAGATGACTATATGATGTAGATATTGTCATTTTGTAAGTAGGCCTATCTGCAGTTGTATGATTGTGATGAAATAAGGAACAGATTATTATTATTATTGTTAACAATTATTCATTATACTAATAATATATGTAACTTAGCAATATTTATTTAACAATTTAGAAAAGTTCTTTGTATACAAGTTTAAATTTTTCCAAGAATTAACTTCAGCAAGAACACGATATCAGCCTTTTCAGGTGTTACTATACATGGGCTCTTCATTTAAATTCAAAACTAGATGTTAAAGTTGCTATGAAATTCTAATAATAATAATTTGGTTTTCACCTGAAGTAGAACTTTCTCAGCTTTTTCATATTGCTTAAGACGCATGAGCAACTCTGCCAGATCATGCCTGAGGAACGGCTGACCTCCTTGCTTCAAAGCTGCTTCATAGTAGTTGATGGCTTTACCAAACTGATGCGTGCGTACCAAAGCCTCGCCAATCTTGCTGGCAAGAACGGCATCTTTAGGATTCTTTTTGAGAGCTGCTTCGTATACTTCAATAGCCTTATCAGGTTCCTGTATCTTAAGGTATGCATCTCCCAGAAGTAAATGCGTTTGTTGGCTTGGAAATTTCTCAGCCAACTCCCGATAGCATCCTGCATAAAGACGCTTGTCGTTGCGATGATTTAGATAAATGTCGGCCATCTTTTCTCGAGCCTGAATAAAGTACTGATCATCAGGTCCAATGCTGCGTAACATCTCCAGGGCTCCATCAACATCACCTCGTGCTAGCGCCAAATCTACGTTGGCTATTGTTATTCTAACTTCTTCACCAGTGCCTTTAAAGCTGTTTATTGCATCCTGCATTACCTTTGCGGCTTCAGGTTGTTGGTTTAACATTCTTAAAGTGTCCGCTAGTTCTATGTAAAGCGATACTCTGTCGTTAACACTGACTGCGGCTTTCTTGCCACCCACTGTAGATGATCTACTCCCAGACAGTCGAACTCCTGGTAACTGCATGGCTTGCTGAAGCGTTTTCAGGGCTTCCTGTAGATCACCCTGCTTCTTTAAAATACGAGACTTTATGAGATGATACACAGGATGTTCTCTGACTTCAAAGTTGTAACTCAGTCCCATCTCGAGCGACTGGTTAGCTGCCTTGAAGTCGTTTGAGTGAAGATAAACCTGAGACATAAGGATATGACACTCAGACGATTCTTTGTTCTGCTCAAGACAGCGTTGAAGCAAACCGGTCGCTCCTTCAATGTCACCAGAGAGAAATTTCGCTTTAGCCATTAGATAGAGCCCATCAAGTAGTCCAGGTACAGCCTTACATAGCGGTTCCAGCACCTGAAGACATCTTTCAAGGATTGGACTAGAGGCCTGAGATTTTCCAAGAGGTTGCTGAGGTGCAAAGGTCATGTAATCAGACATGACCTGAACGAGAAAGTTGGGATTGAGTGCAAGAAAATATTCTAAACTCAACGGCAAACCTCGGAGACCAATCAGATGCGTATCCAGGGCCTTGTTGAGCAAGGAGATCGCCTTTTCTGATGATTCGTTTCGTTTCATACACAAGAAAGCATTGAGGTATACCAGTTCGGCAGAGGTTCCGATGTTGTCCTTCACCTCCGAGAGAAATTCCAGCTGGCTTGCAGCTTCTTCAACCTGGTTGTCTAGTAACTGACAATGAATCAGTCCAGTCAAAGCTGTGAGACTGGACTCATCAAGATTTAAAGTACTGCGATAGCATGTTATTGCATCCTTTGAATTTCCAGCCATCAAGAATTCGTAAGCAAGTTCAGCCATATAATCAGCGTCACTGCTATTGATACTTACAGCCTTTCTTTGCAATTTATAAGTTCGCTCAAGGACCGCAGAGTTACGCCCACTTACTCTGCAAATAACCCGAGCGTATTCGTGCATCAGTTCAGCATTCCTTGGTTCTTCATTGACAAAATCGTCAATAAGACTATCTAAGTGATTTGATGCTTCTGAATAATTTCCATCACGACAGAGAAGCTGAAGAATGATGTGCAGCCTTGCGCGAAGACAATGGCCGTTTATTTCCAGAGCCCTCTGAGCAGTGTCGACTGTCTGGTCCCAATCCTGAAGGGCTAACTGGAGCTTCATCTTCTCAATGAATCCCGGCAAAAAGTTAGGAAATGAGACTATTGCCTGACTGGAGACATCCAATGCCTGAACATAGCTGCGCCGCATAAAGAGATAGCGCATCTTACCAAAATACGCATCGGGACTTTTAACTCCTTCGACAGAGAGAGATTCTTCAAAGTATTTAATAGACTTCTTCATCGTTGCTTCATCACCACCCAGCAGTTCCAACCATCCTTTGGCTGCCCAGGCGCTGGCAGATTTTGCATCCATTTTAATGGAACGATCAATGTATTCTCGTGCCTTGTCGTATCTTCCCGTTTGTATCAGAAATAGTCCGGCAAAGTAGAGGGCCTTAGCATTTGCTGATTTTCGTTCCGATTTAAGCTTTGAATCCAGAAGTGCCACAGACTCTTTGTCAATGTTTTGGGCCTGACGGTGTGCATGAATAAGAGCCATTGTCGAGCAAAGATTCACATCAGGCTTGTTACACAAACTGTCTAACTCGCGCATACTTTCTTGTACACGGCCTTCAAACAGCATCGCAATGGCATTGAAGTATTTCAGAACAATGTCGTTTGTATATCTGCGCTGACCATCTTTAGCGACCTGCTGCATCTGCGTGTAGTGCTTCTCTCGACACCAATAATTTAATGTTCCGATCAGCTGATTGTCTTCATCAGCCATGATTTAAAATTTATTACTGACCAATGCTAATAAAACAACAATAGACAGCAACACATCCTTATATTTCTTTTCAAATTCAGATAACAACCTTGTAAAAGAATTTTTGCAAATCTATGGAATTCAAAATAAACTTTAATTAAAATAGAATCATGAATTATCACTTATTGAATGCAATAAGATGTATGCTAGTTCTCAATCTATCCTCTGACATCGGACTGAGCTGGTGGCATGTCAGAAAATAGTTTGACAACAGATCTGTAAGTACATGGTTCAAATTCAGTGCTGTACCCATCACGAACTTGCAATCTAGCAGGAAATTGAAGTTATTGTACACTCCGGAGATAAATGTGAACATTATGTGAATTTTGGGAAAAACAATCAGTGAGGGAACAGGTTCAACTTCACTAATGGCAGGAGGTCAAGATCCCTCCATCGACTTCTTTAGACAGTATAGTGAAGTCTATGAAGAGACTATTATTTCAGCAATATTTTTATAAACTCTGTGCAAGCCATCCTTAGCTTAATTCACAGCTTTTCATGAACATACACACTTTTGTGCCACCAACAAAAATTTCAAGATCTGCCATTCTATTAAGTTTACTAATAAGTTCAAGTAATTAAACACTATTGCCAAATGCTTAGAACCTCAAGTAATGTCATAAAATTTTGAATAGCTACTTCTGACTTCCAAAGAACTATGAAGTTTCATGATTAGATTCTCAGACGAGCTGATCAGGGAGCTGATCAGGGAAAAAACTGGGGGGCTAAACCCCCTAAATTCTGTGTTAAGCCCCCTAACTTTCAACCACTTGTCCATATAATATGTAGGAAATCAAGTCCCCCATTTAGCCATCCTATTAGCCCCCTCTATTTCATGACTCATCCCAAAGCTGATTTTCATAGACAATCACCAGACTAGAAAATGTTTATCCCTGACTTATCAAATGTAACTCGCCATTTTTATTGTTATTTCAGCACCGATCTCTACATTAGAGAACAATGCTAGAGATGATTTTCTGAAGGTGAGATGATTTTTTAATTTTTTTGCTTTGCAGGCTTTGCAGTGTTGCCATCAACTTTTGATTATTTTTTGCTCTTTACCAACACAGCATATGCAATTTTTTCAACTGTATGTGCTTTATAGTTTTTTTGAATTTTTACACTGAAGAAGTTAATTATGCCTTAATTCGGCTTACCATAACGTTTTCATTTTCCCTGACTTTTCCTGGACTACCTTCAAATTCCCTGACTTTTCCACGTTTTTTCCAAAACAGTGGTCACCCTTATACTGTGAGGCATAGGCTTCATGCATCATCCAATCAACTTCCACAAAACCTATATTAAATCCTAATTTTGAAGCAGAACAGTAATTTTACTTTTTGCTCTAATGCTAAAGCACAGATGTTTTAATGCGAATTTATGGGAATGAAGATTAACTGTACTCTGCCAAGCTAATCATGCAGAGCTATACGATATAGCTCGGATATTTACAAGACCGTTAAGCCGTTATAAGATAATGGAATATAGATTGCCTACTAGTTTAAGCATTTAATATTTAAAGTGTAACCTGCGAAAGTATAGCCTTTTGTGACGGGACTAAGTTTTTTTATCTTGGGAGTACTCATTAGGCCTAAAGAGTGCAAGAGCAGTGTGAAAATATTAATAGGTACCTGGGACCAGCCATTTGACAGAGCACTAGACAGATAGACTAAAAGTATATAATAAGAACAATAATAACAGCAATTACGGCGGGATTAGCGCACTTGGTTAGGTTGTGCGTCAGTTGTCAAAGTTAAGCTTCATCGACCTCGGTTAGTACTTTGTGGGTGACCACCTTGGAAGACCGAGTGTTGGTAGGAGCTTAGGAAGGAAAAAATCCCAGGGTGATGGAAGGTTATTATTAAATCCGAGGCTGCAATTGATGCTCCTTCAAAATGCAATGATTACTAATAACCATGAAGAGGAAGGAGAAAATGGGTCTTAAACAAGCATCTGTGCTTCCAACCCAGTGTGCCGTTATGTAATTAGAGTGCTACAGGAATCAAAGACAAAATAGAGCTCTATTGAGACAAAATCAGGCCGGCGAGCAAAAAGAAGGTCCAAAAATGGTGCAAATTCAAAAATCAGAAAATCAGTCCAAAGTATATATATATATATATACATATATATATATATATATATAACATATTAAATAAAATCTTAATTTCAGTATGTTATTTAATATTTAAAAATTGTTTAGTGCTATCATCAATAACAAACAGCATGACTTGCACCGGCAAGTCATGCTGTATGTCAATCTTCCGCCGATTAAGGATATTTTGAACTTTAGGCTCAGGGAGATGGCTCATCCTTTCCTTTGACCATCTAAGCGCTCAACTTTGATGGATAGGAACTTTATAATTAGAATGTTATAGAATAACTCTTATTAAGTCCTTTTAACAATGTGTACATGTGTTTATTAAATTCTGTTTTGCTATTTGTATATATGTAAGTTTTCTGCGGTATATCATATTTAATGTAATAAACGAATATTAAACATAAAATAAAAATATATATTAAACGAATATATGATATAATTGTTAAACACTATTTTCTTATTTACTACCTGAGACGCTAAATTCCTTGTTGCCTAGTAATCATCACCGGAAGAACTGAACTAAAAGCAATTTTTGACATTATTCCACAGCTAACAACATTCAGGAATACCTGGATAATAACAACAATTAGAGTTTACATATTTAAGCAGTTTATTATAAATATAAATAAAATGGATACTTCTAGCACTATGAGACCAAGCCAAGCTGGCTAGTAAAATTAAGGTTCATTATACAATTCACATTCGCATTAGTAGCCTATTTTAGTAAATTCATATAATTCATTTTGAGTCGTTACACTTCAGCGACTTGACTACTGGAGATTCTTAGCTGTATAGAGTGTACTTGTGTGAACTTGTCAATATTGATATATTTTGTATTTTCAATAATGTAATCTTTGCAATTTAATATTATGTTTAAAGTATAGTTAATAAATGCGATATTAGCTATAACTATTGAGATTGTTAGTTTGCGTGAATTTGAAAATTATAATGAAGTCTATTGAACTGTGTATTTTAACCAAAGTGGCCTTAGTGATCAAAGTAAAGCGGCTAATATGCACTCTACTGATAGACTAATAATAGAATAAACTGCTTAAATATGTAAACTCTCTCTCTCTCTCTCTCTCTCTCTCTCTCTCTCTCTCTCTCTCTCTCTCTCTCTCTCTTAGTGCACTGCTTAACGCCTCTACCTTTCTCTCTCTTCCGCTTTCCTGTTCATGTCCACATATGAGTGGATTGTTAAATCATCTAACATTCCACATCTCGGCCTGCTCCTGCTTTTATTTCCTTCCATTCTGCCTTCTATGACCTTTCTTAGAATATTTAAACATGTGTTGATAAATGCATTTTATTGTAATGTAAATTGAAATGCATTGTATGTTAAATAATTCACTATAATAATGTAACTGTAATTTAACTATATTAACAAATATAATGTACAATTAACATTAGAACCTTCACAAGGCAGAGCTAAACGCCGATTTACTAAACTACGTACAATTTAATAATGATGGTATTTAAATGTGTATTAGTGATTGAGATATTCTTGAATCATTATTTCACTATGTGCCTATCCTTTACCTTTAAATACTACTTTTATTGCGAACATAGCTTCCGTGCCGTAATTCATCACTAAAATATTAAGGGTATCATTCAGCTATATAAAATATTAAGGGTATCATTCATAGCTGAACAAATGAAGTAGCTTAAGTGCTATCCTCATTTACGTTAAATTAGTACTTAGATGGGTGACCCTTTCAGATAACTGGTATGATCAAAAACCTTCGTCATTGGGAGGTTATTCTTTAAGCTGCACTAGAATATTGATGTGGTATCAAAAGGCAGCGATTTCTAGTAATAATCATGGAGAGAAGGAGGAATTTGCAAAACTACAAAAACAGAAACAAGCAAGGAAGCTCTGTAGCACTTGCGATATCATATGTGGAACTAAATGAATATAAAATAGAAATATATGCTACCATTAGTAGGAAGTTATTCAATTCTTATGTAATCTAATTAATTTGATTTTAATATGAAGAGCCATGTTAAATTGTAGATTTATGAATGACTAACTTCCTACAATGTGTTATAATAGAAAATTTGAAGATAAATAGTTTAATTTAATTAAACACAGCTTTCCAAAGACATGTAAGTAGTTTTATAATTCTAAATCTCTATATACTTAATATGAAAGATATTCATTTTAATTTTAAATTCCTGTACATATTTAAAACAATATAAGGTTCTGTTAAATTTGTGAAGTTTCATTTTCTGAACTGAATGTAAAGTCTTTCCTGTCTACTAGTTTCTAGTTCTCAGTGTTGTAACTAGTTAGGCTTTACAATAACCAACTATTTTAAGCAATTTAATTTAAATAAATCACTATGAATTTACATTGGCCATAAGGTAATGTCAGGGACGTCTCTTGCGGTCTATGTACAAACAGACACAAAATACCACACAATGATGACTGGGTATACGAAGATTACGAAAGAAGTGAGATTAAAACAGTGTAAGTCCAAGGCGAGAGGGTCAAAATGTAGACCTATGGCGAATTTCTAAATTTTTCTTAAGTTTGGTTTTCAAAGAGAATTTATGATTTTCAGACTATCCAATTTGTCGAATGTCTAAATTTAGATCATAGATTGTAATAAATTTTACCTAAGCCTAATTAATGGACCCATATTCATAATTCAATCCAATTCAATGAAATAGAAAATGAAATCAAAGGAGCCTAAATTGGAAACATGAAATTTTTGGGAGGTACAGGTCTGAGTAAATTTTTGATATACAGGTATTTGACTGTAAATAAATCCAGATAGCATAATCCTCTAGATAGCATAATCCTCCAGATAGCATAATCCTCTAGATAGCATAATCCTCCAGATAGCATAATCCTCCAGATAGCATAATCCTCTAGATAGCATAATCCTCAAGATAGCATAATCCTCCAGATAGCATAATCCTCCAGATAGCATAATCCTCTAGATAGCATAATCCTCCAGATAGCATAATCCTCCAGATAGCATAATCCTCCAGATAGCATAATCCTCTAGATAGCATAATCCTCTAGATAGCATAATCCTCCAGATAGCATAATCCTCTAGATAGCATAATCCTCCAGATAGCATAATCCTCCAGATAGCATAATCCTCCAGATAGCATAATCCTCTAGATAGCATAATCCTCTAGATAGCATAATCCTCCAGATAGCATAATCCTCTAGATAGCATAATCCTCTAGATAGCGTAATCCTCCAGATAGCGTAATCCTCCAGATAGCATAATCCTCCAGATAGCGTAATCCTCCAGATAGCATAATACTCAAGATATCTTAATCCTCCATATAGCATAATCCTCCAAATAGTCTAATCCACCAGATGCATAATCCTCCAGATAGCATAATCCTCCAGATGCATAATCCTCCAGATAGCATAATCCTCCAGATGCGTAATCATTTAGATAGCATAGTACTCCAGATGTGTAATCCTCCAGATAGCTTAATCCTCTAGATGTGTAATCCTGCAGATAGCTTAATCCTCTAGATGTCATTTAGATAGCATAGTACTCCAGATGTGTAATCCTCCAGATAGCTTAATCCTCTAGATGTGTAATCCTGCAGATAGCTTAATCCTCCAGATGTGTAATTCTCCAGATGCTTAATCCTCTAGATAGCATAGTACTCCAGATGTGTAATCCTTCAGATAGCTTAATCCTCCAGATGTGTAATCCTCCAGATAGAGCATAATCCTCCAGATAGCATAATACACCTGATTGCATAATACTCCAAATAGCAATGCCACCCAGGTGGCATAATGCATGAAGCTCATATATCACAATCCTTCTTGTTGTCAGGTATTACAGTTTCACTGTTGTATCTTCTGCAGGCACTCCGTTGTTGATCGGGAGACGAATGGAAGACGTGTAGTTAGGGTGGTAGGTAGCGGAGAACGGCTTGATCAACCTGACCCGCTCATAGTCAACTACAAAGATTCCATCAAGATCATTAACTGTGATCCATACTTAAGAACGCTAGGCATAAGATGGCTGCGAGGTAATTGTTAGTTCTGTCTTCAATTAATTGAAGTAACTAATTAAACTTATTTTCAATAATGTAGCTATTTAATTTTTTTACCTCATTTGTATCCTTTACGTATAAGCTTGTGTATAGTTTTGGTGACTTTTGGCATGAATTCATGTTAGATTCATTTTTATTCATTTTTAAAATTTGTTGTCACCATACTTTTAAACATTAATAAATTACTGCTACATATAGCCACTAAAGCTCTAGTTAAACTAACTACCTGAGTGACTCAATCAATAAGAGCTCTAATAAATAGACATCAAGCCACATTCGAAAAATTTAATAATTTATTTGCTGAAATTCTATGTAATTCTTTTGCAGGCACATCGTTGTGGCTGGTCAAGGATTGCTGTGGCATTGTCTGCGCGGTATTCACGTGGTCGTTGATTATATTCGCTGAGTTTGTTGTGTGGGGTATATTACTTCTTCCCTCCACTGACACCCTCCATGCTTACATCAATGGCGCAATATTTCAACTCTTCACCTGCCTTGCTATTGCATCACACCTGAAAGCTATGTTTATTGATCCTGTATGTATGACTTTCAATTATACATTTATCTAAATATATACTTATAAAAAAGAAGGAACCATTGTCTGTAAGGTTTCTTTTATATACTGTACGTACTCACTTGAAAAACTGAAGTATTAAACTTTGATAAGTAAATGTCATTGTGCTTGGCAATTAAGTACTTCAAATTGAAGAATACATTCAAAGAATACATTCTTTGGATCTTTCAATGAAAGTTCCAAGATGCAAACAGTATTGTGAAATTTAAATACATACTGTTAAATTTGAACGCTCGCAGATGTGTATATACAGATTATACACGTGTATATGTGTGTGTGTGTGTGCGTCCGTGCGTGTGTGTACATATATATTGATCTCTACATACGTATGTCTACGTTAGGGATGTGCTATGATTAATGTTTGATTAATCTGTTGATTAACTATTCCATTGTTCTAGTCCCTGATAATGATACATCAAAAAAATAGGCACAGTTATCGCAGTTGTTGTGAAATTGAGTATAGATTTTCTTAAAATTGATAGTCTGACTGCTTGTTGGCTTGATTGATTTATTGAATAAATGATTGCTTGATTGTTAGGGCGCTGTAGAACGAGGTAATGCTACGCTAGAGAACATTGCACAGTTAGGACTGGGTGATGGAGAGGTGGGGTACAGATGTCCTAAGTGTATGTGCCTAAAACCTACGAGAGCCCATCACTGTAGGTACGACGTCCACAATACATAGATGTCCTAAGTGTATGTGCCTAAAACCTACAAGAGTCCATCACTGTAGGTATGGCATCCACAATACATAGATGTCCTAAGTGTATGTGTCTAAAGCCTACCCGAGCCCATCACTGCAGGTACTGCAGGTACACCATCCACAATGCATAGATGTCCTAAGTGTATGTGTCTAAAGCCTACAAGAGCCCATCACTGTAGGTATGACATCCACAATGCATAGAGAATTCCTATATCAATCATTTGGCATGATGAAAGAAAGAAAAGTTTATATTATTTAGCATTAGCTTAGTGGGACATAAGTATATTGAATGTCCGTAATGCCTTCGTATTATATGAAAAAAAGATGCTAGAAATCTTATTTATTATTGTTTCACTGTTTGCTATTTTTACTATTATAATGTTTAAAATTGTTCTTCTATATTAATAATTATGCATTGACACTGATATTAGTAGTTGTTTTGTTTGAAATCTCTCTCGTCGTAGTACTGAAATTACTGGAACAGATTTTGAACAAATTAAGATACAATGCTAGGCATAAGACAAACAATGTGATCTGGGAACTATAAATAAATGAGTTTTTAGGTTTAACATTACTGATTGTTAATTAAGCTTTTTTCTTTTGAAAGTTGTTTCTTTAAACAACACTTTTTTTATAGAAAAATTTAGGAACTAAAGTTTAATTATATATATATATATATATATATAGTATCTATATATAATATATATATATATATATAAATATATATATAATATATATATATATATATATATATATATATATATTTTGTATAATTAAGATATTTTATCAGTGAATTATTTCTTTCTTAATGTCAAAATAAAATTCATAGTAATTAACAGAATATTTTATTGAAATACATGTATATTTTAATCTATGAAACTAGCATTTCTTCGTGTTTTTGTCTGTCATACACAGAATATGCAGAAGATGTATTCGTAAAATGGATCATCACTGTCCGTGGGTGAACAATTGTATAGGAGAGTTTAATCAAAAGTTTTTTCTGCTGTTTCTGGTAAATATTGTTTTACCTATCAGTTTGTATTGTAACAAAATGTAGAATAGGCTAAACATTCCCTGCTCTTGTCTAATGAGGTGTCTAAGTCATAAAAACAACTTAGTAAGGCAATAGGAATCCCTGTAAGAGCCATGTCTTCCGAAGTGTCTTTATTGTGAATGAGGTCAAACTATTTCCTGCTTCTCTTTAAAGGGCATTGAAAGCAGACGGTTATATAGATATATGTGCATTGTATACTCAATGTTGCCGAACATTTGAAAGAAATAGTTTATACTGATAAGGTGAGTATACCATTGGTAATGATCGAGTGTACTTCATTGTCAAATGTGGTTAGAGTAATAGGTGGCTTATTTGCTAATATAATGCTATGCTTACCAGATTCACACATCTGATAAACTATGGTTTATAAATGATTGATGAAATATGATGTACATCTTAAATACCAGATTGATGTTTAATGCTTTTTCATACAATTCTATTTTTGCCATATTGTTTACTTGAAGGTGATATGTTAAGGAAAATGTTGATATATAAATTCACTTAGACTTATTTTCTAGCAGATAGCAGATGGTTAATAACGAGAAGTGTATTTAAATAAAATTAAAGCAATAAATATTAGAGTTTTTGTCATTTTTACCCATAGTTCTACTTTTATAGGCATCACCTGCTTATCATTTGATTGTGCGTCTTTATTTGCAAGTTTCATTACTGGAACATTGTTTTATTTGCAGGCATACATATTTTTCATATCAATTCATGCATTCTACATGACTGTACGACACTTCATTGTCTGCATAAGTGGTGGCTGGAATAGTACGTATGCTGCTTTATATCTCTAGTGTATTGTGAAATGGTCTATCCTAGGCACATATTCTTAATCGCACTGTTTCATGCACACAGCATGGCCCAACCTATACATCACGTCAAGATAGCTATACAGTATCCATACCATAGTGTACCCTTTAGATTGAGAAATATATGGTTTCTAGTAAGGTTTGCCCTTGGCATCTCACCTACGTCTTCTTCTCTTCAGTGCACTGCCAAATGGCAGGTTCAAGGTACATATTCTTACTCAAAGTCTGTCTTCTCGCTCCATAAGAGCACTCCTTAGATCAACAAGTTAATCCCTTCATAAAGTCTATGCCTTATCCCTGCCTTATGTAGCCTATGGCTTGGGAAAAATATGGCTTCTGAGGTGGTTTCCCGTTGGCTTCCTCAGACCTACGTCTTAGTACCTATTTATTTAGTCTTTTTTCGGTGGCCCATACTCAACATTAACTGTCTTCGCATCTGTTTCACATTATAATTAGGTTATATTTAACCTTTTGGCGCTTTTTGTGAGATTCCATCATAGAACCATGAAGCTATGCTTAGCCGCTGTTTCTCTTTATTAGGATTATCGGCCGACCAGTGTCACTAGTTATTCGCCACCTGTTTTAACATTCTAGCTACTCTGACATTCGGTAGACTTATAAAATAGTTTTGTAAGCACTAGTTAAAAGTTTCTCAAGATAAAATCTGAAACTTTGTGCTTTGACTTCAGAAACTATGTGCTGTGCGTGAAACTTTGCTTTACATTGCTCGAGAGTTGTTGCATTTAAGTATTGAAAGCTACTCTTCAAGTGGAAATGGAAATCATCCGTGATGCAGCTTTCCTTTATGTGCATTAATGAGCAATACAGCAAATTCCACCATGAAGTTTATAATTTTATACCTAGGTGATGTGACTGTACTAAGGAGAGATATGATATCTCTATGTAGGATATTATTTTAGTGTCGACTGTTGTCGCAGTGTAACAATATATAATTTTATCTCTTCACATCTGGTGCAAAATTTTTAATATTCAGTTATTCTGTAATATTTTAATTTTCAATATTCAAGTAATTTTGTATACTGTAGCTATTTTAAAGCCTCAGTTTAATATATCCTATTGTGTATATTCATTTTTTGTTTCCATGAATACACTGAAGAAAAGACCAACCGTTAACTGCATGTCTTTCAAGAGGAGGCAAAGCAAAACTGAGGAAGGCAACGGGAAGCCACCTCAGAAGCCATATTTTTCTAAACTATGGGCTACATAAGTTAAGACATTACCTTTTGTGAATGGATTAACTTGTTAATCTCTAGAGTACACTACATGAAACGTGAAAACAGACTCTTAGTATCAAGATGTACCTCCTTGAACCTGCCACTTGACAGAGCGCTAGAGAGAGAGAGATTGAGAGAGAGAATTATGTTTTATTTCAAAAATATACCCAAATATGCACACACGCTAGGCCGTCAAAGAGGGTAAAAAACCTATCTAGTTGATCACCCATTACGCATGCATAAAAAAAAAAAAAAAAAAAAATATGCAAACTATAAATGAACAAAGCAAATCAGACTTATATTAATTCAAAGAATAGAAGTATAGAAGTAATGTGCACATAAATACGCATAAACATACACACAAGATTATGTATATACAGTGCATGTATGTACCTTTAGCTTGCACAACGGCCTCTCCGATTCTTTCGACAGTCCTGATGGTCTTGCTGATCGTTGAGTCCATTGTCTTCTCCATATTCACTGGAGTCATGTTCGGCTCGCAGCTCTGCGCCATCTGCGATGATGAAACCGTGAGTTTCAATATATATATATATATATATATATATATATAATGTATACAATATACATCGATGTATATAATATACATCGTTTTATTCGAGTCACCAAAACTTATAATTTAAAAAATCAACGTCAAAGTCTGCACGTCTAGATGATCCCAAAGATATATCCAATAAATATCAGTGAAATATGTGACAACCTACGCGAGACCATGATATGGATAGAATTTTACATTTTTTTAAAGTCATTCTTCCTTTCCTTGTTGTTCAATAGTTGTTAGCATTTTCACGCATGCTATGTTATTTTGCATTATTCACACCGTACAGGAATTAAAAAGCGACTGTGATGTTTAACTGTTTTTATTTTACTATTTCAGTATTTTATATTTTATTAATTTTCTCCATGTGTTGTGTACTGACTATTACGAAATAGACCAGTTGTAAGTTGCGCATTGTTGTACGAGTACCCAGAAGCAGTATTTTTCTTAGATTGATGCTATTATTAAGGATTGGTAAAAGCTTTGCCTTTGTGATTAGATTAGCATCGTGGTCAATGATGTGCTTATACTGGACTGCTAAGGTAGTTGAAAAGTGGCTGAAATATTTTGTGATACATGATTGTAATATATCCTTTAAAAGGAGCGCATATAACGATTGAAAAATGATTGCAATCTATATTTTACTCTAATGCTTTACAATTTATTATACAAAGCTATGTAGCAGGTAAGCAGAACTATATTTTTATTGTATTTGATTGTACTGTATAATGGAATACTGTGTTTAACAGGGCATTGAGCAGCTAAAGAAAGAAGAGCGTTCGTGGGAGAAGCAGACTCGCTGGCAGGGTATGAAAGCCGTGTTTGGATCACACTTCTCCATTCGTTGGTTCTCTCCGTTCCACTCCCCACCTCCTTCCATCCTCTCGCCGGAGGTAAACCTGCGCTTTGTGTGACGTCAAATGTTAGGCACGTCTCTAGCAAATCATCTCACTGGATGTATCAACCTATTCACGTCTAGTTTAGATATATTTTCATCAGTTAGCGAGATATCGGCTTAGTTGATTTGTTTCAAAGATTAATAATAAGTTTTCGTGCATAGAAACGCATTATATGATCCCACCTGTTGAGAGAAATTTTTATTTGCTGAATACTATTTTATAAGTTAGAACTAGTAGTACACGAGCTTTGTGCCATGACATCCTCTGTTTACATAATATTTCTCTAGGTGTCACGTTAGATTGTATTCTGTTACATTGACTGTATCATTCTGCGTATGTAGTGTTTGATTGCTAATTCACGGCTGACTTCTGCTTGGCATTTTTTGTATTGTCGGTTACGTTTATATTGTTATCTGTTTAGCATTATCTTCTTATCTCTCTATATTTTTCTAGTGATAGTACAGTTCCAGTTTGTCTGAGTCAGTGGCCCATGAGGTAGCTTCCAACTGTAAATCAATACTTGCAAACCAAATGCTACCCCATCGCTGATACAAACCTAATGCTATCCCATCACTGATAAAAAAAACTCAGTGCTATCCCATAACTGATACAAACCCAGTGTTATCCCATCACTGATACCAACCCAGTGCTATCCAATAACTGATACAAACCCAGTGTTATCCGTTAAGTGATACAAACCCTGTGTTATCCAATAACTGATACGAACCCAATGTTATCCCATCACTGATATAAATCCAGTGCTATCCCATCACTTATACAAACCCAATGCCACCCCATCACTGATACAAATCCAGTGTTATCCCATCACTGATATGTTTCAAGGCATGGCACTAAACTCGCCCTTAGCCTTTAATTAGTAAGGTGGAAATAGATTTGATACTCAAAAGTACTTGCAAGATTATATATATTGCTTATAGTTATTGTAAAACGTCTGTGATACTTTCTAGATTCTGAAGCATAATGATAATTAGAGTTATATTATTAAACTGCCGAATTAATCATGTGTCACGATATTCTGTGTAAATATTTACTGATATACAATTTTACATTCAGATTGGAGTTCTTAACCACATTATTTTATTAGCTACTGCTTTGTGTTCGTTTTAAACTTTCTGATTGTCACTATTATACGGCGGCTATTAGGCTGTAAAATTATGTTATGTTGTATCCTTTACACTGAAGAATAAACCAATTTTTAACTGCATGTGTCGTAAGAGGAAACTAAGCCAGACCTGAGGAAGGCAACAGAGAAAACCTGAGGAAGGCAGCAGGAAACCTCCTCAGAAGCTTATAGCTTCTGAGGAGGTTTCCTGCTGGTGGAGCTTCTCAAGCTATAAGCTACATAAAGTATGGATAGCCTATTGTGAGGGAATTAATTTACTGATCTATGGTGTGTGAAAGCAGGCTCTTGAGTATGACTATGTACTTTGAACGTGCTACTTCTCTGAACATCGAAAAGCTAATTTGTGAATTTCATGATATTGGCCTGGATGAAAATCAGGAAACTTCCGAGACAATACTCTCTGTTAATTGATGCTCTTCTCTTTATGGCACAGATAATTTTATCAGAAGCTGTGAAATGAGAGATCAGAAAGTTCTTGTCATTCACATATGTAAACGGTATCACTATTAACATATCATACTGTAAACATTTCCCAAAAGTGAGATGCATGCATGGGGAGTTTAACTTTATGCCACATTTACAATTGGATTTGAACATAGGCCGGGCTTGAACCCCTGTCCCCCAACCTTCTCGACAATTCAGACGTTTTGTTAAAGAGTTGTCAACTTAAATAGAATGCTATGTTTATTTAATGCTGAATGAAACTTTAACTTGTGTCATTTATAATTTTCCTTATCTTATAAATTTTTCCAAGCTTTATATGTGCAATCTGTCAATTATTTAACATTTATTTCTGTTCAGTTATGTAGGGAGATTTAGTTTCACCATATATCACGATCTCCTGCCTTATGTATTTCTAGTTTCTAACAATTAATTTCTGAATGTGATAACCAGTGCAATGTTATAGTAAATGGCGTAATTTCCCTGACGTCAACCTTGAATATGAAAATGCGCTTTAAAACTTTATTGCTGTTATCATTGCTTTCATTTTAGTGCTCTTGGCTCTAAAGGACCTTGGGTTCAAAATGAAAAACGAGTTTTATTTATTTTTACATTAAAAAGGATTTAAAATACTTCAATCCCCTGCACTCTGGATGCTATATAAACGAACTATGTAAACTACATTAACGAAATATGACACTGAAGCAAACAGCAATTTAGCGCTGGATACGAATTAACAATCGCTGCCACAGATAGGTTTTTCATACAATTATTTTGCAATGGCGGCTATAGTGATTCTTTTATGTTTTTAATATTATTAAGTACATTTTTAAATTGTTGTTTTAACTTCTAGCAAGGGGACTCGTTATTATTATTATTACTACTATTACTATTATTAGTATAATTTATTACTATTATTATTAAATTAACAAAGTGTCAATGCATTGAACAATTGATCGTGAGGGCAGTCTTCTTGCTGCTTATAGTATTATTATTATTATTATTATTATTATTATTATATCGATAATACCGCTCCATGCCTCTATGGTACCTTTCCTTGTACTGATTACCCAGATTCTGGCACGCACCATTTATGGACCACCCACATACTTTCCATCGATTTTGAGCATTTGGTTCCGTAGTTCTCAATGTTGTCATGGACAACAGTAGCCCTCGAATCGTATCGTTGTTGTTGGTTGTTGTTGTTTATATTTTACTATATTATTCTATATGAATTATATATATATATATATATATATATATATATATATTTATTGGATGGAGCCAGTGGCGATATCGGTACTCAATCCGCGGATCAGTATGTGCGGGGTTCAAATCCTGGGCTCACCCGTCACTGACATCGCTTTCAAGTGAATAAACTGACGTTAATAGCTTTAGCTTTATATATATATATATATATATATATATATATATATATATATATATATATATATATATAATATATTTATACAGGGTGAGTAAAAAAAAAGATTACACCTGCAAAAAGTTTGAATATCTCAGGCTATTGTCAATATTTTCCAATAAAACTGTCTTTTAGTAATTGGTAACAAATTTCTGACGGGGTGGCCAATTTTCATCGATTTTTGTACATAGATTGGCCAGTTATGCAAGTTTCAGCAGAGAAACTCTCCATTTTTGCCTAAGAATGGCGTAAAGCACCTCCTGCAGTTCTGTCTTGCTTTTAGGCTTCGGCTGGTGTTTCTGATAGAGATGCAACATGGTTCCCCAGATATGGTAATCCAGAGGATTATGATCGGGTGAGTTTGCAGGTCATTCATTCTTCTTGATGAAATGTGGATTTCTCTCGCTGATCCATTCCTGTGCATGACGAGATGCATGAGCCGGAGCACCATCCTGCTGAAAGATGAAACCATTTGGTAGAAGGGCATAGCAATCATCAAACAGCTCCTGAAGCAGTGTTGACATAATACTGAGAGTTCACCTTTACCTTCTCGTCAATGATGTGCAATCTGCTCTTACCGTTGTAGCAAACGCCATTGCTAGGTAAAATATGGGGGGGTTGCTCTGCTGAAACTTGCATAACTGGCTGTTCGATGTACCAAAATGGATGAAAATTGGCCACTCCATAAAAACTTAGTCCTTTATTAATTGGTAGAAGTTTCATTTAAAAATATTAACAATAGCCTGAGATATTCAAACTTTTCGCAGGTGTAATATTTTTTGTTACTCACCCTATATACATACAGTATATATATATATATATGTATATATACATATATATATATATATATATATATATATATATATATATATATATATATATATATATATATATATATATATATAAATTAGTGTGAAGCGAATCTCATCAACAGATTCGAGACCAATTTGTAATTTTGTTGTAAGCGCCACCCATAGAAACTTGTTCCAGAGACAAAATAATGGGCAATAAGACGATTGATAAATTTCTAACAGATCATGATCTGGCCTAGAACTCCTCTCTCGTTTTTTTGTATATCTTGTTTTTTAACTGTAAGTTTATCACATACTCTACTTATTGACATTTCTTAATTGAAGCAAGTGTTATATAGTGCGTAACTTTAGCTATGCATTTAATTAAATTGTTTTAATTTAGATTTTCACAGATTTTTATATTCTTAGACTATGCAAACAGCTATTTATGGACGAAAGCCTACATTGGTGCAAAATTGTATATTAAACTATTCTGTGTTTAATTTTGTATTTCTGCTAAACTTATGTTTATCCAGTGCTTTGTACGGAAGGTCAGCAATGCATTGCAGTAACTCGACTCAGGTTCGGCAAAACTTCATTCCATAGTATCATCGTTATGCAACTAGTGGACGTTAAATCTGCATTGATGTTTTTATCTATTGTTCTCAAATTTTTTTATATTTTGTATATGTGAACTATCCTTTTCGTGGTTATTTATAATTAATTTATCCTAGAGATTGTAAGTTATCAAGTTACAATAACTGTAAGTTTAAGTAGGTTTAGTGTTCAAACCTCAAGTGTACTGTCAGAGTCGGACGGATGGAGTTTCTAACCCGTGGCCTGTAGCCCAAAAGGCCTGCTTGCTAACAACTCAGCCATTTGCCGGTGTAGCATATAATCGCCGTATCAGATCTCTTTTAATTCAGTATGGTCTGGGTTACATGATGACTTGCTGTGTTGTGTGATGCGATTTAATTCTTACATTTATTACCTCTTGTTGGCTTGCTATTGCTCTATTTCCTGAAAATAGATGGGGTAGCCTATTTCAACACATGAATAGTATTACATATAAGCATGGTTATTTGTGTCCTAGGAATCTTTTGCGTCTAATATAAATCCTTCATTGTAATATATATTCTTTCATTTTGTCATGTCTTAGTAGCGTAGGGGTAACATCATGAATTTTTAAATGACAGTTCCTGAGGTGAATTGAACCCGCGTGGGTCCGATTCTCAGCCGCGCTGATCTGAGAGTAATATCTCGGACATTCACTGGACTGGTTATACGGAAAACGGTCTAAATTTCCCAACAGTTTAAACATGTGGTATTAACTGTGATAGATATCAGTGGATCATTTCACTATAATGCGTGTTTAATTTTTATTGAAGATCAGGAAAACGTACACTACTCTATACGCTAGTGTATTTAGAATTTAATTAAGATGTTATGACGTAGGCCTATGTAAATTAATTTAATATTGTATTCTCTGCAATATAGTTATTTATTAATGCAATTTAAATATAGTTATTTATTAATGCAATTTAAATATAGTTATTTATTAATGCAATTAACTCTTGAAGAATATATTTTATTGTTGGTATTAAAAATTTGATCTTGCGTAAGCTCTCGCTTTTGAGTTCTCCAAAATAAATGGTCTGCAATAAATAATTAATACTCACTGTACTCATTGACCAACATTTTGATCCCTTAACATGACAAGGTCATGCAAACCTTACGGCGGCCATTATGTGAACAATAATAACCCAGCTGATGTAATCCAGACGTAGCAATAACTGATTGATTAAGCAATGCAGTCATCCACATACATGTTGTCAACCTACTATAAATACAGTGCTATTCTGTACTTAAAGATCTTAGGACTACCTGTCACTAGGCATTGAAATAGCATATATGTTTTGATACTAATGGAATACATAGAAGGTGCATGCATTGTTTACTGCAGTGTCAAATAAAATCTAATTAAGCTAAACCATTAATTTCTTTTTAAGACAAAATTAAAACCATTAATTTAAAATAAAATCTAATTAAGGTTGATTGAAGAAGTCATGAACATGGTTCCACTGTCTAAACTGAATAAAAGGCTCTGACCCTACAACCTTCTATCTATTTCACTCCTTCGCCAATATTTTCGTCTTCTTATATCTCCAAGAGGCTGTTTGGCCTCACTCTCTCCCAGGGGATCGAAACGCAGATACAAACAGCAGAGAAATGTTGCCGTTATATGAGCAACAGCTCTCTTGATCTCAGAAGAGTATGAAGTTTTAAATGTCAGATCCTGAGGTGAATTGAAACCTCATGGGTTCGAACCCAGCCGCGCTGATCTGAGAGTAAAATCTGGGACCTTCACTGGACTGGTTATACTGAAAATGGTCTAAATTTCCTAAAGATTTAATCATTTTGGTATCAAAATGTGATAGATATCAGCATAGTTGACCGTTTCACTATATTGCGTGACACTTTTATGAAGAGTTGAAGGGGAGGTGCTCTGAGAGCTATCAACACTGTTGTTGTTGTTGCTGTCTCTGATGTAGAAATCATCCAGCCATCGCATGATCCAGTCCCTCTACTTAGAATTCAAGTGTCTACCACTCTTAGCACATCAGTGGCTTGGCCAAGGGGGAATGGGTTTAGAGATGAAGTCCTTCAGCATTGGACCAGACTTTAAACAATAGAGCATCATAAAAAACTGAAAATGTGTTAAGACTGTTGAGTTGGATTATGAAAGCGACACTAGGCCAATTTATTATGAGCTGAGCTACCTGAGCACCATAATAGAGTACCATAGCAGAGCACCATACCAGAGTACCATAGCAGAGTAGGCTACTATAGCAGAGCACCATACCAGAGTACCATACCAGAGCACCACACTAGAGTGCCATACCAGAGTATCATACCAATGCCCTCATCTATCCTGACCGTACCATACTGGCTTCTCCTTCATTTGATCTAGTTCTAATCTTATCATTTGAAATTCGAAAATCTGAGACGATTCAGTGAATACCATAGGTAACATTTCTTCCACAGAAAGGGAGTATAAAGGTACAAGTTAGTCATATAACAAAAATTATATTCTTTTCTTTATAACGTAATGCGACGTCAGAGTACGTAGATCCTAGCTAAAGCAGGACATTGACCTCTTGGAGTTTTAGCTGAATATATGGCAGCGTTGTTTTGCAAACCGATGCACGGGCACTTTCCAGTTGGTATCGATGACCGATGCATGAAATGATCTTTTTGGGTTCTGCGGAATGCACTTGCGTAGGGTCTGGATTGACCATGAGAGAAGCATTGGGATCGTACTCAACGTACGATATCCGTATTCATTGTTTCGACTCTGATACGGGTCCGAATACTAATTGAGAAGATGTGACAGCGTTATTCAGTGCAGGATAACGTTGGTTGCCTACAGTATGCTGTTATACTCGTTACTCTTTGTCGTAACTAGTGGGTAGTGTGCTTAAAATTTATAGATTATATATCCATATATAAAATATTAGGCCTTAAGGCCTAATATGATACAAGAATAGGCACAGGTATTTAAGTTCCTATGAAACAGTTTAGCATGGCAACAGCTGATGTGATAATATACAAGCCATTAAGACAGCTTTTAAACTTTAATATTTCACCTAATTATAGGCCTATAGCCAGGGCCTAATTACAATTATTTAATAACTTAATTATTTCTCTGGTTTGTTTTAGCCGACGTTGTTTTCGTCAAGTAATAGGACTATTACACAGGAGGCCTATTAATTAATATATTTTTCTGTGATATATCCTCTATACTAATTTTTTACTTCGCTGTAGCCCTATGCTTCTTCTTCTGTAATTTGTTTGCATCATAGCTGATTTAGTGAAGTTTTTAAGCGTGATAAAAAGAGAAGATGCCAATTAAGTTCTAAATCATAATTTTATTTACATTTTCTATCGAATCGTTAATTGCATTTTTTAAGTGCAGCACATATACATGTATATATATATATATATATATATATATATATATATTGTCGCGAACAGCCTTGCTGCCTGTTCGTCCTCGAGCGGTTGTCTTATTCTGGACCCGCTCGACGGTCGGCAGTACTTCGAGACGGCAGCTTTTTCGTCGAATGCTTTATTAAGGGTACCGCTTGTCAGGAGGAACCGAGGTGCTGCGCCTTCAAATGATACTTCTTTCCTCGTATCATCCGTCTCGATAGGCCTTTCTTGTTCGTTACCGACTGAGTAGGCCAAGGTCCAACCACCCTTGTCTACTTCGTAATTGGGTCCTCGGGAACCCGGCGCACAGCGTCCACGCTGGACCGAGTCGGGAGTAGAAGCATACTCCCCGTCTTCTATGTATTTAGACGATGATGGTTGATTTTCTTCCATGCTCCTTTGTGATATTCGCGGTTCTCGGGGCGAAGTGATGTGGTGACCCGAACCGGTAGTGGAAGCGTCTGCGTTATCTTGGGCGATCACGGTTGGATTTTCTACCCTGCTCCCTAGTTTTACAAATTTGTAGGATATAATTAATTGATTGGTTGTTTTAACTGCGACGAACTTTATTTTCTTTACCCTACTAAAACGTCCCTTTACCTTTTTAGACTTATTCTTCCCTATCCTTTTTACTATTGGTCTTCCCGTATTTTCTACTCCTAATTGGTAATCCTACTCCCGCCTGCAGAGACGAACTCGCCCCAGGCGCTTAGCAAATACCTGCAGAGACGAACTCGACCCAGGCAATGCCGTTGTTAGCCTCCCGCCTGCAGAGACACACTCGACCCAGGCGCTTAGCAACTACCCGCAGAGACGAACTCGACCCAGGCAATGCCGTTGTTAGCCTCCCGCCTGCAGAGACACACTCGACCCAGGCGCTTAGCAAATACCCGCAGAGACGAACTCGACCCGGGTATCGCCGTGGACTACCACCTCCCGCCTGCAGAGACACACTCGACCCAGGCGCTTAGCAAATACCCGCAGAGACGAACTCGACCCGGGTATCGCCGTGGACTACCAGCCTCCCGCCTGCAGAGACACACTCGACCCAGGCGCTTAGCAAATACCCGCAGAGACGAACTCGACCCAGGTATTGCCGTGGACTACCAGCCCTCCTCGCCTGTAGAGACACACTCGACCCAGGCGCTTAGCAAATACCCGCAGAGACGAACTCGACCCGAGTATTGCCGTGGACTACCAGCCTCCTCGCCTGTAGAGACACACTCGACCCAGGCGCTTAGCGAATACCCGCAGAGACGGACTCGACCCGGGTATCGCCGTGGACTACTAGCCTCTTACCTGGGCCTACCCAGGGGGACACTGAACTCTCTCGCCTCCAAATTAGCCTTCACGGCTTGGGTAACTAGTCAACCTGAGGGGCTACGAGCCTAGACTAACAAGCGAGCTTGAAAGCTTTCGGCTAGACGAAGACCAGATTTCTGTATACTAATCGTACTTTTGCCTTGGGATTGGGATATTACGTACTATCCTCCCTCGGTTCCCAGTACTTTCGCGTAGAAGGTTCTGGCCTCCCTGAGTTACTGCGCAGACGAACCACGCAGAACCCAATCTGCCTTTCTATGTATCGACGGCCGCTTAATATACTACTCAAGCGATCGACTTCAGCCAACCATGGCACCTCTCGTTTAATCGATTTACGCGTTAGCCGCGTCACTTCGGAAATACCCAGCGTAATAATCTAGCTAGGCCTACTTATAACTTCGACTTATATAATCTATAATAAATCTTTGGAAATACCGTACGTCACTTAATATTTATAAATAACAGCTGTATAATATTTGCTTTCGATCTATAATATATATTTTCTAATATATTAATAACTGCTATATAATATCTGTTTTCTATCTACAATATATATTTCTTAATATAATAATTGTGAACTAGGCGTGTTCATTACACAGCCTCCCCCTTTGTGAAATAATCGTCCCGATTATCCGTTTTAAACTTCAATAAAACTCGCCGCAGTTCAGAATTAACTTTTTTTTCTTCTTCTTTTTTTTTTTTTTTTTTTTTTTTTTTTTTTTTTTTTTTTTTTTTTTTTTTTATTTTTTTTTTTTTTTTTTTTTTTTTTTTTTTTTTTTTAAATAAAACACGCGAAACACAAGAATTAACAGAAACAAATTATTTACTTGTAGAACCTCTGTATACCTGATCGACATATAGATACTTTGCAATTCTAACAGTTGGCGTTCAAATAATATTTTGATTCACGCTAGAAATATTCGTCAAATCAATTGCATAATTAGCGAGAAGGCGCGATCCGTCCCCATCGATAACTAAGAAACTACCTTAATTAAGCAACGTCATAAGTCAACAGAAATACTTTCATTTTAATATCTTAATCGAATAACGATTCGAACTACTCAAACTAAACCTTTTCATCTTCTCAAGTCGTAATACGCATTTAGCGCTAAGCAGTGTTAAAGAAATTATTCACTAGTGGTTAACCCGGTCAACTTAAATAATCGATATTAATCCGGATATCTTCTTTTACCTAAGCAATCTAAACCCTCTCGTTCTTTTTCTCAAGTTGCTATTAGCAATAATTAACACAGAACGATGATCATAACATGCGAATTAACTAAAATAAACTTCTCGCTCTTTTTCTCAAGCTGCTATTAGCAATAATCAACACAGAACGATGATCAGTAACACGACATGCGAATTAACTTAATATAATCTTGAAACTGAACTCTTCTCACATATTTTGACCTTTTTCTCGCATGCCCTGGATCGCAAAGTTAATTTCCCTTCATAAATTTCGTTCTCTTACCCCTTTGCGCTTCTTCTTCTCTGTCCTTCCTCTCCCTCCCCACTCGCACGGCGTGCTCCAGCCTCTGGCGCATCACTTCTGGGTCCACCAGGAGACTGAGCTTCTTTCCTCCAGATGGCGCTGGTTTACTGGGGTGGGGACCCTGGTTTTCTGACGTAGTGTTTTGGTGCGGAGTCGCCCCGCGGGTCCTCTTCCTGGCCACCGCTGGGACCCTAGGTTTAGTTGCGATCCGAGTGGGCACAAGGTCACACGTACGTTCCGCGATGGTGCGTCTCGCCTCAGCAGCTGCCCTTTTAGCAGCGCTAATGTTAGGTGCTCGGACGGTCATTTTTCCCGGAGATGGAACCACTATTTGATGAGCCGTGATTTGGGTGCCCATAGTGTTTTGGATGGATGTAGCCACCGGCCCTCCAGCACTAATTTTGATCGTAGGGGAAACCGGATGAGCTGTTGATTTGTGCTGTATCATCTCATTTCTTTTATAAAAATGCGCTCCGCATCTGTAACATCGCATTTTTTTCGATTCTTCACGAACGAATATATAATTAACTTTTACGATCCTTAAAGCCGGACTTTATTTATGATTACTATTTCTTGAGAATTATAGCGTCACCCGAGTTGCGACGTCATCAAAGACTCTTAATTAAATTTTATTGCAGAAATAAATTCTTTTACGACGCTGCCAATTTCTCTTCGGCCTTAAAATGACTCCATTTTGCAGCAGGTAATTAGCCGCTCCGGGCTTCGGCGAACCCTCTTGCTACGTGGTATAACAGCTCCTATCAGTTCCCTAGAGTTTTGCTCAACTTCTTCCGCCTCTCTTAAGTCTGGCTCCCTGGGGTAAAATAATCTCAACTTGTCCACATGAGTTACAAAAGGTTTTCCCCGACCTCCTCGACGTATTTCCACGTTTACCGGACCTGTTACTCGCGTTACGACGTATGGTCCGTCGTAGGGCGAGTCCCACTTATCTTTGCGTCCGGGTTTCCTTCTTCTATTGAAATATAAAACTTCCTGCCCCACTTTGTAGCTTGCAGGGGTAACCTTGTTGTTATACCTCAATTTGTTACGTTCTGCTGATCTCTTTAGCTGTTCGCGGGTCCATTCAAAGGCAGTTACTACTAATTCTCGCTTTCTTTCGACATATTCGTCGTAGTTGTCATAACTCTGATTGTCTCTTCTTCCCCAAATCAGATCGACCGGTAAATTTACCTCCCTTCCTAACATCAAATAGTTAGGAGTATAGCCGGTTGTCTCATGTTCGGTCGCGCGGTATGCGGATAAAACCTGGGGTAGCCGTTCATCCCAGTCCCGCTGATTCGAACTGACTACTTTGCCCAACATGGCGTTAAGGGTGAGATGAAACCTCTCTACCCCTCCATTAGTCGACGGTCTATAGGCGGTCGTCCGAACTTTCCTCACCCCCCAACAACGGCACAAATCTTTCATTAATGAACTTTCAAATTCACGACCCTGATCCGTGAGGATTTCTCTCGGAGTTCCGAACACTGGGAATATTCTCTCAATTAGCAGTTTGGCTATCGTAGTAGCTTCGTGATTCTTCACAGGGAACGCCTCAGCCCATTTGGTAAATGAATCTACCATGGTAACTATATAACCGTTTCCTTGACGGGAAACGGGATGAGGCCCTGTTACATCTATCGCCCACCTGTCCATTGGGTTTCCGACTCTCATGTCTTGTAGTTCAGCCTTCTTTGGTTCTCTACCCCGGTGATACCGATTACACTCGAGGCACATCCGTTTCCATCTTATCACGTCCCTCGACATACCTATCCAATAGAACCTGCGCTTCATCTGCTGCTTTGTCTTTGCTATCCCGAAATGTCCCCCAGTCTTGGAGGCGTGCGTGTCTTCGAACGCCGCCCTTCTTTGAGTTAATGGCACTACCATTTGCCAACTATCGGGCTTTCCATTTTCGTGACACGCCTTTCTCCAGAGTACTCCGTCTTTTACCGACAAACTATCTCGTTGATCCCATAGGTGTCTTACTTCCGCGTCCGCTGATCTTAACATTGCTTCATCGACTTTATCCGGGTCGGCCAGCCAATCCATTATTGACTTCAATATCCGATCTGCTATCGTTGCTTCAGCCACGTCATCTGTAGCAGCTTGTTCGCCTTCGTCCCTTCCGATCTGGATACTTTTCACTTTAACTTGTTCTTCATCTCTAGCTCCCTCGGAGTTACCACATTGTCCACACGGCCGTCTAGATAGCGCATCGCTATTTTGATGCTTCCGCCCCGGTCGATGCACTATTGTAAATCTATATTCCCCTAGTAACTCTAGCCATCGTGCATTTTGGCCTATGGGGACCTGGGTTTTCTGCAGCCATTGAAGCGCAGCGTGATCGGTCCTGATCTCGAACTCCGTCCCTAGCAGATACTGACGGTAGAGTTTTACAAAATACACTATAGCTAAAAGCTCTTTCCGTGTCACGCAGTAGTTGACTTCAGGACCTTGTAGCGTCCTAGACCCATACGCTATTACCCGCTCTTCGCCGTCTTGCACCTGCGATAGGACTGCTCCAATACTTACGTTGGAGGCATCCGTATCCAAGATATATTTTCCTTGATCGCGAGGCATGGCTAATATAGGAGCCGAGCTTAAAGCCCCTTTTAATTTCTCGAAAGCTCGCTGACATTCGTCATCCCAGCGGAACTTCTTATCTTTCGCGGTCAACCTGTGCAACGGTTTTGCAATTTCGGCGAATTCTTTGACGAAACGCCTATAGTATGTGCAGAGACCCAGGAATGATCTGAGCTCGGCCACATTGCGAGGTTCAGGCCATGAAGTCACGGAATCGATTTTTCCCGGCTCGGTCATGATTCCGCGGTCAGATATAACGTGGCCGAGGAAGTTAATTTCTTTCCGCATCAATTGACATTTGCTCGGTTTGAGCTTTAGGTTGGCCTCTCGTAACCGCTGAAACAGCGTCCGTAACCTTTCTATATGCTCTTCAACCGTTGCTGAATAAACTATTATATCATCCAAGTAAACTAGACAGATGAGGTAATTCAAACCTGTCATTATCACATTCATAGCCCTCTGAAATGTCGCACCGCTGTTGGTTAAACCCATCGGCATGCGACGAAACCGGTAAGTACCCTG